>VZRW01003776.1:206615-217643 GCA_013398125.1 Aegotheles bennettii | reverse complement strand
GGAGGCGAGCGGGAGCGATGATTCCTCCTCGCCGAGCCCGGGCCGGGAGCGCGGCCGCCCCTCGCTGCCCTCCACCTCGCGTAACGGCGCCGTGAGCGAGCGGGAGCAGCAGCGGCTGCAGAGCCTCCTACGGCCCTCGGCCTGCGGGGAGGAGGAGGAGCCGGAGGCGGCGGGCGACAGGCCCGGGCGGCCCGGGAGCGCCGAGGACGCCGGCGACGAGCAGAGCAGGAGGCTGATCCGGAACCAGTACCGGGAGCTGATCTGCAGCGTGCAGCGTAAGCCCGGGGCGCGGCTCCTGGGGCTCCGGGGTACCGGGCCTGGCCGTGGCGCTGCCCGAGCGGTTCGTGGGAGCTCCAAATTCCTCGGGTTGCTGACATTTTGGGCTAGAATTAGGTCGGAATTTGTCTCCCGGGAAGCGTTTGGTGGCCGCGCTGATGCCACAGAGCCACCAGCTCCAGGCCTGCGGGTGAACTGGGAGTGTTCGGTTGTGCTTTCATGGTGTTTGAGCTTTAATTCGCTGCTCTTGGCTGTGAGGGTGGGGAGAGCCTGGCCCAGGGTGCCCAGAGAAGCTGTGGCTGCCCCTCCCTGGCAGTGTCCAAGGCCAGGTTGGATGGGGCTGGGAGCAGCCTGGGCTGGTGGGAGGTGTCCCTGCCCATAGCAGGGTGAGCTTTAAGGTCCCTTCCAACCCAAACCATTCTGGGAAACTGCAGATACCGGCATCTACCTGGACCAGTAAGTTATTTTCAGTCTTTCCAGAAAGCAGCATGGGATTTTGAGCATCTCTCTGGATCGGTGCCAGCACTGCAGTGCTTCTCCCCTGGGCGTTTGGGCTCTGCTGGTTTCCTCATGAAAGCCTAACAGTGCTCATTGGAGTAGACACTGCCAAACTGAGCAACGCCTGGCATTGATTTCTGCATGCTTGGTGAATGTGTAGGGTTGTTTTTTGTGAGAGGTTTTTGTGTTACCCAGCCTGTGTTTGGGCAGAAAATCAGCAGTGGTGTGCCAGTGCTGTGTGTGCAGTGCGTGTCTTTAAAAGCAGTGCTGTGAATGCCTGTTCAGAGCTGAGTGTCTGAAAGCCTTGTGTGATCATACATATATCATTATCATATATCATATCATACATATATCATTACATATATCATAAGTAACTGATATAGTGATCTTTAGAAACCACTGAGCATGCATTTTTGGAGTGTTTGTTTGTTTCTGTCATGAAAGTCTTTAACAACATGGGTAACACAAATAACATACAGAAAACTACAGTATCTGGTAGCTGCTTTGACACAGGCAGATGTATTTTACTGGAATCACGAGGAATCTAGGATCTGCTGACATAAGTTTAACCATGTAAATCTTATTCCTTTGAGGTAAATGGAAAACTACTGCTTCAAACTGAGTTAATGTATAAACATTAAGGAAAATGGAGCCTACGCAATCTTGCAGTTCATGTACTATAACTATATTCTGTATTTTTGTGTGTATGATGAGCTATGAACCAGACTGCTTTGATTAAGGTGTGTATATGTATATCTATATGTTACTATATGTAATTAATTGAAGATTTCATTTGTGTCCCTTCCTCCCAGAAAATCGTGAGGATATGCTGAATTCAAAAAGCAACAGACTGACAGAAGCTTTGGAAGAAGCCAACAAACTGTTTAGTGGAGGTAAAACACATTTTGTGGTCGTTATTAGAGGTGTTTGCTTGACAGCTGTCCAAATGTGGGATAGTGATGCCTTATAAACAAAAAGGGGCAAGAGAATGAAGTTGTGATCCAAGTACTTTATGAGAATTATTAAAGTGTAACTTGAAATCTGTTTAGCTGAGGAGGAATAGTTTTAAAAAGTTCATACAAGAAAATAAATAATCATTGGTTTAGTGTTTATTTGCTCATAGAAATATTTTTTGTTTTATCTTGACTCTTTAGAACAACATATGTAAGCAGCCCGTATAAAAGATACCAGTTTAGAGAGGTTCATTTCACTTGGAGAGATGGAAAACATGTCAGTGAAAAATACATGTTATTCTTTAAGATAATGTGTTATTTTTCCATGCTTGTCAGTGTCCTCCTCTCCTTTTCTCTCTCTGTTTTTTTGAATGCAAATACTATTCTAAGGTTTAGGTAGGTAATTATGTTAGAGGTCATCGCCATAAATTGATTTCCAAAGCTCTGTACACAGAATAGTCTGTATGCTAAGTTTTATTATTGTATTTTTTGTAATTTCGTATTATTAACATGAAGTCTTTTCTCTAACAGTTTCCTGTGCACGAGAGGCTGTGCTGGACGCCCAGTTTCTTGTTTTAGCATCAAACCTAGGAAAGGAGAAGGCCAATGAGTTGCACTCTGAGATGACAACGTTTGATTCACTAGGGTTTGCAGAAGACCTGGTAAGTTCAAGACTCTGAATTTGCCAACGTTTTTTCAGAAGTTTGTTGTATCCATTACAGATAAAATAAAAGCCTCATATTGTCAGGCAGTTGTGATGGAATCTAACACTGTTATGAGTTTCTTTAATTAACTTTCAGGTTAGTGTTGTTAATGATTGTTTTAAACTGTGTATTAAGCATTTCCAGTATGCATAGGGGAATATCTAACTGAAAATCAAAGTTAGTTAAGTTAACCTTAAATTAATCTTAAATTAACTTACAAAACCATTCCCCACATTGTTGCATTTATCACAGTTCTGTCAGTGCATGCTCTTAAGGCAGTCTTTTTCATTATTTTTATACTCTCTGTTCTGTAGTTTCTTTACCCTGTCCACTGCTTTACATGTTTTTGGATGGAGCTCTCAAGGCTCTATGTCCCTGACATGAAGTGGAACTTTGGATTACTTGTGTGCTTTTAGACTTGACATGTTTGTCTCTTTGTACTGTGGCTGGGTGGAAGAGTCAGTTCAGAAGAGCTTTGAAGCAGACTTTTTTTTTCCCTTGAAAATTTTCTCTTATGTTACAGTAGATTAATAAGGATTCTGAGTCCTTGGGCAAGTCGAGAGTTCAGCAGTATAAAAAACCCATCGAGTTCAATTGTTTTGAAGTTTTTCCTGGGGAAGTGTGGATCGGCAGATGTAGGGTTGGGCTGAATTAAGTTTGTTTTATGGTATTTGAGGAGCTAGGATTCTTGAAAGTGTGTGGTGTTCAGAACCTGTGAGACATCTTAGCCTTACAGTGCAGTGTGAGTAGTGCTGTCCTACTTCATACATTACTGAAATTCTGTTGGAATATTGGCAAAGATTTACTTATAGCTCTTCTTTTCATTGTTTGCTGAACACAACAATCCTGTATGCGAGTGCTTTTCTGTTTTCACAGTATCTTCAGCAAAGTCAAGGTCCTTATGCAGTGATATTAAATATTAATGTAGCAGGACAAACACCATAATGCAGTATTTCACCATTAATACTCATTGCTCCCTAAGTGTATTTTCATTGCAGCTTTTTTTCTTTTGTAGCTAACCTTCATGGGTATAAATCGCATAGAAGTGGAAGAAAATGACAGTGATGCTGAGGGTATTTCAGGTGGCTATTTACCTGATGATGCCTGGTATAAACTGGGAGAAGAAGCAGAAAAGTACTTCAGAAGAGCACCTTCTTTTCATTACATGTAAGTTTATATAAGGAAATAGTATATACTGCAGCACAAGCTAATGGCCTTAATTGGTTCTTGTCTTTAATGCTCTGGGTTTAATAGAGTTTAATCTCGGGTCACAGAGTGTCAATAAGAACTTCTGTGTGGTCTCTGTTCTTAAAGTACAGTGAACTCCTTGTCTCCAAAAGGCTGCATAGTATTTCTCTTTGATTTTGATTTGGCTTGGTTGTGAAACAGTATCACTTGTGTCTAGTAGTGATAGCAACGCATTCTTGGTTTACTTTCTTTCGGACCAAAACCAGTAGAAGTGATCTGCTTTCCTTTAAAAGCTGACTCTTCCCTCATCTTTCTCTCCCTGTACAAGCTGCAGCCAGAATCTTGAACAGAGGCACCTTTTTTTTTTCTTTCCCAGGCAGTTGTGGAAGGTCAGTCCTTCAGGGTCTGTATCTTTTACCCGATGGTTGTATTATCATAAAGAGACCAACAGTAGTTCTTGTATGCCTGTGTTAATGGGTTGTCTTTTAGAATCTTGCTTTCTTGCTCTGCTTTCAGAAGAAATCACCTGATTATTGGCAAGTGACCTTATGAAGAATCAGCACCATCTTTCCTTATGCATAGGCAACCCATTTAGTAGGAGCCTTTTTAGCTGCTGTCAAATGACCCTTAGTCACCTGGTTTACAGACAACACTTCAGCTTAAAATCTCTTGTAAAGTCAGCCTATGATAGCAGGATCTAGTTCAATTAAATTATCAACAATAGAGCTGATAGAATATTATCCAATTGTCTATGCTGTTACTCCTGTTCCACCCCTTAGTAAGTATCACTGTAATTGTAAGAAAGTTGCTGAATATACTAACTTGATCATACAATATCTGATATTTAGCGTTCGATAGCTAATGTAGATACTTAAAACTTACACTTTTTGCCCTTTCAGGCTGTATGCTCTAAGCAATAAATATGTTTTCTGATCATTTTTATAACCTTAAGACAAAACTGCCTGTGAGAGAGACTTTTTTTCTCATTAGTTGCATTTTGACATCTTAAGTAATGAAGGGCTTCTTTTCATGGAGGATGTGTGAATTTTAGCAAAGTGTTAATTTTAAATAATAAACCGTAGTCCTCAGTTCAGGAAAAGAGCTATTTATTTCTGGCTTCATCTATTCTTGCCCACGGTCTGAGTTATTTTTTTTCATGGTCCGTCCATGTCTTGTGAAATTGAGCAGTTGCAACTCACTGCAGATAGAGAAAAATATGTGCTGCAGAATTTTTTGGTACCTGCTGAATTAACTTGAATTGAGTCTCAATTCACACTCTCTCCTTTAGGCATCTAACTTGGTGGAGAGTCAAGGCAACCAAAGTTAGGAGCCTAAGTTCCTTATATAGTCAATGGAGAGAGGTAAGCACTTCAAGAAAGTGCCTAAATCTAGCATGTATATTACATTCATGTTGTTTAATGAGAAACTTCAGCTCTCTTCTTAGTGTACTGAATGTTCTATTGATTGACTGGATTTTCAAAATTTGTGTTTGTTTGTTTTTGTTTTTACCACAAACTTGGACTTACAGAAAGTAAATAGATAAAAAGAGATATATATTGTATGGAGAGAGTCTTCAGGCAGAACAGTTTAGAATACATTCAAATGGAGATACTGGTGGATGTGAACCATGTACTCTAAATCTAATTGATACTAGTTAAGAAATGAAACAAAGTCTTCAGTGTAGAAAACCCAACTAGAATATTTGCGTCAAGTTTTGTACATCCTGTCCATAATTCTGGTATGAGGCTGCCAACATATATTGGGAGCAACTTTTGAGGATGGTTGTTTACAGAAATCTCTAGGTGTGATGAGGCTTTATTTTTAGATATCAGTCACTACAATGGGCTTTTCTCAGGAGAACGACTGCTCAGTATATAGAGTTTCTAGCATACAATGTGAAACATATTTCCATATATATGTTCTTTTGATTTTGCTTAGGTTGGGATCTTTCAAGTCGGATCCTCCTCTACCAAGGCAGCGGATTGAGAGGCAGAGAAAGGCTGCAGGAAGAGAAGAAAAACGGGCAATGCCTGATCAGGTTTGTGATGTGTTGTCTTTATTAATGATTTGTCATGGCATAGCTATTGCAAGTGGCTTTTAAATCTTTTTGTTCATGTTTTGTTTTTTGTAGTTAATGAACTGGGTAGTACTAAAGCCTTCAGATTTAATAATTACCTTGACTTGTTTTGTGTGGACAGCAGTATTTCATTGAGTGGAAGGAAATAGGATTTACAGACTGGGGGTTTTTTTTGAGTTCAAATTAGCTTATTTACTCTGATGGTCATTGCTTTGGTAGGAAACAAAAAAGACACTTCTTTACATTAGCATGTTTCCAACTTTTATTTACAAAGTGTGTGACATTAACTGTGTGACATTTGCCCAGAAATGTTGCTAACAGCATCAAACTAATTAGCTCACTTAACCACTATTTTCGCTGCTTTCTGTTTCCCTGTTCTTTCTGCCTTACTTTGGCAGAAAGGCAAAAGTCTGAGAATACAGACAGAGAGGCTTCCACTTGAAACTTTGAAAAAATAAACCATGTTGTTGTGTGTGACAGTTATGGGTGACAGTTTCTGTAGCTTGCTTTGTGGCAAGGTGGTCAAAGGCAAGGTGGTGGTTAACTGGCACAGCAAACAGGTTACTTTAAAAATGCATTTGGTACTCTGCTGATGACAGTACCTGAAGGACAATTTGGAGTACCCTGGTTTACAGATAATGAGCAAATCTGTGAAATCACAATAATTGTGTCCTTTGACCATGTCAAACTTCATGCCATGATGTTTCTTACGTGTAAACCCAAGTGTCTTTGCTGAAAAAAAGTTAAAGATCTTAATGAACTGTCCTTCTATGCTTCTACATAAACTTCTTCAATAAACAGATGATGTACTGCTGGGGGTCACCCCATACCACAGAACCATTGGAAAGTAAGAGTAAACCTGTAAATAGCTGCAAAACACCCAAGCTGTTAATTTGGTGGTGTAAAATGGAAATTAATTCCTAAAGCACTTCATAAATTCTCATGTTTGTGTAAGCGTGTCTATGAATGTGTGACATGAATGTGTGACACAGAAACTATGAATGTGTGACACAGAAAGATGTTCATAAAAGGCCCTTTTCATATTTTTGCCTTACAACAGTGGTTTATTTGGGGTGAAACTATGTTTCTTTTTTCCAGTTAAAAAAAATGGAGGAGTCTCATCAGGAAGCTACAGAAAAAGAAGTAGAGAGGATCTTGGGATTGTTGCAAACTCATTTTAAAAATGATCGTAAGTATGGTTCAAGTGAGCTTTTCAAGCATTAATTTGAAAAACGAATACTTTTAATCTTCTACAATTAACAGTGGTTAAACTATAGAAACAAAATTAGGTGGATTTTGCAAGTAGAAATCTTTATGTTGAAGGATATATACTGACTATGTATTTTTTTATGAATGCTGATCAGTTGCTGTTTGATTGCAAAGTAAACTTAAATCCTACTCTACCCTCTACTAGAGCATGCTGTTTTTAGAAGGCAATCAGATAGTCAATTCGAGTGTGTGGCAAAAGGTGTGGGGAAATAATATTCTCTAGAAACTTTGTTTCTTTCTGCAGGCAATTAGTAATTCAACATTGTAACTAAATGACATAAACATTCAATTAGCTGTTCGAGGGAGTACTGGCTTCAAGTTAGTGTTTATGTTAGCGCTGAGTATGCCACCTATTGGTTGTTTTTTTTTTTAACAAACTCATTTTTGCCTCTAGCTGATACACCTATTTCCTTCTTTGATCTTGTGATTGATCCAAACTCTTTTGCACGCACTGTGGAGAACATCTTTCATGTGTCCTTCATTATAAGGGTAAGGCATGGCATGTTCTTGAAATCTTATTTAGATATTGGAGTTATCTAGAAATATTGATTTGGTTTTTTTTATGGCTTCAGTATTGACAGATTAGGATTTAAATACTAGGAACTGTAATTTGTTTTCTACAAACAGCCTGTGTTATTTTGGTAGTTGAATAAAAAAGAAAACAGTTGACAGGCTAATTTTTTTTAGCTTTTTTTTTTAACTACGATCAATGTATTGACAAAACAATAGTGAAATTCTTGCTGTCACTATACAATCAAAAAGGGATTCCAGCTCACATTATTTTAGATTATAGAAGAGTAGTCACAGAGTACAGAAGAGTTACTGAGGTTGTAGGAAAGCATGTCAGTGTAGTGTTGTGTTCTTTTCGAATCTGTGATTTGCACTTCAAGCTATGTTTTGTATAATAAAATATTTGTCTAATAAATAAAGTGAATTTGGGAAAAGGAAAAAACCTACAAATATATTTTGACTGAAATCAGGTTTATAGTGAATAGTGACGTGATTATGAAGGGTTCGCTCCAGTATATTTAGTGAATAATAATTATTTTTGATAAATAAAATTTTTAATAATCCAACTGTCCTGCATCAGCTGCATTCTTTATGAATAAGTGCTACATTTAACTATTTTTTTTATTTGGTGTGCCAGCTAGTAGTCTTTATGATAAAATAGATGTACCTGTTTATGATTCTAGTATATTAATTAGAAATATGAAAACTCAGTGCATTGTCCTAATTAGTTCTAATTTCTGATTATATAAATCCTTCTGTTTTTTAGGATGGTTTTGCAAGGTTAAAGCTGGATCAGGATAAATTGCCAGTAATAGGTAAAATCTAGCTTTAAAAGATTATAATAATTTTTTGTTACAGCATTGAAAAGTAGCTGCATCTTATGCGTTTACAAAGTTTTACGTATATTTTTAGCTGCAAGAGTAGAGATTTGGGGATATGCAGTAAATGTAATTGAAGGCATGAGGAGATTTATGGGTAACTGAAAGGACTGACTCTCTTTAAATAACAAAATATGGAAAAAAAACATTGTGCTGATCTATACAAATTAGTTCTATTAATAGAAGTAAAAGGTTTCTACCTTTCCTTTCAAGTGATATTTTCACTAATAAGTGTATGAACACTGTTATGCTTTGCTGAGAAAATACATTTTTGTGTACAAGAAGTCTCCATTGTCTATGGGGTGGAAAGTGCTGCAACTTGAAAACAGTTGAAAAGGAAATGCCATCCTACGTACCAGGTGTGTCTGGCTTTCATTCCCACGGGATATCCATGACATTAAGACTTTGGTAGGATTTCATAAAGTATTAAATTAAATACTTAGGGCCTTCTGGGACTCTGAGAAATGTTAGTTCCTAAATTTTTAGGAGGTAAGACTGAAGAAGTTTCTCAAGAAGGCTGTTGATAGACATGGAACATGTATAATTTATTTGCTTTTTGTGAAGCTTTTGTGTTCCTGGAGGAAACTGACTTTACGAGTGTAAAGACTATGAAAATATTGTACTTTGAACAGAGCCTTCAAAAGATGGTGAGGAAAAGGTGGATCACCACAGTGCTGCAGCACGGAACCAGGTTGTCATCTCTCTGAACCATCAAGATTGGAAGGTATGATAGATCTGATTGATTTTATTTTTCTTAAGTGTAAGAATGCATCTGAGAGCTACTTTGAGGACAGGTGTTCCTGTATACATTATCACTACATTTAGATTTGTGATTTTTCTGGAATCCGTAAAATTAATGAATGTTTATAACTGCAATAAAGCTGAGAATTGGGATAACTATTTTATCTTTGATCTTTAAAGCCTGGTCAGTTTAAGTGCTTTTAAGTTGTGTAGTGACTTGCCTTTACTGTTTCATATGAGGACTGCTTAAGTATGAGTCTATTTCTACCCTTAAATATGATACTTGCTTCTAGAGGGGAAGTTCTCCATGTAATTTCCTCACTGTTTGCCATAATTATTAGAGGAAAAAGTAGTGTTTTGCACACACAACTCTTCTCCTTTGTCCCTCACTCAGAATGTGTAGAAGAAACCTAGTAATTCGAAATAGTGCTTTATATGGGAAAGTTTATTAGGTGGTGACTGTAATTAAATTGAAATCATTCAGCTCTTGTAACTTACATGCTCTTGTCATTTCCAACCAGGAAATTGTAGAAAAATATGAAATAACAGAACCCATGATTAGCCCTCCTGATGATAGAGATGAAGGTAAAATGGAGATAGCCTAATTATTCAAGTAAGTTATTTTAATAAATCAAACTAAGGATAACTGCATGAGTTCTTATGCATGTAGAAATGCAGGGAAACTACTTGAGACTGATAAGTGCAGAAAAACTAAATGTCATCTAGTCTTCTATGCAGTAATTAACTGGAAAACCACCTTTGTTTTTACATTTGATGGCAGTTAAGGGATATACTTGAGTTGATTTTGGGAACTTTATACTCGAAATGCAATGCTGTGAAGAATCATAGCTTAGTTTTTGTACTTTTTTTAATCTGCTGACAGCTGATGTTGTTAATAGAGTAGTCTAAAGAATGACTTAAGGAAGCAGGGAGGGAAGACAGCCTAGTATCCTCTAAAATCCTTTAAATGATTAGGATCGAATTCTTTTACTGTAATGGTTGTTTGGTAAGTTCCAAATCTTAATACCTATTATCTTATTGTCTTTTTTTCTTTCCCCCCAGGTGCCTTGAAGAAAATATTTTAAAATGTCTTCTTCAAAAGAGATTTTATATGTATATATTGTAAAATTAAATTTATTTTTATTGGAACATCTCGACGCTTTATATAAGCAGTCTTGTTTACACCTGCCACAGGGTTATTACTGTATACTTTCTACTTAGTATGGCTTAGCTTATTGCTTTATCTAGGTTTACTGACACAAGCTTTCACAAGAAGGAAATCTCTCCCTCTTTTTTCCCCCCTGGTCTCTCCCCTGTGACTGCCTGCAGACAGGATTGACATGGTGAACCAGCTCTGCTGTGGTAATCTTGGTGTCTAGATGGTCTTGGGCACTGCAGGAGAAATTGATATTGTCTTTTCCTTCTTACTGTTGAGGAAATGAGGGTGTGAGTTTGGAAATTTGGCTTCAGTTACAGATACAAACCCTTTCCTTATCTATTTTTTGAGTCCCTCACGTTTGTAACTTGGGTGGGACAGCTATCTTAGGCCATGACGGTATTTTCTTCAGTATAAATAAAGTCTAGCTCCGTCTCCAGACCATGCTCTGTGGAGGACCGCTGTCTGGAGGTTTTCAGGCCCCTTCCTTCCCTTTCTCCTGAGGCAGGGGTGCCGCGGGGGTGGCTGAGGCAGCAGGTACCGAGCCCGCTGCCCCGCCGGAGCCCTGGGGCAATGCCCGAGCCCGGGTCTGGGAGCGATGGAGCGCGGTCGGGCTGTGAGGGTGTGCAGAAACACACACTGAGCGTTGTTGGTCAGCTACAGCACAACCGAGAGCCGGGTGTTCGTGTAAACCCACGGGGGGAGGCCTCCGGCCCGGCCGGGCGCCGCTGAAGGCGGCCGCCTCCATCCGCTCGGCGGCGGCGGGCGGGGCGCTGCG
>VZRW01003776.1:108596-206182 GCA_013398125.1 Aegotheles bennettii | reverse complement strand
CGGGCCGCGCCGCCGGAGAAGGAGGCGGCGGGTGAAGGCGGGGGTCGGGCAGCAGCGTGGCGGTCTTGTGGGGAGCGGGCGGCTGCCTTGGCTCTGGAGAGCGCCCTGAGCCTTCTGCCCGGGGCTGGCGGGGAGCGCTGAGGGCAGCAGTGACCGTCCCGGGGCCGGGGGCTGAGCGGGAGAGCGCGCCCCTGGTGCTCCAGGGCTGCGGCGGTGTGAGGGCGAACCACCAGAAATAACGGGAGAGCTCGGTAAAGGGGGAACATTTTCAGTTATTCCTGTCACAATCTGTGCCCTGGCTGAGGCTGCGGCCGGGATCTCTGGCGGGGAGCGCTCCTGGGCCATTTTCACCCCTCAGGTGCAGCTCCCTCAGGCTGACCCCTCCATCAGGGCTGGCACCAGAGCTGTGGTCGCACAAGTTTTGCTTGAGGAGGAGCAGGGTCCTCTTCCCTGGGGACGAGGTGGCAGTCCCCGAGCTCTGCTCTGCTCCCTTCGGTGGCCGCCTGGGCACTGGTTCCCAGAGGGCTCCCTGGGGATGAGGAGAACTCCTCTCAGAGGAGTTCTTGTGGACCAGCACTTCTGACTCGGTTTTAACAAAATTAAGGAGCAATTTTATGTTATTTTGTTGCTGTATCTCAGGGAAAGACAGCAAGAAGAGAGGTAAACGTCCAACTTGTGCAGCCAGAGCGATAGAATCGATTGCATCCCAAGATTTATGTTGGTTTTGGGTGTTTTTACACTTAATGTGAATGTTGAAATCAATAATTTATGAGATTTATGAGCATGTCTAGCCCTTGAAAGACATCTGTCCAAAAGCCACTCAGTTTTACGGTAATATTTCTGCAGAACTCTCTGTATTTTGATGTTTTAAAGCATAACTGTGGTCAGCCAAGCATATCACTGTATTATTTATTTCAGGTATGTGGGCACATTCGATGACAGTTCAAGATTATCAGGATCTCATAGACAGAGGATGGCGAAGGTAAATTTAAAAAGAAAATACAAAGGTGTGTGGTCAGTCAAGATTCAATTCAGTATCCAGATTTGAAATTTACATCTTTGAAAACAGTTCGCTGGTTTCCATAAGTCATTGAAACAGAAGGATTTGTGCAATGCTCTGTGACTTTTTGTGACATGACACTGCTGAGCAGGAAAATAATTGGTTACTTTAGAAGTGGTACTTTAGTATGGCAGCAAAAAACTGAAGGACTTGCTTCTCAACTTTCGTTACTCCTCATGTAATGTTTTGATATCGTTTTAACAAAAAAGGTTAGTCTTTATTTTGCAATATGAGCAACAAAAAAATCAATGCATACTTATTATTATTTTTAGAAGTGGAAAATACGTCTACAAACCTATCATGAATCAAACGTGTTGTCCTCAATACACAATAAGGTAAGCTCAAAACACACCACTGTAAGTGATTCGACCGCTTCAAATCCATTCAACCTCTTGTGTTTACTGTTTTAAATACAGAATACCTGAAAAGTTTGTCTGCTTTTTAAAGATACTTTGAATGCTAAATAGGTGTTGGGTTTGTGCACAGATGCATCGGCAGCTCAGTGGTGTTGTCCTGGGAGCATTCTGCTGAGTGTGTGCCCTCGCCTTGTGCTTCTGGGCTGCAATTCAAAGCAAGAGTCCTGTGCTTGCTCTCTTGCTCGCTGGTTGCAGGTGAACTGTGTCTGTATCCCACAAACACCACTTTAATAGCTCAGATAAGAGAGGCTGTCAGTTAAATAGGTATGAATAATTGTAGATAAGCTTTAGTAGATAAGCCTTAGTATTAATGCTGTATCTATAAGGTGGATATGTGAAAAAATCTAGTGTGTTAGGCTGCTAAGAAAGCTTTTTTTTATGCAGTGCTTGAGGTCACCTTGGCGTATTTTAGTGATGATAGTGACATAACCACAAAATGTGCCATAAAGAATGGTATTATGCAGTCAAACATAATTTTATTAACTCAAAAGTGTTGATAAAATATTTGACCACTTAATATAGGGAAATTTAAGAAATAATTAGAAAACATATACAGAGTGCAACTTTTAAAAGTGGTTCCTTAACATTATTTTCTGAAATAATCTTTCACAAAAGAGATGATTGTAATTTTTTCTTTATCAGGTGCCAAGCTTTGCATTTTCAGACCTCCAAATCTCACAAGAAAGTTCTGAAGAAAATGTTGAAATTCCTTTCAAAAGGAGATGTTTCGAAAGTAGTGAGTGAAGGTAAGAAATTCTTAGTGTTTGCAAACCAGTACTGGTGTCTGAAAGGATCAAATACCTGCTGGAGTGATCATATCAGTTTTTGTGTATAAACCCCTCTATGGAAGTCTGGCTAGGTTGTGTCTTTACAGTTTGTTTGGATTCAAGAGCACCATGCAGCTGATTTGCTTTATTGAAGATTATGTTTCCTTACTTTTTGTGTAGACCAGCTTATTTTCTTTTTCATCTCTGGGCACATACTTAGTTTCTAGCTGGGTGCCATAGAGAATTAGACCCTGTTTTTACCTCTGTTGTAAAAGCAATCATAGAATTGCTCTGGTTGGAAAAGACCTTCAAGATCACCGAGTCAAACCATCAACCCAGAACTGCCAAGTCCACCACCATGTCCCCAAGGGCCACATCCAAACGTTCTTTGAACACCTCCAGGGGTGGTGACTCCACCACTTTCCTGGGCAGCCTCTTCCAATGCCTGACAACCCTTTCTGTAAAAAATTTTTTCCTAATATCCAGCCTGAACTTCCCCTTGTGCAACTTGAGGCCACTTGGGAGAAGAGACCAGCCCCCCCCTCACTCCACCCCCTTTCAGGTAGTTGTAGAGAGAGTGAGAAGGTCTCCCCTGAGCCTCCTCCAGACTAAACACCTCAGCTCCCTCAACGGCTTCTCATGAGACCTCCTGACAACCCTTTCTGTAAAAAATTTTTTCCTAATATCCAGCCTGAACTTCCCCTTGTGCAACTTGAGGCCACTTGGGAGAAGAGACCAGCCACCCCCTCACTCCACCCCCTTTCAGGTAGTTGTAGAGAGAGTGAGAAGGTCTCCCCTGAGCCTCCTCCAGACTAAACACCTCAGCTCCCTCAACGGCTTCTCATGAGACCTATGTTCCAGGCCCTTCACCAGCTTAGCTGCCCTGCTCTGGACATGCTCCATCACCTCAATGTACTGGAGGTACCTGGAGATAACCTGGAGAGGACTAAGGAGGACAGTGGGTGCCAGAGAAAAGGAAGAGAAGCAGAGAAAGAGTTTTTTTTTTCCAGGTGATTGAACAGCCACACCCCATTTATCCAAAACCAGTGGTTCTCAGTTGTGATGGAACTTGTTGTGTTGGTTCTGAATCATTATAATTTGCCTCTTTCGTGTGTGTGTGCCTTGGTATTTTTGTGTCTGTTTGCTTGAAGTTATGGCACTAGATCAGTTCACTGTCCTGTTTTAGTGGAGAAAGTAAAACTGTTATCATAAAAGAGTTGGTGCTGTAAATTCAGGGTCATGGAGGCAGCTTTCTGTTTTCAGACTGTTGTCAACAGTCACTTTATCTGTTGGAAAACAGTTGTAAAACTGGAAAGAAGTTAATTTACTATTAGTGTTAATTGTGCAAAGTGTGAGCAGTGTCTGTACAGAGAGAAATTAATTGGTGCACTTTTTAATTATTTGCAGAAGAGCCTATGGATTCCCATATAGAAGATGCAGTCGTGTGTGATTTTGCACACAAAAGTGAACCTTGTGTCAGCCGGTCCGAACTGACTCCCTTGAGTGTGGATCACACAGAAAGCGTGGAAGATGAAGATAAGGACACAGGAGAAACAGAAGAAGAGGTGACTGAGCAGAAGGTGGAATCGGGTTCTCTTCAGATATGCACAGATAAAGAGACACCAGTCCCTGGAGAACCGTCACGTTCGGCTAAAACTGTTCATGCACCACCTAAGCCAGGTAGTCAAGTTTCTGGTAGTAATTGGAATATGCTATCATGATGTCACATGTTGTTGAAAACCTTTTTATCTTGCCTAGTAATTCACTAGTGCCGTGTGCTACTTGTTTCCTTAGTTTTTAGTGAAAGTTGCAGTGATTTTCGTTTTATTCATCTTTTTAGTTTGGTTGTTGAGAAAATGTACCTACAGCTGATAGTTTTCTGTAAGCTATTTAGTCTGCTCTCTGACAGCTCAAGGTGATCCAATCTCAGCAGACATTGGGACCAGACCACTTTGCAGTGTGGGGTACTTTCAGTGCAGAATGAGGTGGACATCCAGCTTCCCTTTTCTCCTCTAAGATGTGGTAACTCAGGCTTTACATACCTTTATGTACATCATGCAAGACAGAGCTTTGGCTGATGCTGCAGGAGTGCTAGTTACTGAGTTCGGTTAAGGTTTAACATTGTCTCTTGTGCAGCAGTGGGAAACCAGTTTAACAACCAACAAAAATGCCCTAGGTATTGTTTTTGTATTTATTTCTGCAGGTCATCTTTTTGTTATACAAATTGCACTGTCTACACCCTGTGAATACACCTCCCTGAACAACTACTCTCAGGCTGCATTTCTTATGTTTCCATCCACTATTCACCACAGGCATTGGAAATACATCCAGTATATTATTGTGTCGTTATTTCTTAGACTTAAACAAAGATGTGTGGCTTCCTGCTGATTTGAATAAACAAAACAAAAACCCAAGAGAAAAACAAACCCCAAAACCCTGCAAAAATAAAACCAAAGATACTTTTGGTCTTCTATAAAGAATGACATTTTCCAGTTGAGCTTTTCCATCTGTTGGAAGCTTGGCTTGTTTCAGGTTTTGGATGACTTTAGGTTAGAAAAGCAGTGTCAAAAGAGGATGTGAAATGATGAAAAACTGTAGTA
Organism: Aegotheles bennettii; assembly: GCA_013398125.1. Taxonomy (NCBI): domain Eukaryota; kingdom Metazoa; phylum Chordata; class Aves; order Caprimulgiformes; family Aegothelidae; genus Aegotheles; species Aegotheles bennettii. The sequence continues at coordinate 201,339 of VZRW01003776.1, read as the reverse complement.
ATTTCTACTTTTTTTTTTTTTCTTGCTCTGAAGTTTGTATTACATTTCTTTAAGGAAATACCCTAAGCATGTACAAGAAGTAAGGCAATCGCCTTACTTGTGTTTCTGGTGCATTTACACAATGCTGCAGCTCTCGGGTGCCAAAAACTGAAGGTAAATGCTCATTAATTTCTAGGGTTTTGTGTGAAACTACATCAAATATTGGTGGCTTTCTTATTATAATACTAATTTTAGTAAAGTGGTCACTTTTTTCAGTAATTAAATTATCCCTCAGTCAAAGTTTTACGTTGTAAAGTTTTCTGAGATGCTGGCTTTGGGCTGAATTTTAACATGAAATCTTTACCCTAAAAAAGGTTAATCTCATTGTCAATCATCTGACTGTAATCTTTCTGGTGTAAGCTGTTACGATACCCATTGCCATGGCACGAGAGCCTGGAATGTCCATCTCCTTGCAGCAGTGTTAAGCTTCTTCCATAGCTTGTTGTGTCAGGGAAGACCATATGTCAGCTGGTGGGTGATGCTCTGCCTGGTGCGGTCGTGCAGAGGAGTCTCTGAGTGTCCCCGATGGAAAAAGAAATGCTGGAAACTACTGCTACCAGGATGTGCCCACAGGGTGCTGTGGGTTGCCTCTCCTATGGCTTCTCTTCTGTCCTGGCTTTGTTCTTGTGGGACATGGGCAATTTCTGGAAGGAGGTTGGTCAGGGGTGGATGGATTATTGCCAGAATAATTCATTTGACCAACAGCCTGCACTGGAAAAGATGGTGGAATTGTTGACAGGGTCTCTGTGATCCAAAGGTTTCAGATAAGGCAGCCTTGTTTTACAGATCACATTTCCAGTTTTGCAAAGCATCTACAATGGCCTGCTCATAAAAATACAGGTTATTTTTCTGCATTGCAGCTAGCCAGTACGTGGTGAGTAATGTTAGTTAAAATCCCAGTGAAGACTGGATACTTTAGAGTCTCTGCATATGTTGGGATATCATACAGATTCCTAATTTCACTCGCCTAGTACATATTGTGCTGGTATTGATGAGAACTTCAAAGTACTTTTTCCTTCACGAAGATTTTTGTCTCCTTCTATAGGTTGGCTAATTTCAAGTAAAACAATGGTTTTTTTGTCCTTAATGAACACTCATTCCTATTTGGTTCAGGTTTTCACCAGCTGAACAAGGAATTTTGCATCTAAAAATAAAAAGGAAAGTTTTCAGAAACGATTGATCCCAAAACCTGTGGTGCTCCGTAGAAGCAGTACTGTTATATGTTTCTGGAAAGCTTGTCCAAATATTTTAAGACTGTATATTTTGATTTTTAGAAAATGTGGTCAAAACTTTTATAGCCCTCGTATAGTTTATATAACTTTTATTTATTGTGCACATTTTCAAAACCCTCTTGTTTTTAAAAAGTTAGTGAAAAACTTTGGGTTATGTGAACTTCATTCTGGAAGCAAACTAAGTGGACGCTGACAGCAGGTGGCAGTCTTGGGTAAAGGTTAGGAGTGTAAACCTGCTGTTGTTTTGAAGAAGGTGAGGTATGGTCTTCAGTTGCGTTAAGAATAACATTGAGTAAAACTTTAAACACTAGAAATGCAGATAAAGAAAGCTTGAAACATTGTGCTCTGTTTCAGAAAAAGAGGGTTTACTTTTAGAACAGAGAAATATTCATTAGTGTGCTTCTTTCTGGAGGTTTTAAATGAAATATAAAAGTGAATAATAAATGCATCAGAAAGCTTATTTAATTATTTCTATTTTTTTTAGGGTAGTTGGTGTCACAGGTCAAATTTAGTTTAAAGTTTTCCAGATAGAAAGATGTTTAGTTTTCATCTTGGAAAATGTAGACTTATTCCGTAATAAGATTGTTTAATTGCATTTTTATTCCTTTATAAACAAAACAGGTCATTGTCCTGTAGGAGTAATGGGCTGTTTCTGCACAGTTTCAGATAGAAAAGGTTTGCTTATGTCTGCACGCACATTCATTGTTTTAAGAAGTTTTTCTTGCTAACTTACAGCTTGTAGAAGATATGAGACATGAAACAGACCTCGATAGAGATGAAGTACTCATTCTTCAAATGTATCATAAGTACTTTAAATAAACTCTTCCTCTGACTTGTTTCCCCATGGACAGGTCACATTGTATCTGTAATTTCCTTATAATATTGTCCTTTTCTGGGGAATAATTTTAGCTTTATGGATGAAACAAATACTCAAAAACTTAGCTGAGAGGTAAGACCACTGGATCATAACATCTGCTAGTGCAATTGTAGGATGTTTGAAGAGTGCCAAGGTGGTATTAGCTCCTTTCCTAAGTCCCTGAGATGCTCTCAACATTTTGGCTGTCATGGAGCCTGTGTGGAGGAACCAGGCTGAGACTTCTGTGGATGAGCCACAAAGAGCTTGCTACTAACTTGCCCTAGGAGTATACTCATAAGCTCTGTAAATTCTGTATGGTGTGCACGTGAAAAAGAATAGTTTACATCCTTACTGATGCTTGAAAGTTTATCACAGTGTAAAGTGTTTTGTCAATTTCTATGATGTTTCTATTGGTGAAGGAAGATGCAGGCAGTGGCTCTGGGACCTGCAATTCTTTGCATATGAAGTGACTTTAAACACACATCAGTGAGCTTTCAAAAATCGGTGCCCTCACCATCTACAGGGTGCAGAAGGATACCACTGCTCCCTTTGCCTGTGGGAAGGTTTGAAGCAGGTAGAGGATAAGAAACATGTTGCTTTTGGCTAAGAAATTGCTGGTAAGAAGAAGGAGGAGTAAAGGAAGATCTAACTGCCTTTCCATGGGGCTTCTGGGAAAAACAATTTCTATGTGATTTCCAGGTCTTCAAGAGGGTGAAGTGGGATAAGCTGTAGTTAAGTCTGTAATTAAGTAGTAAAGATTCTTCTTTACTTCTTGTAAGTATTGACAGAGTTAGAAATGTATCTTCTTCCTAATGCTTCAAATGAAAGCACCTCAGCAGTCAGGGTACCTTCCCCTTGGAAAAGGTAAGTTGCTCAAAGGTTGCCAGTGTGTCTTTTGAAATATATGGATTTGGGGAGAAAGCTAATGGCATCAAAGACTTCTTCAGCAGTTTGTCATAACATTTTTTTTACAGTTTTGGTTCTGTACAAGATACATGACTCTGTTTCCCCTATATGGGAGTAGGTTTTTTTCTACTCTTCATCTCTTTTTGAAATTTTTAATATTACAGTTCTTTTTTGGCCTCCAGCTCATCTACCACTGCCTTACAAAGTAATAAAAAATACAGAATTAGAGTTACTTTGTATGACATTAGCTGGCTGCCAATGCAATTTCGGGTGCAGCTTTCCCTCCGTATGGAACTTGCAACAGCAGCTGCTAAGCTGAGACAGGGATTCCTTGAAAATGGGTTCTTTCTTCCACCACTGTTTCAAGCAGCGCAGCAAATTCATACAGCTCTGGCACAGCTTCTGGAGTGAGCGATAGTGTTCAGCTACTTGTGTGTGCTACATGGAATAGCCAACAATGATGTACAAATTTTAGGCAGAACTGAGAGTGTTAGGAAAATGTTTCTTGCTTTTTCTATTTTTTTACAGATCTGGATGTGTGGATTTACAATCAGTATCAATTGAAATCACACTGTCTAGGGAAATTGCTACTTGTAGATAGATTATTTGTTTGGTAGCCATCCTTTCAGTGCATTTAGGAGGTAGCATGGGGACCAGCCATCTTTTTTTTTAATTGAAGAAAGCTGTGTATTATTTTTTCTAGTAAAGGCATTCTCATATCTTGAATTTTTATCTTAGGTATAAAATTAATCTGCCCCCTTCATTGAGGAATTTGGACCACTTGAATTTTTATTTGTGCACATCTTTGGGTGTGTGTTGCTTTAAAACTGAGTTCTTGTAGTGCTGTGTACTATTTTCCATGCTGATCCGTTTGTTTTCTAGGTTTGACTTCTCTTTTAAGTAAATAACATTCCACAGATAGAGCATTACGAATGGTTGATCTATTAAAGATAGAGGTACATTGATAAAAGTGAATCTGTTAGTAAAAACATACCATCTGAATATCATTTTAAGCAAAGATGTAAGTTATGTGGCCTTTTACTCTTCTTTTACAGGACGTTAGTGGTGTTGACAGTATTTCTATACACTGCATAAGGCCTCCAGGTGACAAAAATAAATTCACCTGACTTCTACAGGAGGCTTTTGTGTAACTACCCGGGTTTCTAATGCAGCAGAACAATTCTCTATGAATTTGGCTGTGAGGTTTTGATATTTTTTTTCCCTTTCAGTATTTCAAGCTGATCCAGTAGCTGTCTGGATATAGTACATCATCGTACCATATATTAAACAGGAGCTTTTCTTTGTCTCTGAGAGAGGGATGTGGTGTAATGATTTATGGACAGACATTTCATACTTTATTACAGAAGTATTTTCATTTTAAGTTTTAAATATAACCTTGGCTCTGGGATGGAATCGTGGTCAAGGTGTTTCCACAGTAAAGTGCTGCATTCATAAACTGTAGAGGAAAAATCATTGCAACTCAGCTTGGCATCGGGCATTGTTGATAGTTGTAAATGTGAAAGACCGTGTTATATTTAGACCACGGTCTGCAATTAATGGTGATTTAAACCACTTATTTTAAGATATTATGGAAGAACTACTTGTTTGTTGCAAACTGTGGTGTTAATTCTTTGCCTGTGCCCTTGTAGGGAAAGGGGCTGATCTCAGCAAGCCACCGTGTCGAAAAGCAAAGGACATACGGAAAGAAAGAAAACTGCAGAAACTCCTTCAGAAACAGATGTGCACGTTTGAAGGTTCTCAACTTCAAGCAGGAGATCAAGTTTTCCTCTCACAAAACTCTAAATCTAACCCAAACCAACCTAAAACTATTGAAGACTTCGTTTTTGTCTCTTTACCTGACGATGCACCACACAAATTAGAGGTAATGTCTTGTTCACTGTTGTTGGAGGTAAATTAAGGAAAAGTCTAGTTAAGGAGTCTCTTAAATGCTGAAATGTTGAGTATCTGGGACTTTATGGCATGGTTATAATTTAAATCTTGGAATGCATGTAGTACTACATGATGTATCTATGGTGCAGCTGAGCTCTGTGTAACCACAAGAGGGGACTCGTGCACTTGCAGTCATTCCTAGCAGAGGCCGGTACAGTTACCAGAATAACTTGGAAATTGATTTCATACAATGTGACTTGCAAATGGAAGGCTTTGAATTAACTGAGTGTTGAATGATGACATTCAATATTTATTTCTGCAGTATATAAATACTTAAACTACCTATGCTAATGAATCTTGACAAGAAAGCAGCAACTGTTCATAAAATTAAACAGATAAGAAGATAGCTGCTCTTTATAAACATCATTGATATGTGGTGTTGTCTTTGGAAGCTGTAAAAGTGATGGTAGAAAATTTTGCTTAATATACTGATTGACATTAAATCTATCAGCAGTATGGAGACAGTCATCTGGAAGACTTTTAGGCTTTCTAACCCATAAACCATTTTTTCCTTTTTTTTTCCGGAAGCTGGAAAACTATCTGAATATAAGTGTTTTCCTGGAGTTACTGTCATCAATTATGGTATTGGAAGTTGGGTTTTTTTTAATATTCTTTTGGTATTTAAAGAGGTAGTGATGCTGGCTTAAAGGATTCACCCTGAATAACTGACAAGAAGCCATCCATCATCCAAATTGATCCATCTCGATAACTCCTCCAGATTTTCTGATGAGTTGTATAACAGAAGTATGGGGGCTTTGTCTGAACATCTTCATTTAGGAGATGGAGAGAGAATTAAATTCCAGCAGTGTTTTCCCAAGATTGTCTTTTCTCCTTACTGTGGCTGTCAAGTGTGGTGTTTGGGTTTTTTGTGGGGGTTTTTTTTCTTTTGTTTTAAATCAGAATCAATGATATTTGTGAAAATAGAACCATACTGAAAATGAAGGGCTTTTTTGAAATGAACATGCCCTTAAATGTGCTTGAAAAGAAATGCACTGCTGCTCATGTGATAGCATTCTTTTGGTTAGGGAGCAATCATTTCTGCTAAGAACAATTTTTAATTTATAGATTTATTTTTTTTAATAAAATAATTAGTTTATTTTTGTGTGTCTAAGGAAACGGTGGGGAAGACTGATAACTTCCTATGGCAATTGACTTGTAATTTGAATATGGAAACATTGTTTTGTCTTCCTCTTTCAATTTGAAAAATATCAAGAAATCCTTTTTAGGATTATTGCAAAATCCACATAATGTTTATCTAAAGAGCACAGATATAAGTCTTCCAAATGCATGAGTCCTTCAAGTATTTTTCAGTATAGTGTGAACCTGCAAGAGAGGATTTAAAAAATTACAGAAAATCTCTCTAAAATGTCAATCTGTATACCATTTGTTGGTACTATTTCCTGAAAAATAATTGTGTAGTTCTTCTGTAGGCATCTTAGCAATCTTAATTTGCAGTTTGAAAACCTTGTCTGTTGTTCAGTGTAAATACAAAAGCCTTCAGTAGTCTAAATTGAGCTGAAGAATTGGAAGGCTATTGGCTAATATTAATTAAATTGTTAGGGCCCTTGCTCAGGAAGTCAAAACTTCTCTCTGTTGTGATTTTTTGTTTATGTATAAATACATAGTTATTGCATGATATTGTAATAATAAATGTGTTTAACTTCTTCTGAAGGTGAGGGTGGTGAGATCATCTCCACCAAGTTCACAGTTCAAAGCCACATTTCAGGAGTCTTACCAGGTCTATAAACGTTACCAGATGGTTATTCACAAGGACCCACCTGATAAACCAACTATAAATCAGGTCAGAAGGCCAAATGAATTTAATGCAAAGCTCAACTTCCCCTCCATTTCGTGTGTCTTGTTTCTAGGAGAAACAATGTGGATTTTATATCCATTGTGTACTCAGAAGCATGTAAAATACTCAATCAAATAAAATCAATGTCCTGAAAGTGCAAACTCTTTTGATAACTCTTTTGGTCTCAGTTGCAGTCAGAAGAGTTAAGGAAAAAATGTGGGGATGCTATTGGGTAAGAGATGGAGAGGGTGAGGCTTTTGGAAATAGATATTGTGGGCCTTATAAATACAAATCTCATAAGATCTAAAACCAGCTGGACACTTACCCCGATAACTGGTCTTGTTGGCTTTGGTTTGAATGCTTCCATAAGGAGGAACAAGCATGATCCAGGGCCAACATGTGAAGGAAGAATTTATCACACATACAAATTGTTGGGTTAAGGTTCACAGAAGTTTTATAAACCTCTTTATTTTCAATTTAAGCCTTTCAAGAAATAATCAGTGCACTCCACCTAAATTACACATTGTTACTGCTTCTTATAATGACCAGGTGGTGTGCAGTAGTTAACTGTCAGACATATTACCTCTCTGACACTGTAAAGAAAAAAAAATCGGGAGTTTGGAGAGAAGGTATAGGTAGCAAGAATATGTAATTGCTAAGCTGAGTGATGTGCCATTAAAAATAACACATTTTAAAAGTCCTCGAGACTGTACAGTAACAGTAAAATTTGTGGTTGATTTGTTAGATAACTTGGTCAAAAAAATCCAGGCTAAGTAAACTGATGCTGTGAAGTGTTCCACTGTTATGCAGTTTTTATTCTTCAATGAAAGTATCGACAGTCAGTTTGAGCTTAGTTTTAGCTGTCAGCCTTCCCCCCCGTAGGAAGATTTTCTTATTACTATGTTTAAAGCAGAAAACTGACTTCAGAGGCTTTGAAGTGGCTAGGAGGAGATCTTTCACTAGCCTTACCTTCAGAAGCATATTAACTGATTATACGCACTCAAAATTGTATGCCTGTATTTTCCTTGCTCTGAAGGTGAGGTTAGTACCTGTCTCCTTTGAGGATCCCCAGTTCAAATCATCCTTCAACCAGTCAGCCACTTTATTTGCCAAGTATCAGATGGCTATACACAAGGATACACCTTCTGAGTGTGGCGAAAACGAGGTACAGTTCACTGCATGCACCTTTACGAAAACATTTATTCTTTTAATGCACAGTTAAATGATGGGAATTGGTGTCTCATGGGGTGATTCTAAATATTAAAATACTGGAGTTTCCATTTGGGACTGAAAGCATCGTGTTTTTTAGCAAACTTCTGTTGCAGGCTTCAGCCCAGGGGGAATTGAGCTGAAGACACAGGGATTATGCACCATCATAACTAAAAAACTGATCCTAGTAATGAGCTGAGTAGAGCTGCTGTTTGTATGTGATTGGTAAAAAAGTCTGGGACTGAGGTTTTCACTGAAAATGGGATAATGGTATGGAACTACTTTTTTTGATGGCAAAAGCATTGTCTGCTTTAAAGCTATTTGGTACCTTTTCTACATTTCTCCTTCATTTTTTGTGGTCTTGCTTAGTTCGACAGGTGAAGGTTTTAAAAATCTCAATTTTATTCACCTAGGATATTTCTCAAACAGAACTCACCTTTGCAGCAGAAATAGTGCAAAAATATTCCCACCAGCTGATGTCTGAAATTCAGTGAGAGTACCTTGCATATGAATAAATTCTACTTTTAAAGTGGTGTTTACAGGATGCTAACCCTAATCTAATAAGTAAAAATAAAAGTGCTCATGGAGTTCTAAACAAGCAGCAATTCTCTATTTCTCTGGCAGATGGCACAATGTTCTCATTAGCAGCATTAAAGCTGCTCCCTCAGATCTGTCATTTCTACCTACTGCAGATGTAAGACTTTAGTATTGATCATCTAGTCTGACTTTCCTGTTCTTGAGGGCAAGACTTACAGAAATGATACCTAGCAAGCAGTGGCTGCTTTCCAGCTAGAATAATAAAACCACGCAATCATTTTTGGCTGTGGTTCAAGGGAGTGTAAGGAGAGCTTTTTTGTGAGATCTCCCTAAATGCTACTGTGGAAAGCCATAAAATTTATTTCACGTTGTTTTGTAAAAAAAGAATATGACTCATAACAATCAGTAGTAGTTTCTACCCTTTTTTATAATTACTGACATAAATTGCGTGAATTATAATAAGGTGAAAATTGGAAACATGCCAGGAAAGATTGAGCTATTTACTAGATTTTCACCAGGCATTATCTGTCCTAATTAAGGACTTGGTTTGTCTGTTACAATGGAACTATTTCAGCCCTAATGCTTAGATATAGCACTTATGCCACCATGCTTTTGCTCCAAATCTTGTTGCTGCAGAGATGGTGGTAAGAACTTCAGAAACTTACTTATTCTTTGTTTAAAATTATGGATTTTTCTAAATTATAGTCATTACATCATGAAGCTGATGGCTGCTTGCAGCTCAGTTCTGAATAGCAGCTAGCTCTCGGTTCATCTAATCTCTGTTTGAGTCAGTGTGCATAGCTTGGTGTAGGCTTGGGTTTGATCCCCCTTGGAACTTTTTTAGTCCAGAGGAGGAAATCTTAAAAAGATGAGATATGGGCAGTCCAGGTTTCCATCACTTAAGGTGTAAAGTCTATCATGGGAATTACTGTTGAATAGGAAGGATTTCTGTTTACACTGCTAATGTTTTAATGGATTTGTATCCTCCTCTTTTCCCTTGTTACTTGCCATAGGTGTTTCCCTGCTCTGCCTTTATCTTCTCTTTCTGGCATCATGTTTTACAGTGTTCTAGGGGACACATAAGACCTTCTCTGAAGCTTCTAGTAAATGTAAAAACTCAGTCTGATGGTGATGGCTTTTAATTTAGGTCCTTCTTTAGCAGTAGTAAATTATCTGTGACTGTCTGGCTAAGAAGGTCTTTCTATTCGCAGTTATTAGGCACTAAAGCTCTGTCACTTCAGTCAAAAGCATTTTGTATTTGATCCCTGCAGGAACTAACCTGAAGAATAATTTACACAAAATGTATTTTGATGTATTTTAGAGGCCTTTTTTTTTTTTTCTTCTGGATGAATCTGTGTGGAAGGACAATTATCGGAGTCATTTAAGAATAGAAGATACCAAGTAGGGTAAAACTGATCCAAGTTATTAAGAGGAAGGTTGGAAAATGCTGTTTGAAAGACCTCAAACTTTTTCTTCTTCCTCTTTTTCAGACTTTTTAATATATCACACAGACATTATGGAGCCAAGCAGTTCTTTACGTAAAGCTAGAATGAAATTCTGTCCTATACACAAGGCTTTTTATCAGGGTAGTAACAAGTCTGCTTTGGGCTTTAAACTGGCACATATCCAGGAATTTTTTTGCTCTAAAAATTAAATTTAGCTTTTAATCTGTGCAAGCTAATATATCTGTGCATGGTAGGTGACCAGTCTTTTCAGGGAGAGTTCTGCACACTTTTAGGTTTGAAAAGTTTCTAGTTTAGGCAAAGTATTTAATTTTGTATTTGGCTGAACACTTCATATTCTGAAACCTACCTATATTTAAATTCAGAATCCAACCAAAATTGTTGTGAGACATATTAGCAACTTCTTTTTGTAATATATTCTTAGGTTGTTGGCATTACAATATACTGTCTGCTGTTATTAACTGCTAGACTGGTTTAATATTAACTTTACTGCATTAAAAGGCAATTTTAGGAATAGATTTAGAATGTTGGTGATTATTTGAAAATAACACTAATGTGAAATGTTATAAAACAGTTCACAGTATTAACAAAAGTTATGTGAGCCATGAAGCTGGTTATTGCTCAATGAGTGTGAAAGAAGGCCCTCTTTTTGCACCTATGCAGTGTCTGTACATCTTTTCTTCAAGATTTTATGGGAGAAAGGGGAATAGGTGATTTTCAGGACATAGAATCCATGAAATACTTGATGCCCAAAGATTACTTTGGACCTCTGGGCACTCTCTGGCTTGTGCCACTTTGAGACCAGTGATAACTTGTCTTCCAGTGCTCTTCAAGACGGTGGGTGTTTTTGAATTTTGCCTTTTCCTCCTTACTTTCTCCTCTCCTTCTGCATCTCTGATGAAAAGTGCAGTAGCACTGATAATAGTGTGTGTTCACTTAACAAGAATTTAGTGTGAGATTTGCAGAGTCCTGTGATGGATTTTGGTGATGCAGTGCTGATTCTTGACAGCTGCAGTGGCTTCTGTTTGTTCTAATAAAAAACAAGGTAGAAATTTCATAGTGGAATAAACTTTTTCCAAGTCCCAGAGTTGGCGTTACCCCTGTGGGCATTAAACTTGCCTCTTCCATAGAAGTAGCATCACAATCTTCAGTGCTGCTCTCACTGGTGAGCTGAGAGTTTGGTAAAGCAGAAGTATATTTGCTATCTGCCAAATAACCAGAGGAGGCCACAAAGATGATCAGGGGCCTGGAGCACCTCCGCTCTGGAGACAGGCTGAGAGAGTTGGGGTTGTTCAGCCTGGAGAAGACTCTGGTGAGACCTTTCAGCACCTTCCAGTACCTGAAGGGGCTACAGGAAACCTGGAGAGGGCAGATAGTGATAGAACAAGAAGGGACAGTTTCAAACCAAAGGAAGGTAGATTTAGGCTGGATTTTAGGAAGAAGCTCTTTACTGTGCAGGTGGTGAGACCCTGGCCAGGTTGCCCAGGGAGGTTGTTGCTGCCCCCTCCCTGGCAGTGCTCAAGGCCAGGTTGGATGGGGCTTGGAACAACCTGGTCTGGTGGGAGGTGTCCCTGTCCATGGGGGTTGGGACTGGATAATCTTTAAGGTCCCTTTCAACCCAAGCCATTCTATGATTCTAGGAACAGTTTTGAATATCTCTGTGCTCCTGGAATCAAAAACAATTTAGCTTGTGAGAGAAATTTTTTTCAAATCTCTGGTTTTATCTTGACATGAAAGCTTACAACTATTTTCTGCATAGGCTTTTTAACTATTGATTATCCTAATTTCTCTTAGTTTGTTTGGTGTAAATTGAGCTTCTCTTGGAAATCTTCTCAAAAACCTTTGATCGGTTGCTACGAGGATTTCAGCTTCAAAACTGACCTGGTTGTCTCTGTGCTTCAGAGTGCAGTCAAGTACTGACGTTACACAGAGTTGTTGGCACCTAGGAATACTTATGTCAGCTTGTTTTTATTGAATTGAATTGGTGTCCTGAGGAAAAACATAGCAAATGATTTTCTAATTAAAGGTTGCTTCATCATACTTGCCCTTAAATAGTGCTGTGGAAGAACTGATTTTTCAGTTTTCCTCTGTGGGAACATAAAACCTTATTATGCTGCTCTGTAAGTGCACAGTCATCCACTTTTTTGGTAATATACATACTCCTATCTTAAAAAGAGTTGTTGGAAGGAATCAGAAGAATTAAGGGGAACCTCAACAGATTGTGAAGTGGTAAAATATAAATAATTTCTGAATGAGGTAAGAAACAATCATGGAAAATAGGTGTATCACTGCCTACCGGCTGAGTTTATCCAAGGTTGCTCCTGAATTAGCCAGATCCCTGAACGGCTGATCCTTTGGAAGCTGTGAAAATGTGCAAGGGAAGAATCTGTCCTAGTGCTTGTCACAGTCAATGCATTTCTTCTGGCCCTTTGTGGATAGTACTGTATATGGACCTTTGCCTCAGGTCCAAGACAGTAGTTCTCCTGTACTGTTCCCAATGTAATAGAGCTATTATTTACTAGCTTTTCTTTTTTCTTTGCTACAGTAGTGGAAGACTATAATTGTGTCTAATACGTGGATATGTGTCTATAACATCCAAAAAGCCACTAATGCAATCAAGGAAAGGATTTATTTACATGTCTACATGTTACTTGTTTGGGGTTTTTTTCTGCTTGGGTGCTGGTTATATTTATTTTGTGAAACTGGTCAAGATATAATAAAAAAAGCAGAAATAATGAAAGCCTGGAAAAGCTGAAAAAGGGAGACGTGTGTAATGAACAGAGAGGAGATGGTAGGCTGAGCATCCTTTCGTTGAGCAAGCATTGTTTCCCTGTATTATCGGTGAAAGATCAGTTGGAACCCAAATTATAGAGCTGATCAGATCAAGCATACCATAATTATGCAGACAAACTCTATGAATGGCAGTTTGTCCACCTTTTTTTTAATCAATGTGTCATAAAAAATATAATAAGTCATAATGTAACTGTCTCAATTCATGAATGGAGTGCATCTAGGGAACCTTATGATTGATCTGGATGGTTTAAAACATGAATACAATACACCTAGCCCGTTTTTTGGTGATTTTGGGGCTTAGAGTCTTTTTACAGTAGTCTTTTATCCTTAAGAAACAGAGCTGAAGTGTAACCGAAGCAAGCTATGTGGTGGCTACACAAGTTAGAAAACATTTCCATAAAAGATCATAAAAATTCTACAGTAGTTTCCAGAAAGAGCCAGGGTGAACAGTTTATTGCTGTTTAGACCTTCTGAAAGCAAATGTTTTATTTAACTTTTCATGAGTGTTTTATAATGACAAACTTGTAGAAAAACAGTGTGTGTCTCCATTCCCTCTGCAAAGCGAGCTGGACACTTGCTTTGCTTTGTGCTTAACTAAATATTTGTCTTGGAAGGAAAGAATTTCACAACACACGAAAGATACACTGTTTGAAAAGGTGCAAAAAATTACTGAAATAGGTATAGTGGGGTTTTTCTTTCTCTGTTTTTTTTCTTTTTTTTTTTTTTTTAAAGTTGCCTCCCAGAAAGCCACTTGAACTAATACAGAGAGCTGAGTAAGTAGCCTGGGGAATGCCAAGGAGCACGTTCCGATCAATTTGAAAGCTGCCGTCAGCAGCCAGTTCCAAACTTTTAGGTCTCTCTCTAGCCTAGTTTCCCCCTTTTTTATCTTCTAGTGAGAGAAGGCTTAAAAAAAAAGAAATCAATAGGCTTTGTGGTTATTTTTAACCTTCTCTAGCTGGCCTCAGCAGCCAGATGATTCTACAATGCTCCTGAATGGGGTCTTTTATCATTTCGGTTGATGGCAGCGCTAATCTGATGATTGGCTCTTCGTGGTGGGCTGCTGCTGTGACAGAACATCTCTCTGCAACGAGTTTCAGCTTGCTGATAGTGCTGGCTAAGACTTCCAGGGAGTGCTTCTGTATCGGCCTGATTCCTTCAGTTCACTTGTGGCCCTCGTAGTGCTGTGAATTCATGGATTTTATTCCTGAAATGCCCAGAAGAGCCAATGAATTTAGGCATCCAGACAATTAAGTAACTTGTCTTTAGTCATTGTTTCAGTTCAGATTCTTTTTGCATCACAGTTTGCATCGTTCTTCCTGATTTTGACACTGACTTTTCTATGTCAATCTATATAAAATTAAAAAAACCCTTTACTGTAAGGCTGAGAGTTCTCCATTATTTTGAGAGTTAAGTTTCTTCTGAGCAGACGAAGCCACAGTGACCTTTGTCGCTCCATGAGGAAATTGAAATTGGAATTCTGAAATGTTCTGTTCCATCAGCAATTATTTCGTTAGTCTGATTATTGTCCTGAAAACTACGTTTGAGACACTCATTTAAACTTTAAATCTGTGTACTGTGTTTTGAAGACTCTTTCTTCACCTTTGGGTCTGTGGGTGTCTCTGAAACTGTATTTTGTTGGCATTCTTATATTTTATAAGCTACCATTGAAAATACCAAATAGTGCCAGCCCAGAATAAGTCTTTGATTCCTCTGCCAACTCAGCTGTAGCATATTACCCACTTCAAGGGTGGCAGATAGCTTGGCACCATCATTCCTGGTAAACATGCTACATTTTGTCCCATTTTCCCAATTTTTATAGAAAACTCCAGACTTTTGTTCATTTTCCACCTTAATTTCAATCTGTCTTCCTAGATAGTTTCTTTTTATTAGGTGGTTTGGGTTTTTTTGGGGGTCATTTAATAGCTTCTTCCAGCCTTACTGAAAGTTTGACTTATTTTTTTGTTGTTTATTTTTTACTTTTTTTTGCTCCACAACTTCATGGTTACTATTGATTCTGTTTTGTCTAGAGAAGATTATTTCAATTAAAATACAGCAGCCCAATGCACAAAATAAATCTTAACACATTGCCTGCTTGTGACTACAGACCAAGTTCTTTAAAAAAGTAAACTGCCGTAGAAACAGCTTTTGTTGATGAACAAGGAAGAGTTAATATTTGAGGGCAAAAACCTGTTTATTCTGAACCTGTAAGAAGTGCCAGTGTCTTCAAAGTAATAGAGCTCAAAAGGGTCCTCCTTTCTTTGGTGATGGGAGGATGTCCCACATACTCACTCGGGGTTTGCATGAAGCCAAGAGGAGCTGGATAAACCAGGAAAATCTAAAATACCTAAAGATTGCACTACTTGAGGAGGAAAAGCTTTATAAAATGAATATATAGGGAAGATGCCAGGAGCCCTCTAGAAAGAATGCCACGTTTTCGTGGCTTGTTTCTTATTAGTGGGTATGCTAAGATTAGTTTGGCTGCTTCTAGTTCCCAAGATGGGGAAGCATTCATTTGTTATGTTGGCCTTGGAAGCAGGGGAGGGAAGTGAGAATAAATTTGCTTGCTACACATGAAGGTGGAAGAAGTTTTGCTTGGGTACACTTGAAAAGTCCCCCCTTGCCCTCAAAGCAAAGGGACCTGGAGAATTGATAGAACTATTTGAAAAGTGTCGTTGGCTCATTTTTCTCACCCATAGGGTTCAACTTGCACTATAAAGCTAAAGTTACAGATGAAGAACTATTGGAGGTCTTCTGACGTGAAAATTAATAACACATGGTTTATTTTCTCTGAAGCCTGCATGCCCTGAAATCACTGCCTGTAAGGAGTGATGCACTCACAGTGTAGGAATTTGTAACTGTTCTTTTTTTATGGGAACATAACTCAATAATTCAAATTTTGAATGTTTTTTTTCTCTGTAAGTATTATCGGGGGTTTTAATCCCCCTTTTGATCTCTCTCCCTATTCACCAAATAAAAGAAAAAATGTAGAATTTAATGACTGCAACATCTTAATTAGAGTGGTAGTGACTAGATCTGAAATAGCTGATTATAGGAAATGCACAATCCCATATTCACCAGCACCTTATAGAAATTCAGTGTTCATCCAAAGGTTTGCCATTCATCCATAGATCAGCTACTGCTCTGTGTTTGAGAAGGAAAAGTCTGGATTACAACTTCTGCAAAGTCTTGATTCTTTTGGCATCAATGTATGCACTTTCTTAGAGACAAAATCTTAGAGAAGCTTTGGGTTGTGTTCACTTTGAGCTGCGATGAGAATGGTCCAGTTAATGTTTGCAGATTGGTGTATGTATCTACCAGAGGCTATAATTTTATTTCTAAAATCTGCTTTACAGCACCTTCTGAAGAAAAGAGGAAGTTTTAATTGCTTTGGATGTATAGGAACTCTGTCTGAAGTCAACAATTTACAATATTGGCACTTTTTATTGTTGCCTTCTTTCCTCTCCTCCCCTTCCCTGGGAAAAATGGGATAACTGACAAGTAATCAATTTTTTGTATTCTCTTTTAAATAGCATAATCTTTAATTAATCTCAGAAATTCCATAGAATTCTTGACAACAGGCAAGTTTTTATAGGCGTCTGAATATATTCTTTTTATCAAACTTTTAATTAAAGTTTCCTGTGTGCTATTATTTTGCAGTTTGGGAACTGACTTATTAAATCATCCAGCTTTTACAAGAGGCAGAATTAAACTATGTAACACGTACTAGGTTTTTAACAAAGGATTGATTTAGGATTAAACACATACCAGAATTTTGTAACATGTTTAATGTGGAATCCACCACTAAGGAAGTATTTGTATCAAATAAGTAAATGATAGTAAATAAATAACTATTACATTTTATTACTCTTGGAATCTTGAACAAGCTCCAGGTCATTAAACCCTTGCCTTTTGGGTTGATGATCTGCAGCAAACCATTTTGTATTGAGTAAAGAGTCTAGGTTTGAAAATGCTTGCACTTTCAGGAAGTTGATTTATTTTTTGTCTTTTCTTCTTCCTTTGCTTTACCCATAAAATGGGCTTGCTTATGATTTTGTATGTAAATAGACTTCATTTATATTAAGAGATATGAGGGCCCTAACTCCCTTGCTTTAGTGATGGGACTGGTACCAATGGGACAGTGGGGAAAGACTCCCTGTTGCAGGCAGTCACAGAGAAGGGGAATGTGTAATTTAAAATAAAGGACACCAGAGACAGACCTGTGTTACAAGGTGATAATTCTGTTGCACCACATTTTAAAAAACCTTCTGATTTGTTGAGAGGAAGTTAATTATTATATCTCTTTGCACTTCTAAACAAAATTGAATGTGGAAGTTTGTTCATGGAAATTTTATTTTAACTCTGACAATCTAATGGTGTTTTTCAAATACGTGGCTTGCAAAGAGTGTATTTGACTGTTAATGTATCCTGAAGCACTGCTAATAGTTTTCTTCTTTTTCTGCTTTGCATATTTGGACCATCTCCTTGGGCACATATTTCTGATGAATCTGCCTCCATGCAGTTCACACGATTCCTCTGTGATTCTCCCCTGGAGGTACGTATGCCTTCTAGGTGCAGGTTTTGAAATGAATATATTCTTTCCTCTCCACTCTCTGTAGACAGCAAACCATTATGGTACAGGTCATACAGGTGGGTGTCACAGCATTTGTGTCACCATCGACTGGTAAGGAAGATAGCACCATGTGTCTGAGGACTCCTTTGCTGGATAATAAGCTGGATGATAAGCTACCACTGAATTTCATATCACTGCATTGAAGGGCAGTAGCAGAAAGTGTTCTGTCTTTTCTGTTCTTGATTTATTTATATGAAAGTAAAGAATGTATTACTAAATAACTTGCTAAATTTGTACTTGACTACAAGCTGAGCTAAAAGTTTAGGAGAGATGCTCTTGCTCCGAGTAAACAAACTGCTGTGGGTTTCTTGCACTGTCTTTCTTGTCAGTCTCAAAGAGTTAAGTACCACATGACTGTAATGAAATTGTCAGGTTATAGTAATTACACAAGTAATTTGAGATGTCGCTGTTTGAATGAATCCATGTGTGGAGAGTTTGTTGCTTTTCTCTGCTGAGTCCACTGGCCTTTACATTCCTGAAAGCTGAAGAGTAATAGAGCTCATTAGACTTTATAGGAAAAGGGCTTTTATCACCTTGTCAACTCAGGCAGCAGACTGCCATTATATTCTTAATTTTGTATGGCTATGTATGATGTTGATGCACACTTCCCTGCCAGGTTTACACCAGTATTGTTCCTTACAGACACTTTTTATTGACATTTCGAAGCTTGAATTAAATTTTGTGTGGCACCACTACAGATGTCTTCAATTAGATGAAGTTAAATAAAAGGGGTTGTTATATCAGAGGCCAAGGGATTCTTGAAATTCTTTATTCTGGAACAGTTGCCACAAGTAAATCTAGCACTGTGTAGACTGTTTACTCTTTTGAACAAAAATAATTTAAAATAAAATTTAAACCTGACATGATTTCAATTTGTAATTTTTAAAGTTTTTAATATTGTTATTAGCTGCAAATAGTATGAACACCCAAACTCTTCCTGTCTTTTTTGTTTCCTTATTTTATTATTCAGTTTAGTTTCTGCTTTGGTTATAGGCTCTGGCACAAAAAATGTATATTTTAAAAAAATGATGCAGTATGTAGTAGCAGAAAAGTAGGCAATTTTCTAGCAGTAAACAGGATAATGTAGAGAGAACAGTTGTGGGTTTTTTTATTCATCCTTTCATCTTGGAAGCTAAACTTAAACATTTGCCATTTTACCACTTCACATGTGCAAACACTGCCTTGTCTGGAGAGGGATGGTTAGAACTGTGCAGGATAGGAGAACTGCATGGAGGACTCTGAACCAAAACCCAGTGTGACCTGGTACAGTGTAGCTGCCAACGTGAGAGTGTTTGTGGAAGAAGGGCTCAGGGAAAACCTGAACTGCTCAGGGTGGGTTCCTGGGTTTCGGTGAGTTAAGGGGATGTTCTGGGTCAGTGGTTGTATTGGTGTCGTCAATTGTTTGTCCTTCCCAAACTGTTTCATGTCATCTTGATACAGTACTTGGCATGAGCCTCAGTACTCAGATGTGCCATGGCATTACACATTCAAATGATGATTTCTGTTTTGTTTGTTTTTGTTTTGTTTGTTTGTTTTTGTTTTGTTTCCAAATCCTTCTCTAATTGCTCTTTAGTCTTTTTCCATTTTGACTGATGTTAAGCATTAAATCAATGATTTCATGACTCTGCCCTCAAAAGCATCTTTTGGAATGAATTGCTAATTTATACCCATTGTTTCAGCTGTGTATATAGCAGTATTTTTTCCCCATGCATTTGTGTTCTGTGCAGCTATGAACATTTTGTATTTCCTCTGCCTTTTTAATCACTTGGTATTATAGAATCTTTCTGTAGTTGTTTACACTCAGCTTTTGTTTAACAACTCTGAATACTTTGAAATTATCAGCTCAGTTTGCTTCAATGTTGTTCACTCAGTGAGTCACATACCAGTATGGAGAACAGAAAGATCCAGCAGGATGGAAAGTGAGCTGCTTTCCATTATCTAAATGATCATTTGTTCTCACTTTGTTTGCTTTTATCTGTCTTGAGATGCTTTTAAATCCGAAAGAACTGAAAGGCGTTCGTGAATCTGGATCTTTGCTCTTCAAAAAGCACATCAGCTTCTGCTCCACTTTATTTTTTTAATTGATGTGTGTTAATTTTTAGGAAATGTAATAACAAATGATACAGTTAGAGTTCTGTAATTCCCAGAATCAACTTCTGTAGAATGCCATATTTTAGTCACATTTGATGCAGTGCTCAGGACTAAAGCAAAACTCATTTCATTAGAGATCTTGGCAGATTGCTTTTTTTTCCATACAGTGGTGTAGACATCACTGTCACATCTACATGTTAATACTCGAAGTCTCTTGCTATTGAAGTCCCTTGTGCCTTCACAGCTACACTGATCTTTTTAGCATTTTCAGCTTACTATCACTGTCCTGTTTCAACAGGTGACAGTATAGCTCAAATACTGGAGTTTTCCAAGAAGGTACAGAAGTTAGCTCTGTAGGCAGTGTCTTACATTTTGATGCAGTCAGTTGATTTGCTTTATTTTGATATGGAATCACAGAACTGTTCAGGTTGGCGGGGACCTCTTGAGATCACCTAGTCCAAGTCCCTGCTCGAGCAGGGTCAGCTAGAGCAGGTTGTCCAGGACCATGGTTTTGAATATCTCAGAGGATGGAGACTCCACAGCCTCTCTGGGCAGCCTGTGCCATTGATTGACCACCTTCTCAGTTAAGACCTGTTCCCTCCTGTTCAGGTTGAATTTCATATGCAGGTTGAATTTCATGGTTTTAATTGGCACACATTGCCTCTTGTCCTGTCAGGGGTAACTACTGAGAAGAGTCTGGCTCCCTTATCTTCATCCCCTCCATGCAGGTATTTCTACATACTGATAAAACATCTCCTTGCATTGTCTGTTCTCAAGGCTGAAGAGTCCCCAGCTTTCTCAAGCTCTCCTTAGGTGCTGCAGCCCCTTCATCATCTCAGTACAGACCTCAGTAAGTCCATATTTTTCTCATACTGGGGAGCCCAGCAGTGGAGCCAGCGCTGCCAGTGCAGCCTCACCAGTGCCGAGCAGAGGAGAGCTCACCTCCTCCACCCTCTCCCTGGTGCAGCCCAGGATGCTCTTGGCCTTTTTACCTCTGAGGGTGCACTGCTGGCTGTTTTTTACTGAAAATATGCAGTGCTACCTCTCTGCTGACACAGCCTGTATTTGTAGGCTGCTTTCACAGCATCTCCACTAATCCCTGGTGAAAGGAGGACGTAGTAGTGAAAAGGAAATATGTTGCTAACTAAGAGATAGAAATCTACCATATGGCAGGTTGTGCGTGTGTATGCCTTTGGGAAAGGAGCTGCTGGAATTAATCACTTCACTTCTTTGGCAAATAATTTCCACTGGAGTGTAGAAGTCAAGGGTTTCCTGGCTTTTATTATTTTTTTCTTCGTGTAAGGAATAGCGTGGATTTCATATCTTCCTCCCCCTTCCATCCACAGCAGAGGGTAAAATGAAGAAGTTCAAGATAGGAAATTTCAGGAAAAAGTTAAAGATAAAAAATTTTGTGAAACTTTCCAGAGAAAAATAATCAGTGTGGTCAGGACCCATTTTTGGTAGGTGAGTGTGCAGTGCCTTCTGCAGTTGCACACATGTGGGTTAACAAGAGCAATTTCAATAATGATAATAATAAACTAGTAAAACATCTCTTAAAATTGAAGAGAGAGACCAATGCACTTTGAAGAAAATTGGGTGCTCTCACCATTATTGAATTTCAATTATAAAATTATAAGCAGTTATTATACTCAGGTGAACTAATCGGGGCAGTATGTAATACCAGTTGCTATTAAATATTTAAATTTTAATTAAGCGTTATAAAACATGAGCAATCAAATGTGTTCATGGAATTATTAGCTATCAGAATATGAAGACAGGTAGAATTAACGTGATGGAATATATTGTATTTTTCTCTGCATTATGCTCTAAACACTGGAGACAAAATTATTTGTTTTTAATTTTTGTCCTGGATTTAGTTCTTGGGTTTTTTTTGATTGTTTCAGTATCATCAGATTATAATAGCTCATTATATTGCAGTTTGAGTAGAAATTGTTAATTTTAAATAGCTTGGTCCCTCTGGCCTGATTCCAGGGCTAGTGTGTTTTATTTCAGGTAGATAAGATAAGCCCTCTCTGGTGGGGCTTGCTCACCTGATGTCCCTGGTTTATTTTACATCACGTCTGACAAACACGGTCCCAGGTGGACGTGGCAGTAGTGTGAAGTGTTATAACCTGCTTCAGGAAAATGTTTCATATTCTTGACCTGTTTCACATCAAGTTGCTTTCATGGTGCATGAGAAATCAAGTTAAAGGAGCCAAGTATTCATTGAGAAATTGGAGAAAGCATAATACTTACCAGCATCACCAAGGGTTACATTGTATGAAAACTTTTCAAGGAAGAGGAAAATGTTACTCTTGAAAAAAAAAAAATGTTATTTGCTTAATGTCATGGAGATCCCTGAACATTTTGCCTGAAATCAGTGCTGTGCTTTTTGTTTGTTACAGAACATTGCCTCTTTTATGCTGGTGACATTTCACTGTAATTGTGTTAGAGAAATAACTGTAGTTCATACCTCACTAGAATTTCTTTACTGATGCTAATACTTTAGTTTGCAGAGGTCTGGTGGCCGAACCCATGCGATGCCATTTGGAGGTCTGGGGTTGCACACAGACACAGCATTCTTTTAAACTTCAGAAGATTTTGCTTTGAGCAAAAATCTTTTCCATGTTGGCTTAGACTATCTTTTTTAACATTCATTAAATCCTATATGCTGAGATATTGACAAAGAAAGAAAATATGTTTTAACTGAAACTTAAGCAAGTCTGCGTTGCGTTACCAATCACATTTCCACTTGACTTGCAGGAGATGTTTCATTTTTTCTGTCACCAACTGCACCTTGGTAGCTGAGAAGAACTTAACCTGTGCTGAGAAATCTTTTAGAGAAAAATCTCTCACTTGACTGTGTCCCAGCTTAAAAAAGTTTTACTGCTGACCATGTGATTTCATTTGGCTCTACTGAGAAGCTGAGGATATTGCATGAAACTGTAACTGTTGAATAAGTAGGCTTTACCTGAAGGAAAAGAAACCCAGTTTAATATGCTAATATGCCAGTCTAATATCCTCGTATAGTGCAGATTGAGCTCTCAAATGTTTGATTGTGTTGCTTTCACAGTATCTGTAGCTCCATATCTAGTTTTATGCCATATAACCATATAAAAATGCAAACATTTTATTATACGGCCTTTATTTTGGGACTTACTGGTTGAGTAAGTCAGTTGAAATTATTTTTGTTCACGTGATTGATTTCTCTTGACACATGTGGTACCAATTAGAATAACTTCTACTGCCCATCATCTCTTCAGTCTGTGCTACTGTATCAAAATACTTGATTAAACCCACCTTCTGTTGTTGTAACACAAAACAGTTGGTAATAGTAGGCAATATTGTCAGATTTATTGAGTGAGAAGCAGCTTTCTGAAGACCTGGCAATGCAGTGAAAAACATGACTAGATGGATAATTAAGTTGAACACAGTGGAATTCAGGATTAAAGTAAACTTGATGTGGGAGAAAATGGCATGCCAAAGTTGGTTGTGTAATACAGTTTAAATGAGGAGATCATTTTCTTCTTAATTTGAAGCATCAGTTTCTGGCTCTAGGTGCCTTACCCCGTCCGGGGACATTCTTCACTGCACATCCAAAACCACAGCACACAAGAATAGCAAGTTCCTCGGTGTTTTTGCAGAAGATGCTCTGATGTGGGTTGAGAAGGAAGAAGCTCCAAGGATTTTGTCGCAACACAGTTTCAGGCTCTTACGTAAAAGGTGTTTTGTTGATCATAAAGAGTAAACCTTACAAAAAGTAAACCTCACATAAAGAGTAAGCTGTTCAGTTTTTTTATAAAGGCTTTTCTCAAGCAACTTTAATGGCCACCCTGAGAATCTGAATTCCTGTGGCCAAAGTGCTTCCAGTTCTTGAGAACATGGAGGAGAGAAACAGCAGGGTCCTTGCTGTGACAGAAAGTTTTGGAAGAAGTAGTTGAAGACCAAGTTGAAGATGTCCCTGCTCACTGCAGGGGGGTTGGACTGGATGACCTTTAGAACTCCTTCCAACTCAGACTTATTTTATGATCCCATAATCCTAACTAGGCAGGTACAGCCAGCTTTGGGACACGCCAGCACAGTGAAATGTAATGTCTGGATTTCACCTGCTGCCTTTGGGCTTCATCTTTTGTTGAAGAGTAAGCAGGTCAAATTAAAGAGTATCTGCAGAATTTGGTTGGTGTGATATGTAGAGTTTACCAATGATGAGTACAGCAAAGGTCACAGTAAGATACTGTGAACTAATATAGTTCTCCCTGTTTCTCAAACTCCTCTTTTCCTTTTTCTAAACATGGATAGCAGGAATAATTTCTCACAGTATTTACTTTGGCGTTAAAATTGTTTCTAAAATTATTTTTATATTGAAAGTCTACCTGTTAGACAATCACATCCCTCTTCTGTTTTGGCTTAGGCAGAGAATGCACCAGATGGACCAGACTGTGGCTATGGTTCTTTCCACCAGCAGTACTGGCTGGATGGGAAGATAATTGCTGTGGGTGTAATTGATATCCTGCCTTCCTGCGTGTCCTCTGTCTACCTGTACTATGATCCAGACTACTCGTTCTTATCTTTGGGAGTCTACTCTGCATTACGGTAAGAGGACATTTTTGTTATCTGGTAAGAATTGATACTTGTTCCTAAACTTGAGCTTTTATTTCCAGTCTAAACATATAGTGGTAACACTATCTCTAGCAAAGTATTAGTGGGTTTTTTTCTTTGTTTTTTTTGTTTGTGGGGTTTTTTGGTGTTTTTTTGGTGTTCGTTTTTGTTGGTTTTTTTTAATTCTCTAGAGTTGGTTGCATTCCAAATAATTTTTTAATTGTCATCCTTGAATAGGAATCTATCTAGTTACCTAAATACTTTTAAAGATAAAAACCAAACGTTCAGAATTGAAATACCCAGTTTTTATTGCCCCTTAAAATAGTTTAGTATTGCTTAGTTTCAGCAGGAAAAGCCCTTTCTTTGTTTGAATAGAATTAATTCATCCTTTGACCTTTTTCTTAGCCAGGTCACTAAATGAAATTAATCACTTTTATAGTTTTATATGCATTGAGATCATAAATAATAGAGTACCTAGAAACCATTGTCTTCAGCATTAGTAGTCTGCTGCTGTGCTAGCACTAAGCATATTTTTCAGGGATGTTAATCTCATTATCTTTGTCTTTAGAAAGCCTGTTGGAAAGAATAAGCCTATGAATTTTAAAATCTTAAATTACCTATCAATGTAGTCTTGCAAAACAGTAGGAATAGTGAGTAATGCTCTTCACTTGTATACTAAATTGCAAGTTACTATTTTTCTTCAGTAAGCAATTATATGATTCCATTATTATTAGAAGGGGGAGCCATGTTTCCCTAGGTCTGAGAAGTTCTAGCAAAAGTCTTTACCTGTTGAGATTTGCAGTACACTCTTTCATGTACAAAATAAGCACTAGAATGGTGAGATCCAACTTTCTTCTTTCTCCAAAGCATCCTGTTGAGACGTATCTTCTCTGTAGATGGAGTTTCTTAGCTATTGTTTAGTGTTGCCCAATATGACATGACTTTTGAAATGGTAAAGCACAAACACTTTTTAGGAAACCTCTTCTTATCACAGTTACTTTGTATACTTTTCTGACAACTAATAAACCATGTGCAATTTAATCTCTCAAAAGTCTAATCACTCACAATTTGTTTAGATTTTGATTAGGATCTTTTCCTAAGGATCTTTTTTTGTTTTTAATTCACCTTTAATAAGAGCTGGTAACATTGCCTTCCTGTTGCCTCTCCCCACCTTCTTCTAGAGTGGTTCTTTATGAAGCAGAAACTGTAGAATCATAGATTTTCAGTCAGAAGGGACCTGTGGATGTCATCTGATCCAGCTCCAGGGCAAATCAAGGCTAACTTCAAAGTCACCATGAGCATTAATGTAGCTGTTGCTGTGGCACTTCCAGTGGTCTATGTCTAAAAGTGTCTGAATTGTCATTTTTCCGAGGCATTCAGTGACACGGGTGATTTTGTAAAATTAATCAGAATTAACAAATGTAGAAAAAATGTTGGAACTCCTATGATGTCTAGATTTTCAGAAGTATTTTACTATATATGCTAGATACCCAAAATTAGGCTGATTATTTTTTCCATGCAAGGTGAGCATGCAACATAAAATACTAAGTCCTCCTAAGAGTTGTTATGTAGCATCTGTCCATATCACATTAATTTATGTAATAACAGACTGACATAATCCATGCTTATGAATTCTTGAAATGATTTTAGATTTTCTACATAATAAATTTCAAACTTTGCCGGCGTAACGTGTGTGCCTGCCCCAACTAGTGAAAAAGCAGCTTATAAATTCTGCAGCATTTAAAGCAATAAAAATGAGTTCCCAACAGTCTTTAGAGCCAACTGTGGTGTTCTTTCAAAAACAGAAAAAAACCCTTAAGAGTTAGGGAGGATTTAGGAAGTTGCAAAGGAATCTGATACCTCCAAAGCTGTTGCCAATTTTACTCCGAGGAGGTTAAACTGCATTGCAGTGCTGTCACTTCCACTTCATGCTACTTTGAGAATTTTTGCTGCTGAGCCGTAGAAAGGATGGGATTTGAAGATCACTTGAAATACATAGGGATGTAAGTAAAGAATGAGGGGAGAAGAAGCTTCTTGTGAAATACCAGTCTTAGCAAGGGAAAAATTATCATCAAGAAATATTGAGTGATTCTTGCTCTTATTTGCAGGAAAAAATTAAACCTTCCCCCTCCTACCTCAAATCATGGATAGTAGACAAGCATAGTATTCATAATCTCTTTTTTGTAAGAGGACAAGTACTTGAACTTCTTTTGGAATTGGGTAATGTAGCACTGAAATGCTAAGTCTGAACTTTGTGTTGGTGAAATGAATGTGTCTTCCTCGCTACCAGACTGCTCTTGCCAAGCGCTCACAGCCATTGTAACTCTTGAGTAACATAACTGAAAGCTTTACAAAAAGGTAATTGCAAGCCCGTGGTCCCTTTTCTGAAGGGATTTAGGCAGAACAAACGCAGGTAGGTGGGAGTTCAGTGTTACAGTGACACCTGATTGCTGCTTCTGCTTTAAAATGACGGAGTCAGAGGGTTCTCTTGTGTTGGGTCACAGCACGCGCTCCTGGATAGAGGAAAGAGAAGAAAGATTTAGCATCCCCCTAGTAAAACTTTGTCTGGAGTGGGGTTGGATGGGGTAGATACATGAAAGATAGACCTAGGGTGTGTAACTGGACACTGTAGGACGTGAGTTGGCAATGTGCTCTTGCAGCCTGGAAAGCCAACAGTATCCTGGGCAGCATCAAAAGAAGTGTGACCAGCTGCTTAAAAATACTCTGGTGTTTTTCTGAGCCCAGTTAGCCTGTCTGTGCACAATGACTGGGCCAGATTTCTGTAGAATTCCAATATATGTGATTATTAACAATGAATCCTGTTAAACAGAGGCTCTTGATCGCTTTTATTTGAATTTCAAGTCAGTCAATTGGCAGGACAAAAGACAAAAAAGAATGTATTTTCAAGTCTATCATGGTGTTTTGCATTTTGATGATTCGTTGGGGTTTTTTTTATGCATTAACTTTCAGTTTATTATCTGTGGGTTTTTTTAAGCATTGGTTTTGAGTTTATTATTTTCCTTTTTATTTGATGGAGGTCTAGTCCTTTCAATAGGTCACCAGCCAGGTAGCTGTAAAATATTTCAGTATGAAGTGGTAAAATGAATGTAAGAATTGTATTTAAAAGTAATTACTCTCTTCTTTTCCTTTCACAGGGAAATTGCTTTTACTAGGCAACTTCATGAAAAAGCTCCCGATCTCTGTTTTTATTATATGGGTTTCTACATTCATTCATGCCCCAAAATGAGATACAAGGTAAAGTGTGTTCTTACTTATTTCCTTAGTGTACTACTATTCAAAGCAGTTGACAGTGTTTGTAGTAATATAATATTTTGTAATTGTCATTTTGGATTATAATGTAGACTTTATATGGTTAAGTTTGAATGTTGGTTACTATTTAACTTGGCTTAGTTTTTGGTGGTTTTTTTTTAATTAAGCTTCACGTGGTATTTATTACAAGTTGGCTTAAAAGCAGTTCACATGGAGAGGTTGTCAAGACTGTCAGATAGTAGCTTGTCATTTGGTTACCTGGCTATCTCATGTTTACAGTATATCTTCCAATAGACTAAAATTCTCCCTCTTCTAGGTTTGTGTATTTGTAGAACTGTTGCTTAGTGACTATAGGCAGCAGTAAGATGCCTTCATGGTCTTGCCTGTACTTGGGTTTTTCCTCTTTGCTTTTTCTTAAAGATAGGGGACTTGCTCTCCTGATGAAACCAGTGAGGAGCTAGGTTAGCAGCAATTTTGAGCCAGGTAGCAGATTTTTGAGGAAAGGGTCAGAAGAACCCATAGAACATTTAGAGTAACCAATCTGTGACCAAACCTCCTTTGTAATCTCTGTTAGCTTCAACTTTGTTTAGACCTGAGTGCCTAAGGATGACTCTTCTGTGTTTTTTAGACCTCACAAAAGTGGTATCTTTTCTTTGTTAGATGTATCATTGCTGTTTTAATGTTATGATACAAATTCAGAGTACTGACCATTTACACATAACCAAATATACCTGTTAATAATGTGGAAAGATACAAAGCTCATGAAATCTAGAGTAAGAGGTGCAGTGTTTTCTTCTCAATTTTTTTTCCTTAAAATGTGCTAAAAATCTGCATTGTTTTCAAATAACCAAATATCTGTGAGGGTCATTGCAGTGATGGTTATGAAGGAAAAACCATTTCAGGTTTCCAGTGGCCTGCACTACAGGTGACTGTGATGATTCAGTCTTCTGAAAATAACAAATCCCTCCCTCTCTCCATTTGTTAGAACACGTTTGTCTGTCCTTTTGTTGGTTTGTTTATCATCTACATCTACTGGCTAAACAAAGAGGATTTTAAGTTTGAGGGAAGCAAATGAGTGAGTTGGAGAACACTGCCTCTACTATCTAAATCATCTTAAAGGCTGCCACATCACCAGCTTGAGGCACAGGTTCTGGTTACTTGCTCATCTCTTTGGAAATAATGAAGTTTGGGATGATTTGTTCATGTTGAGACACTACAATTTAGCATCCCTTGTCTGTTCTACAACCTATGTAGTTCAAGACTTGTAAAAAGAATGCATTTCATTTACTAGGGCACTTAAGAGAAGAAACAAATCTGACTGTAATGGCAAAAAGCATCCCTATTCTAAAAGGTATTGCTGAGAAACTTTGGGTTCAGCCACTTGTAGTAAGTTTTAATAAAAATGTAAGCTTTGTGTACATGGGTTTATACATTAATGTATAAAAGTAGCCAGCAGACTATTGAAATATGAAGATTAAATGCTGTAAAACTGGGAGCTAACTTCAGTAGTTGCCATGTGTTTGTATTATTTACTATACCGTGGTATCTCTTCTGTTGAGCCTGTGCTGTTACTTGAAAGCTATTGCAACAAGAGTATAAGATTCTCATGCTTCTAGTTTTCATTCTCAAGTATTGGAAAATTAACAAATTGTAGTATTATAGTTCTTTTTTTTTTATACCAAAACTCCTTTTGTTCCTTTACTTAGACTTAATTATTATATTATATGGCTGTGATTTGTTAGAATATACATTTTAGTCTTTCAAAAACCTATACCTGTCAATGTGCTTAGGTAAAACGTGGCCCAGTATGAGAATTCCTGAGGCACGGGGTGGGGAGAAAAAGGAAGCCTATACATGTATATTTAGCATAGCATAATAGCAGGTAAATTATGCTCTTTGTTGGGAGAGTAATAATTTAATAAATGAATTGCAAGGGCTTTTATTTTATTTCCTCTTTCTTTTCCTGCGTACATTTGTTTTAGAACTGGCCTAATGTAATTGAAAATCAGGTTGATGTTAATTGTGTAGTTCCACTTTACTCTCACTGAAACAGCACGCGGGAAACAAATTTCAAAACTAAGCTTTGAAGTGCATCTGGATAATGCTGCTACTCTTGTGAAGTGATTGGTAGCACTAAGGTAGGGTGGGTAAGTACTGTCTGCGAATTAAGTAATTTCAGTAATGCTTGGTTGACTTAGAGGCATTACATGTTGGAGACTCTGCTTTATTTCAATTCAAAAGAGATGTTAGAGGCTCCCTTCCCTTAATGATATTAGTGCAGAAGAA
Organism: Aegotheles bennettii; assembly: GCA_013398125.1. Taxonomy (NCBI): domain Eukaryota; kingdom Metazoa; phylum Chordata; class Aves; order Caprimulgiformes; family Aegothelidae; genus Aegotheles; species Aegotheles bennettii. Next base: position 171,683 of record VZRW01003776.1, on the reverse strand, counting down.
TGACAAGCTGTAGGTAACTTGTTAAGCTGATGTCAGGTAAGCAAATTAAATGAAGGAAAGAAAAGGAAGAATCTGAAGAGCTAACCACTGGTTTTTATCCTCGGCTTGTAATTTCCTGTGCAAATTATTTGTCCTAGGATGTTTAGAAATGGGGTCTAGGCACAGCATCACTTCTTTATACGAGTGGTGTCTTATGAAGAACACGTGCATGCTATTGTTATTTACAGTGAAGTCACAGCATTTGGGAATCTTTGAAAATCTTCCTTCTTCTAGTCACAGATTGTGAGCAGTGGAAATGCCTAAGCTGACATTTATATTTGGTCTTTGATGGAAACCCAGTACTGCTGGTTTGTACTGTACAGCCATCTGTCTTCCTGCTGATTGAGGAGGGCTAGCTGGTGCTCTGGGGTGAATAAGGAACAGTGACTTTATGATGTGGATTTAAGGAGTTTGACAGTGTTCCACCTGGCATGATGTAGAACTCAGTCTTCTGCACAAAGATGTGGTCGGAGTAATTGGGGATCTGTGCAGTGAACTGTTGTATTACAGCCCAAGACTGATGCATTAATGTTGTGCACATGAGGACATAGCTGGACGTTTTGCTTTTAAATACATGTGACTGCTGGATTGGAGGTGTAGATATTCAACAGCAAGCATTAAAGCCTTGTTCTGCACAGGTGCTTTCTTGGAATGCAAATTGTAGACATTTCTTCTGGATTCTTACTCTGTTTTGGATGTAAAGTAATGGTCAAACATCAGTTTTTAAAGCACTGGTAATCAGTGATCATATGTACCAGTGACTGAGCCTCACACAGTAGCAGCTTTTCCCTTCTGCATCAGATCATCTTGGTTATGTTGTGTGCTCTAAAGAGGTCCGAGGCATTGATAGATGATTTTGTTGAAGTATTTATTTTTTGTTCCCAAATAGCTTGCATCTGATTGCAATGTGATTTTTAAACCAGTGGAGTACTGGTGAAATTACTTGGGATGGGGGCAGGGAGTATATTGCAATATTGGGCTGTTTTCCAGTTCCCAGTTTCTCTTAGATTTGTTCCCGTGTATGGGTTCATATTTATGAACTGGTAAAATAAAATCTGCATGAAGTCGAGACAAAAGGATTTATGCAGTCCTAGTAACTATATTAACATGGAAAAATTCTATGACAAACCTTCAACAGTGGCTTTGTTCCATTTTTTTCAGGTAGGTTAGGGTAATACAAGATTAAAATGGTTCACTGAAGAAATTCATGACCTTGTGGTAAAACTTTTCAGGCTCTATTAGATGTGGTAGTTCTTATGTTGGAAAAGAGTCTCCTGGAAGATTTTCCAGGACTCATAGCAAAGTCTTTCCCAGTGTATTTTGGAGTCTGTGATAGAATTTTAAGTATAAGAAAGTATCTTACTTTAGGATGATGCTGCTCTCAGGCTTGCTTCTCATGTGTTTCAGTACAGTATCTGTACTCTTGAATGTTTTTCTGGCAGAGATATTTGTTTACAAGCATAGTTACAGAATTACAGAAATAAAAGAACCACCTTTAGTGAACAGCCATATCAGAGAGATGCTTGAGAGGATCTTGGATTTTTTTTCCTATACTGATACTCTGTTTTATTCTGCATCTTTCCAAGTAAAAAATTTTACACCATGTCTCTGTGTTACTAAATTCACATTTTCCAGTCACTACTGGACTCCTTGAGATCCTTTCTGCTCTTTCCATTACTGTTCTTTGATACTGATTTTGAGTCTTGTGGGGAGTGACACTAAGTAGATTTGGGGTTTGTGCTTCTGGTGTAAATCATAAATGTATTAGCTGCCCTGCATTTGCCAATTAGACCTCTGCTTGCCTTAAATCAAGTTCTCCTCCAAGTTCTTGTATTGGGAAAGGGTTGTTGGTGAAATTTTCTACTTGTTTCCTAACTTCTGAGTTTTCTGACTCTTTTTCAATGTCAGTATTTGCATGTGAATACTGCAGTTGGAGCATGTATTGCTTCTCCTTTTGGTCCATGATCTGCTTTCCCTGCAGTGCCCTGCTAAGCCTGTAAATAACCATCAGCAGACTTTGAAGTGTGTAACAGCTTTAATGTCTTCGTGCTGTGTTATCGCTGTGTACCATTTTCAGGCCATTCTATGATGAGAAGAGGTGTTTTGACTGAAATCTTTATCCAGACTTGTATGGAGGCCAAAAGAAGTGGAATTATTTCAAACAGTCTCCTTCGGTATCAAGGCATGGCCAGACTTCAGATAGATGGAATACTAGAAAGGGCTCTGAAATGTCAGAAAAGAAACAAAAGGCTGATTCATCTGTGATTAATCATTCTTAAACTAAATACCTCGGGCTGACTGTGGTCGTAAGCGGTGCCCCTGGAATTTTATGGCACTCAAAAGCCAATTTCTTTGGCTGCTTTCAGGAATTTCAGCATCACTCCTCCTGCAGCAGTGAAATGCATCCAGTGGTAGCCTGGGCTTCCCTGTCCACGGGATCCACAGAGGTCTGGCTCATCCTCGCCTGTGCAGACTCTCACTGTTTCTGACTGTGGAATTTGTTTAATCTTTTCAATAAGCTTGGATTTGCTGTATAAGCAGAAATGTGTGAGGGAGAGAGACAATGTGACAAGACTTATTGTGATCACAGAATCACAGAATGGTTTGGCTTGGAAGGGACCTTAAAGCTCATCCAGTCCCAACCCCCTGCTATGGGCAGGGACACCTCTCACCAGACCAGGTTGCTCCAAGCTCCATCCAACCTGGCCTTCAACACTGCCAGGGAGGGGCAGCCACAGCTTCTCTGGGCACCCTGGGCGAGGGTCTCACCACCCTCACAGCAGAGAGTTTCCTCTTAATATCCAATCTAAATCTTCCCTCTTTCAGCTTAAAACTGTTCCCCCTTGTCCTATCAAGCCATGCCCTCATAAAAAGTCCTCTCCAGCTTTCCTGTAGCCCCTTCAGCCACTGGAAGGTGCTCTAAGGTCTCCCCAGTGCCTTCTCTTCAGGCTGAACAACCCCAACTCTCAGCCTGTTTCCATAGCAGAGGTGCTCCAGCCCCCTGAGACCTCCCCTGGACTTGCTCCAAGAGCTCCATGTCCTTCTGATGCTGTGGATCCCAGAACTGGACCCAGCACTGCAGGGGGGGGTTGAGTGAGAGCAGAGTAGAGGGGGAGAATCCCCTTCCTCACCCTGCTGGTCACGCTGCTGGGGATGCAGCCCAGGATCCTGGTGGCTTTCCAGGAAGATTTTGGGGTATAAACACACGCTGTTAGGGTTCTGCCCCTGAGCAGACAGCTTTGCAAAATGTGTCACTAGTTCCACACAAAAAGTGCTGGAATTTTTGTACCTCCGTGCTTGGTGTTTTTATTCACCATGTGTTGAAGTCCCTACCAGCTGTCAGCCTGCTTTTCCCACTGGTATCACTATTTACCTTGATAGTGGGAAAAGATGATAAGCTGAAAATAGTTTGGAGGACTTGGAGTTGCTCTGCTCAGGTCTGTTAGCACTTGTACTAGTGGCTTTTCCAGGGTTAATTTTGTTTGGTTTTAGGAATAAATATGCATTCAAATGATTACAAAGCTTTTTTTTTCTATAAACAGGTCATAAATAGTCAGCTACGTATTCTGAAAAGTCAGTGCTTGTTATAGAGTGCCAAGTTGTTGCTTGCAATACCACTTGTTAATAAAGAACTGAAATACCTGGGGTGACAAACCGTTATTGACTCTGAGAAAGCAATAAAGGTTTTGGCAACATAGGGATTTTTTATATATTTATATTTTTTGCAAGACTGTTAAATGCAAACAACAATAAATAAACAAAGGCAAAAATGTAAAATAATAGTAAAGCCCTGAAATTGATGAGGTGCAGAAGTGGGGGGAAAATTTATCTGAATGTCTTGTTAATGTTACTTTTAACTGCCTCCCTTCTCCCTTCCTTGAATTTCTTCACCAACTTCCCCACTGGCCAGATTCTCATCTATGTTAGCATCAGCAGCTCATATTGAGCACTGGTTTCTTCAGAGCTGTGAACTTACCCGACGTGTTCCTTCTGATGGTTTGGGTTAGTGACTGAGGGATAAAGACTGCTCGGAGTTATATTGGAGCTTTGGCATTAAAACCCAAAGGGATTTTGAGAAGTCTTTTAAAGTGGTTGGCCAAGACTTCTGAAAGTATCTTGGATGATTGACTCGCTGTACATGTGTTAAATGCTTCTGAAAATGAAGCTGCTTTCATATCCCTTCAAGCTGTAGCTGTCCTTATCTCTCTACATGTGTTTTATCAAATGTGTTTTGACTGGAAGGTTGGCTGGACCTGGTAAGTCACATGCCATGTTCAGGATTGCAGTGTCCCTTACAGCTTGCTGCTTCCCTCTTTTTTCCCCTTTTTTCCTTTTTTTCCCTTTTTTCTTTCATAGAAGCTTTCTCTTTTCACCTTTCCCATCTGGAAGACTCTTACTAACTTCTTAGAGCCTACACTAAGTAAATGGAACTAAACATGTTGGAATAAACAACTCTGAGAAAGTGGAGCAGAGTAAAACCTACCATGGGTGAAAAATTATTAGTTCTTGTTGTAGTGCTAGTGATAAATATTTAAAAGTATTTGAACAGCATCTTAAAAAGTGTTTGAGGCCACTTTCTGGGTTGCTTTTCTTTTTTCTCTAAGACATTTCTGGTCAGGTTGTGAAAGCTATTTTATTATGAGCATCAAAACACAGGAACAAGATGCTCTGTTCTGGATAGCAGCTGTTACTGGATGCTGACAGTGGATTTCCACTGAAAATGTAATTATTAAAAGTAGAATATCAGTTTCCATGTTGTTTTCGTAGCAGGTAAAGATGGCAAATGCAATTAGTTTATTTTTTTCCTAAGCTGCTGTTCTATACTGTGTGTAATTGGTAAATTGTTACAGTTTTTCCTTGATGGATGTATTGAAGCTGTGCTGAATTTCACACAGCATTTGCAGGGTTAAAACCAGTTGGAATCCCATTTTTCTGCTCCACAGATGCCAGCTATGCCTTTTTTCTTAACTTTGTTTCCTTTTAAAATATTTGCAATCAGGACTTATTTTTTTGTCAGCTAAGAACTCCTTTGGGAAAAATGTGAACATGTCCCTGGGGCTTTATTTTTCTAATCTTGGAAATGTGGATTTCTTTTCAGTTGTTTACTTGAAATTTAAGAAGATTGAAGTGTAGCAGAACAGAAGTGAAAATAATATGTATATTTATGCCTGTTTGTATTATTTGTAGACTTTTATCAGTGCAGAAAGAAGTGCCTTAGCTGACCTCTGATGTGAACAAGTCTCTTATTACTGCCCCAGACAATAAGCATGTGTCCAAAAGGAAAAATTATGTTGTACAAGCTTCAGAGGACTTGTATCTGAAAGTCATTTTGAGTGTGAAGTTGTATTTGTGAGACCTGGCCTTTTTACAGTTTCAGCTGTATACCTGTAACTTGTTATTGATGAGTCTTTGATTACAAAACCAATTTCCTCAAATTGAATAAACTTTTTTGTGCTTTACTTCTCTATACTGGAGAAATAAATGTTCTTAAATAGGGGTAAGCCCTCTTAAAACTATCCATTTGTTATCTTCTGTGTGAGGCTTGCATCAGGCTATGATATTTTCGTGCTGTCTTTAAAAAACCAAACACATTCCTCCACCCAAAACCAACCAAATGAACCCCAAAGGAACCAGTTCCTAAATGGGTTATTTCAGAGAAATGTTCAAAGTCATACACCATATCTTTTAAGTAATTCCAAATATGAGGTGATTTAAATATCAGGCTTGAATATTGATGAGTTAATGATTTTGATTCTGATAATATTGATGCTGTTAATGATTTTATTATCTATCGGTAACAATTCTTTGTTCCACATAAACCAGGAGCATGTTTGTGCACAAGGAGATACATAATAAGGATTCACAGTTTTATATTTTTATTTTTTTATTTTTTTTAATAGAATAAACAAAAATGCAATAGAGATGATATTAACTACCTCCATAGGCACATCAATAATAAGTTCTACCCCTTATGCTTGTTACAGGAATTTTATTAGCTTGGGACAACTTCCTGATAGTGGTTTTTTGATAAATGAGATTTTTGTTAATTTGTGTGAGGCTTAACAAAAATCTAAAACTTAGCCTTACTTTTGTAAAAGCACAAGAATAAGAGGTACAGTTTCTTAAATTGTAGCCACAATTCTGTACTGGTGGATGTTTTCAGTCATTATAGGTAACTTGACTGTCTCTGTCAAAAAGAACTGCTAAAAAGATTTATTCAGGATCGAGTTAATAAACCTGAGGCAAACCATCTTCTGAATGATAATAGCTGGTAGAAATTCATCATGTCTAATTCATGACTCTGCATAGTCATAAATTCACTGCTTATTGCTGACTTGTACTAAATCTTATTTGAAGGCTTATTTAGGGACTCCATAGCAACCATTAGCAATTAAAGTGAGAACTGTAAGCTGTGAAATATATAGGCAAAAGAGGCGTGGGTTTTGTTTGGTTGGGATTTTTTTGGAGGGGAAATATATTTCACAACTCACATGTTATTAATTTTTTTCTTTATCTGAAGAATGAGGTCAGAACTCACATTTTGGAATTTTCCAATTACAGTTCTATAAATCCATTAATCGCTGCTAGTGAGTGTAAGAATGCATGGAATTGAGTGCATTTTTGAAGTTTCTAACAAGAAGATGAATGATTATAGTGCTGCTTTGTCAGCTTCACTTTATTTTTTTTTGGTTGATTTAATCATTTTTGAACGGTCCTCAAGCACTAGATAACATTCTTAACTGCTGAATTTTGGCTGTCTACCTGTCTCTTTGTGGGTTTCCCAAAAGTGAAGGAATTTGAATATCCAGAGATGGACATCTTACAATGCCATGATGCAAAAGGTTAAAACATCATTCTGAAGATAATGCTGCTCTAACAACACCTCTGTGTGAAGTAGCCATGCTAGTTGTTGAATGTTGGGCAAAATATCAAAGTTTTTGTGTCCTGTAGAAAAACCAGTCCTTTAAATCAGTTGCTGAAGTCTTTGAAACACCGGTTAATTTTATCTATGCACCACATTCATTGGATCTGGCAACACTTGGAGGATTGGATCTCTCATTTAACTTCAAATCCGCTTGCTCTTATTGTATTCTGTCTTATTTTTGCTATTTTGGTGATTATATTAGCTTTAATTGGGCGATATTGTCAAGTGGAATTTATTTGGTCTGAAAGCCAGGAACTCCTGCTTTTCCTGGCTCTGCCGTATTTCACCTTGTGGTCTTTACAGTAGGAGCTGGCTGACAAGTCAGTTAATCTACACAAGAGATGTTTTTTTCTCGATTTTCCAGGAAAGATTTAATGGTAGATACTTTAATGAGGTCTGGTTTTATAAGACCTCATTAATTTTACAGAGGTATCACAGTACATTTCTCTGAAGTGTTACATTTAATCTAGATGACGATTCATTATTTTGAGTGATTATTTTCTTTGTCTGAGTTTGTTTAGCTGCTGACTGTACTGAGTCTCCAAGTAAAAGTATATTAATGAGGTCCTATTATTTATCCTCAACCCTGATATTAAACACAATGCTCCTAGCAGTCTAATTTGCAAAAAGTGCAACATCAGTGTTTGGATGGGTATGAGAGTCCCAGACCCCTATAGAGGGGAACGATTTGGAGCCAGGAGGGAATGGTGCAATCATAGAAAAGTAGATTTGTGAAGGGCCATGGGGGATTATGTAGTCTATCTCCTTACTCCAAGGCAGGGTCATATATATTATTGTTAACTTTTAAGACCTGTTGAACACACGTGTGCCAAAAGTCTCCTTTGATAAACTTCTACGTGTCTCCGTGTTTTGATGATTATATCCATATATCTTCTTGTGCTTTATTAGTCTTCCCCTTCTTCTTGTAGGACCTGAACTTTTCTTCCTAAAAATACATTTTATTGTACCTACCATGTGTTTAAAAAGCCATTTTATTTATTTATTTATTTATTTTGCAACAGGCTTCTTTCTAAACCCAATGGCTACCATCCTGTCTGCATTTCAGCCCTAGAGAATGATGTCTAAATTTAGACCTTCTGTCTAAGGCCCCCAAATGCTGACATCAGCTTCTACCATTGTTTATTTAACATGAGTTATTGCCTTCATTGTACTGAAGAAGATAGTAGGCTCTGGAGGCAATGAGAAAGGGTGGAAAGGAATAAAAATGGGAATTATGCGAGTACAAAGTTTACAGAATGGGCTAAATCAGGACTTGGGCAGAGTTATTTTTAGTGTCAAGGTTTGTGACTAAGTGGCTAGTAAAGCACATGTGCATATGCTCTTGAATCTGCTGTTCGTTCTGGTTTAGCCAAGTCTGTCAAAGTTGCGTTTTTCTTTCTCCCAGGAGAATATTACATTAAATGAGGTGACAAACCATAGAGGGTTTTATGGTTGTTCCTTACGGTGCCTGTGGAGGTCTTCTGGATGAGTTTTATCTTTCTTATTATAGTAAATTAATATTTATAGTATAGTAAATGCTGGAAGCAGCAGCTCAAAGAAAGTAACAAATTAAGAATAAGCAAAACCCAGAGCAAAGATGCTTTAGTGCTGGGTTGCAGGTGATGGTAATTCATGGTATTTTCACACCACCAACATATCACTAGCAGGGGAAGAGCTTACTTTGCATTACCCTGTGGCAGCCACCAACGTTATTCGGATAGAAATAATTTAAAAGCAAATCTACACTCCTTTTATTTGATCTTAGAAGCAGTAGTCATGGTTTGTGGAGCCTGGCAGGCTCTTGGGTGGTGCTGGGTTTTCATGAAGATCATCGTGAGGGCACTGGAGCTGTGAGAGCTTGCACAGAGCAGGGCCCTGAGCAGGAAGGTTGAAGGAGAAGTGAAATGCTGTTGTTACAGCTTCTCTGAAGCTTTTCCTTAATCTAATTAAATCAATTCCCAAAGGCTTTCAGAGGTTATGTGATTGGGGAGGCAGGCCTGGTTGAGACCTGGGAGCTCGGCGGGCTGTTGTCTTTTGAGTGCAAAATGAAAAAACCCCACGACCCCCCCTGGCTGATCCCAGACACTGCCCTGGGGTTTCCACGTGTCATGCGAGAGAGTTAACCACTGCCAAAACCTTCTTGTTTCGTTGTTTTCAACTGAATAACTGAACTGTTCTGAAAGGCCTGACCAAAACTGTTAGGTGTAGTTATTTTTTGTGTTAGAATTGCAGGATAATTTTGGGATTCTTACTAGAAAGGTTTCAAGGCAGTGGATCGTCTTTTAAAATAGAATATTATACTGTTTGCTTCCTTCCCGTTTCTTGTTCAGAATAAAAATGTTTTCACAAAAAACACTGAGCTATGATGACAAAAAAAAAGGGTATGAAAATGACCCCATTGTCAACTAATTGAAGAAGAATGGGTTCGTGGAGCAAAAGTACACAGGAACCAAATTCTCTGTTCACCCCCGCACAAATGTGCTGTTGTTTTATGAATGGACAGAAGACAAGATGAGCTTTTTGTTCCACTGATTTTATTTATTTATTTAAGATATTGAGACTGTTGTTCTGAAGGGTTACTTAGTGCTAATATGGTCAGTAAAGTTGACTCATGATTTATGAGTTTTGGTTTTTAAATTCTTTCTATTTTAGTTGTTACTGGTTGGCATCGTGTGGCTTGCTAATAATTGTTTTTAATTATCTTTCACTTAGGGAAAAGGAGAGGAAGGCAGAGAGATATTACAGTATATTTGGGGGATCCTGATACTCTTTGCATCTTCCATTTATATCTTACATTGTCAGTGAAGGACACTGAGTAAAAAGCTATGGTGCCAGCTGAGAGCCAGAGAGCCCGTCCCTGCCCCTGCTTCACCACAATTCCTGCTAAATTAAGGTGTGGCATTGAGAAAGGATCCAAAGAACAGCACCTGTGCAGCCTAAGTTATTGCAAGATGGTATTTTATGTGTTTCCCATAAATTGTTTTGTGCTTCTAATAGAGCTCATTTTGTAAACCCTGAGTGAAGCTTTATTTTAGAAGGCAAACTGGTTTCTTTCTCAGAACTGTGTATTTTTCTGTTTGTTGCCAATAATGGTTTAATGGATTTATAAGCACAACATTTCTCTCAGTGGGGATGGTAAAGAAACTACATTAAATGTTTTCTTGATCACATTGACGACTGAATTGTTAGTCCTCAAGTGCCTGTACTAACAGCCCCACCTTCTGATGGAGTTTTAAATGATTCTACGTTTTGTAGAGTTGTAGAATGTGCTGAGTTGGAAGGGACCCTCCAGGATCATTGAGTCCAGCTCCTGTCCCTGTGCAGGACACCCCAGCAGTCACACCATGTGCCTGAGAGCATCATCCAGATGCTTCTTGAACTCAGGCAGGCTTGGTGCTGTGACCACTGGCCTGGGGAGCCTGTGCCAGTGCTTGACCACCCTCTGGGCAGAAAGCCTTTTCCTGATATCTATTTACCTTCTTTACTTGTGATGTGGGAAGAAGTTGGTGTGATCCAAGAAAGAAGATGACATTCCTCAAGCCAGTACCCGTTAAGTTAGAAAAGTTGCAAACTGCCACAGAAGTATCTAAAAGCTCTAGGACACTACAAGCTACATTCTATGTAAGATGGACTTCTTTAATCTTCTTGCCTCTGTGGTGCTTTCATGTCTTTAGAGCAACAACAAATAAGAATGAGCATGAATCTTCTCCTCAGGATCTCTTAAAGCTGCAGATACTGTTCCTTCCTTGAGATTTATGAACAACTCCTGGGTTTACAGCCAGATCCTTAGCTCCTGGCTGCATTACATTGCTTGGATGGTGCAATGCCAACAGAAAACTTCCCTAAAGAAGCAGCTGGAGACCTTCTGCAGGGGGTGATGGTGGAGGTGGAATGTGCCACACTTCTGCCAAGCCTTGTCAGCACAGCAGCCTTCCAGCACCCACGGCAGGCTGCTGCACATTGAAGCAGCTTTTGATGCCACCAAGGCTAAACAGGAGGCAGAAAAGTTTAGAAACATTTTTGGCTGCTGTCCTTTAGATGTGTAGATCTGGATTAAACCAGTGTGTCATTATTTACTGGCACATGATGGCAAGCATTCAAGTATTCGTCATACTTTGCTCTCTATTTTAGAAATGTGTTAAAAATGCATGGAAGTGCATGAAACTGCTTTCATGTTTTAAGATATGTGTGCAGATGAGTGCAGTGTGGGGCTTTATTGATATAAAAATAAAGCAAGGTGATTGCCTGAGCAATTTTTAAATTATTTTACCTTTGAAAAGCAAGGATTATAAACTCTTAGAATGTCAACAAAGTGCCTGGTTTATTTTTTTAAGTGAATTTCTAATGTTGATACCTCCAAATATAGGATTAAGGGGAGTATGTTTAATATACCCTTGAATAACCAGGTTTTGGTATGGTCAGGATTTAACGTAGTATGTGGTATAGTGACTGATCCCAGCCCATTTGCCTCCAAACTTGTTTTCTCCTGTGGTTATAAAGAAAACAATTTCCAGACATCTGGCATTAAGAGAAGACTGAAGTGTTGATGTTTCAGCTCAAAGACTTTGGGGTGACATAATGTTAGACAGTATGTTTTCCTAAACATTTAAGTAGACATTTGTGTACCTTTTTAATGGTAATAATTCAGATAAAAGCATAATAGTGAATCTGTTCTATCCAACTGTGAGAAAGTTCTTTCCTGAGAGGGTGGTTGGGCACTGGAATGGGCTGCCCAGGGAGGTGGTGGAGTCACCGTCCCTGGGGGTGTTCAAAAAACGGGTTGATGAGGCACTTGAGGCCATGGTCTGATGGTCTAATGGTTAGGAATATGATGAGATCAAGGTTGGACTTGATGACCCTGGAGGTCCCTTCCAACCATAATGATTCTATGATTCTATGAATGGTGTTGGGCAGTTTTACAGAGTCACAAGCATGCACGTGTGCGTTTATCTTGCTGATAGATGCAAAGGCTGAATGCAGAATTACCCCTCCAGAATTTGCTACTATAATTTTGTTTAGTTTTGAATAATAAAAATGGACTTACTTGACAAGAATTCCAGTATTATAAGTTTAGTATTTTGTTTATAATTCAGGAGACAGAATTCGTTAACATAAGGAGGAGTTTGAAAACAAGTCTGTCAAAAAGAACATGTTCAAAGGATACAATTATTTTTGCTATATTATGTTCTCAGTTATTATTCCCTGCAAAATAGCTTGACAAAAATTCAATACATCTTTCTCTCTAGCCATGTTTTCTATGTCCTATTCCTACAATTGTCTACTATTCCTATATTTGGATTCTTTGCCCGCTCTCTTATATTTAGCATGGTCCCACAGGGACTCAAATGCATTGAAGCTCAGAAGCTCTGGGGTTCTCCCGGGTTAGTACTACTTCTGGCAACTCATATTGCTGCAGCCTGTTTCTCAGGTTCAAGTGTTAAGGCAGAGAAGATGAGCGGGAGCTGGTGTGGGTTGTGCTGGAAGTTTGGGTTCTGGTTTCTGCAGCATTGGGGTTTGGGGCCCTTGTAATGGAAATTTGTGTGCGCTGTCGGGGAGGTGGTGCTGGGCTGATTTACACATTGCCAGTTTTGGAGGCTACGTATCATCACTTCTGTGGTGATAAAACTTACACATTCTCACACTACAGATTTTTGTCTCATTTTGAGGTTGCCCAGAGAAGCTGTGGCTGCCCCTCCCTGGCAGTGTTGAAGGCCAGGTTGGATGGGGCTTGGAGCAACCTGGTCTGGTGGGAGCTGCCCCTGCCCATGGCAAGGGGTTGGGACTGGATGAGCTTTAAGGTCCCTTCCAACCCAAACCACTCTATCATTGTGTGATTCTATGAATGCTGGCTGCAGTTCAGCTGTGTGGTTTGTGAGCTCTGTATGCTGAGGTGGTCCCAAGGTGAAGGAGGGTGGTCTCCTGCTGAGGACGGACTCCTCGCAGAACACAGAGGCTCTGTTTACAAATTCTCCTCTCCCAGCAAACAAAGCAAGCTTGTTTAACAAACACTTGACAAACAAAAGGGGCCTAAAATTAGAATGCTTATTTCAAGAATAAAAATCTACTATGAAAATAAACATTTTTAGGGACAATAGAGGAAAGTTCTCTTAAAGTGCACTTCTTTTAATGGTCTAGAACTTTTGTACAGAGACTTGTTGATACTTTGTACGGATAGCTGTTGCTTTACTTGCTTTTAAGGTTTAAGTTCTAACACATGTTTGGAATACTGTGGCAAAGCCTTTTTGTTTACTTACTCATTTTTTAATCTGCAGATGTAGGAGAGACAAGTGGGTTTAGTTTTTCTGGCAGAAGTGTGTTACTCTATCCTGATAATATAAATTGTAGACACTTAAACACTGAGGTTTATCTTTGCCTGATTTTCTCCTTCAGATTTTTAGTCTGAATAACATCTTTTTGTGTGTGTTAAGGATGTATTAACTTAAGTTTTACAGTATTATTTAATGAGGATCCCACAAAAATGTTCTCTTCGCTGTTTTTCTGTGTTGACCTACAACTTCACCCTTTTCTACTATCCTAAGATTACTGTTAACACCTATATGTGTATATGTACCACTGCTCTTGAAATTGTTTTTTCAATGCTGAGTTGTGTTTATTTCAGTGTTGAGTGTCTAAAGGTAAATTATTTGGCTTTTACTCATTTTTTTTTATTGTTGGACTTGAAAAAACATGTCAAGCATACTATATATTGATAGAAAGCCTTAAAGTTAAAAAACTTGCTCTGAATTTTTGATCCAGATAATATCGATATGAAAGCAAATAGAAATGAAAAAAGCTGGGGTGGCAAATTTCTTAAAATTACATTGTTTTTCAACATTATTTAGTTGCATATTAGAAATGCTTTTGAAAATCCCACACAGCGTATCTTAATCTAAAGCCAACACCTTGCATCTGAATTCTTAAATAGGAATATATTTCAACTTGTGAATTGTTTCACAACTTGAATTAGCTGTCAGTTAGCCTGGTATTTATTATGTCTTCAAATATTCCACAGACTGAGTTAATAGCTGGGCATGAAGGTGAGGTATGAAATTATTTATTCAGTATAAGGCTACCATCAGCCCAGACTTTCCTGGGAAGGTCTTATTTTCTTGCCCTCTGAGTTTTGTCTGGATAGATTTTTGGCAAGTTCTGTGTGTTTTTGGCTGAGTTTTTGGAAACCCCATTAGAAGCAGAAGCAAGACTTTGGAAAAGTCTAGCACAGAGGTAGTATTGTGGTGGTGGTGTGATGGGTATAGGTGGTCATGCAGTGGGAGATCAGACCTGTGCGGCTGAGCAGGAGAAGGGATGGTTGAGTGGGATGAAAGGTTGAGTTTTGGAGCTGGGAGATGAGAAGGTTTGGGGCTCCAGGGAAAATTTTCTGAGGGGAATTGTTGGAGAGAGAAACTAGGAAAGATGGGGAGGGCTTGGACGCTGATGAGCACTGGCGCTTGCTGGGGAAAACAGTACAAGGTCTGGGAGGTAGCACAGAACACAGCAGCTGTAATGGGGAGTTTGATTTGGAGATAGACCTACAGGCAGAGAATGGTCAAAAGGGTTAAAAATATAGAGAAAGTCGTGGGCAGGAAGAAACACGGGTCAGTGCACAGTAGGGAACAGTTTCATCCAGAAGCCAAGAAGCCACAGTTGGGTTAAGCTGCAAGAGCAGTGTGTGCAATGCATGTGTTATTCAGGTATAAAAAGCATAAATTACAGACTTCACAGATACATGAAAAGTAAATACTGTATCTTGCTGCAGAACATACCTGCTTTCCTCTTGTCCTTTAGAATTATTTAGTGTCCTTATTGCTTTAAAAGATGAAAAAGCCAGATTTGAGTTGCAGTGATTCATGTGAGTGTGAGGGTAGCAGGTTCAGTCCCTGTTTTCTCTTCATCATTGCAAAGGATTACAAAGTTAATTTGCATTGCTTTGCTTTTTGGTACATTCAGAATCACAGTCGATGGTTTTTAAAAAGTAAAAATAAAAAATTATGCACGCAGCCCTCATGCCCATTCCTGTTGTGCTGGTGGTTTAGTTCTGGTGAATGTTAATGTTCTGGTTCCCTGTGCAGTTGTACAGAAACATATTATAAAACATGCTCACTTTCAATTCTATCAATTTAATTTTGTGTTTGGATATATTTTTTTCTAGTGAATAAACATGGTCTGGGGTGTTTTTACTTTGATAACTAGATAGTAGAAGCCTCTTTGACAGGGCATTAATTTAGCTTTCCCGTGGAGTATATCTGTAAGCTGCTTAGATGAATGCTGTGCTTTTAGATATGACTTCAGCTAGTGAGGTATTAATGAATGTTTAAAGCTATTTGATATCACTGTGACAATTTTGTGTATGTAAGTGTAAAGTGTGAGTATGATATATTAGGTTGTGCATATTTTCCCTGTGATCATTTCACTGTATGTTAAATATAAGAACATAAACTTTAATACTTAATTTCATACATTTAATGAACTCAAAAATATTGTCAGTTTATGGCAACTCTTCAAGAGAAAGAGATGGGATCCACATGATTGAACACTCACTCTTTTTTTTCCGTTGCTTCTCACAGCTGCCAAAATAAACCCCTTTTGAGATAGACCAAAGTCAACATAGTTGGTGTGTCTCTAATGAAGCATTCCTCTTGAGGCCCCTACTTTGGTTTTATCTTTTTGTCATAGTTTTTTTTTTTTAAACTCTCTTTCCAAGTTCAATGTTAGGGTCTCCTTAAGAATTTCTGCAGCAGATTTAAAGTAAACAAGTTCCATTTCAGTTATCATACGATTTTTTTTTCCCCCAGACATTTTTTTAAATAAAAGGACAAAGCATATTACATTTTTTTCCTGTAATATACTTGATATTTTTTTAAGTTGCTGAAAAAGTTGGCTAAAATTCAGAGAAGTTAATATTCATCAAATGTATGAGCTTAATGTCTCTTTCTTACTGTTTTCCACTCAAACTTTCTCAAACTGTTCTACTTTTTTTAGGATTCTTAAGTAACTTCTCTATGGGCAAGATGATTACTAGCATTCAGCTTCACAAGTATGCCCATGTGGTGCCACCTTCAAGTAGCTTGTTCCTAACTGGATTTTTAATGGCAATTTCCAGTAAATGTTAACTGGTTTTATATATTTTATTTTAAATCACAAAATCATGTTTTTTCATGTAAAATTTTTTAACATATGGCTGTTTCAATTTCACAGGACATCTCGGTCTGTAAATGTGTCCAAATCCATCTTGAATTTGAAACGTTCTTTAGAATTTCAGTCTTGTGTTGATGTCACTATTCTGCCAGCTTAGTATCACTGACACTAAATATTAGTAAATGATAGAAATAAAATGGCAATAGTTGAAGCTACACAATGTTGTAATATTCTCAGTGGCAGTCTCTGGAATTCCAGCCAGGAATGTACAGTAAGGTTTTCATGTCAGTACCATCCCATATCGGCATCTCTTGTTTTGTACACCAGACACAAAGTTTATGTTGCAACATTGAAAGCTAAACTTAGTTTCAATAGTCCATTTTAATAAAAGGCCATTGTGTATGGCACAGATTAGCAGATATAAGCAAAAAGGAAATAGTAAAAAAAGGAGTCTTGGGAAATACAAAAAGGCAACATAGATACATCAGTAGTTTGATGATGTACTAAGAAAACATTCTTTAAAAGTGACCCTAATTTTATGTAAGCTTTTTTGATTAGCTACATACTTGTAATATTTCTCTTTGTTTCTCTGTTTCAGGAGTTGTGTTCATACTTGTCTGTCATTTGGATATTATTATTTCAGCCTTAGATAAACAGTCATCCAGTTTAGGGCAGTTCAGAGTCCAGAAACTTGCTGTTTCTGTCATCAGAAGTCTGGAGCCAGGTTACAATAGCTGTTGTAGGGTAATTAATTCTCATTATTGGTCTTGCAGAGAGCATTTTGTAATGTTTTGTACTGCCATCTATCCAGCATGAAGCACCATATACCTGGCCTTGAGCAGCCTTACACTGTACTGCACAGGTTTTGTGCTCTAATTGATATCACACGGCATCCCCAAACTGGAAGGGCAATGTTGAATTGTTTATGTCATTCTCTCAGCTCAAACTTACAAAAAATAATACATGAATCATAAAACAGCATTAGTACAATTGCTTCTAGTGTACAAACTAGGAATTCTGAATAAATATGTTGTGTGGAAGAAAAAGTGGGAATTTGGGAAGTCAGGAGTGACTGAGAAGTGTAGCTGGAGGAATACGTGAAAGGTGGAGAGAGGACTTGAATTTGGGATGGTTTTCCCCATCTCTCTGCTACCAAAAAGGGCATGAAGTTGGGGTCGTTTTCAGGCAACAGCTTGTAAAAATGCTCATGCAAATTCAGCCTGGTAGCATTCACTGTTTAGATGAAGCTTACTGAAATCTAAGAACAGTAAATGTAAACTCGTTTGTATGTATGCATGTATCCATCTATCTTTTTTAGCCAGAAAAAGAATGTGAGAAGAAGTATGGGGTGGGAATAGGCATGGATGTTTAATGGCTTGTGTCCAAGTTCAGAAATGTTACTGTACACTGGACGCCCATTAGTTTGAGTAAATGTCAAAATATGAAGAATATGAACATAAAAGACTGGCAGCTGCCCCCTGCAGCATTTATCTTTACATTATCTTTTCATAAGTATGTATTTAAATACATGTGTGTCTATCTAGACATCAAGGAGATGTACGAAGTGTAGTTCTTATGATGTAATTCCAGAACACACAGATTTGTTTTCCTCTTTTGTGCAAGCCTAATCACTGGCTTTATTTCAGATATAGGGTGACCAGACAGAGTGGCTTTAGTTGCTTACAACAAGCAATGGAAAACTCTCACTTACTGATCTTTATAAATGAAAAAGAACAAACTCTTGACAAGAAGTCTTGGAGAAGAGAGAAACACTTGAACGTAGTGATGGGTATGCCCAGAACTGTGCCATTATCTTTGGCTCTGGACAGTTGCACCCCAAGCTGATAAAGCAGAGGTGATAAATGCCTGCCCTGCACACAACAGGAGCTTACTGATTACTGTTCACTTTTAAACTTGACACCAGAATTGCCTCATTGATTCATGTGGTGGTATTAGAGAGGATGATGGGATCTGTTAGAGTATGGTCATGGATATACATTATCTAAAGTAGCTCTTTGATGGCCTCTTGGATCTTGCTGGTGACAAGTTTGAGTATTGATGTGCAGCAGTTTGTAGCTTGGATCTTGTCACTTAAACATCCGCAGCCTCCCTTAGCTTGTTATATCCAGTGAGTGGAGGGAAAGATAATTATTGGCATATAAAAGGAGGAGGAAAAGCTGGGCAGAGTTAGAAACTAAAGGGAAAAAAAAACCCAACTGTCCCAAAGTTTCCGTTTATCCTCAGTGGAAACCAGTTTTTTCTGTATCAGTCTTCAGACACCTGTTGCCCATTTTCAAATATCAAAAGCAAGCTGGAAAGTGTTAAATATTTCAGATGATTTTGATGAAAAGAGGATGAAGTGAAAGCAGCTATTTAGAGCATACACTGAGTTATGAAGATAGCAGAAGCCAAACATTTCAGGAGATTCCTAGGAATAGCGTGTGTTGGGAAAGCAGATGATAATACTTTCTGAAAGTGTTTCAAGGGAGAGGGGGAAGTATTTCTTTGTAAGTGCTTCTATGTCGGCCACCATAGGCAAATGAAGTGCTGAGATTTACTCAAATCAGAGTAAAATTTAAGATAAGCTTCATTCCATTTTCATGGTGGTTTAAGAGCACATGTACAGTTAATGGCCAAATAATGGCATGACAGTTGTAGGAGACTGAGCATGGATCTTGGCTCTTTCCTTTTGTCTTTTACCCATTATCAGTTTTTTACTTTCCTGAGATACTTTATTTTCCTGAGGGACGCTATGAAAACCTTCTGAAACACTAAAAAGTTTTATATTGAGTGAATAACAGGTGTGAATGTGCAGTCAGTATTTGTAGGAAAATAATTTGTTTCCTACTAGTTGTAACAGATGTAGGAAACAAGTGCCATAGCTATTTTCTCCTTGGAAGCAGTTTATCATTAGTTATTTCTGTTAATACTTTACGCTGAATCGGGAAATAAACAGAAAAGAGGTCAAAGTTGGCAAATGATACCATTGCTTTGGTCATTCAGTTTAAAGATTGTTAGGGCACGTTTAAAAACAAAATAGCAAAAAAGTAATGTCTTAGTAAATTAACTGATCTGAATAAGTGTTGGTACGTTTCTATTCGAAATACAACTTGAAATATTTGCATTTCACTTGTAGGAAATCAAATGATACAGGAAAAGGTGAGCATTTGCTCTGCATTTTTGTATTTGAGTTGCATTGGGAAGCACATTACGGCTCCCTGGCTGGCCTGTAAAATTCCTATTGCACAGGTTTTGTGCCTCTGATAATGTAACTAAAAGAGTGAGAATCAGCACAGCTTTCTGAAGAGGAAGGAATATTTCCCTTGCACTTTACGTATTCCTTCACTGGAGACATTCAAACCCCGCCTGGATGCGTTCCTGTGTGATGTACTGTAGATGACCCTGCTCCGGCAGGGGGGTTGGACTGGATGATCCTTTGAGGTCCCTTCCAACCCTAGAATTCTGTGATTCTGTGATTCTCAAAAGTACTTTGGGTTTTATGAGCTAGAAAATGAATTTTGGTGATTACTCATAACGTTACATTTGCAAGAATCACAATGCATTATTCCTTAATAATGGAAAGGTGGTTAAGCTCTCAGGAATGCAACTGCTGGGTCCTAAAAATGTTGATTGCATAATTAATTCAAAGTTTGCAGTTTGGATAAAAACCTATTTGTGTGATACTGGCACTGGACACAGGATGCAGTGTCTGTCTGCACGTGCAACTGTGGACCCTGCAGTTAAATCCAAGTTGTTCCTTACTCGTTGAGTTACCCACAAACTACACATTGGCTGACTTAACTCCTTTTTGATATACACTTGAACGCTGAACAATTCTGATGATAAATCTGAAGTCCCCAGCCATCTCTCATTGATAAAGCAAGCTGCTTGATTTATTCTGTATCTATCAATCTTAGGGGTTTTATGTTTGTTTAAAAAAAAAATAAGTAAAATTGGCGACTATGAGGTGCGAGTGAATTCGTGTAGGGTGTTTTGGTTTGGGGTTTTTTTTTGTTGTTTTGTTTTTTTGGCCTTCCACAGATGGATCCCACGTGAGCTGGCAGCACAAACGGATTCGGATGTTGAGCTCTTTGCGGGCGCAGCGTGGCACGGTCCAGCCTCCCTCCGTGCAAACGCAGCGGGTAGAGTTACTGGCAAAGGACTCTCCTGGGGATCCATAAAGTCTATTTCTGTTTATGTAATGAAATCAGGGAGCAAGGGTCTGCTGTAGTGCTTTGCTGATGGGATTCCGGCAGGGTTGTCTTTCAGAGGAAAGGCTGAATTTAATAAACCTGCAGCCCGACGCGCTCTTCCTCGCACTGCCTGGCCCTAATGGATTGCTGTTGATAATTTGGGGTTGCTTTGTTTACGTAGTCTGAGAGCTTCTTTTCAAGCAGCTGGCTGGAAATGGAGATGAAGGCAGTCTTAATTCACTTTTAATAAAAGATCAATGGGTTTATTGTGAAAAAATAGAATGCAGATGTAAACTGTACCCGATAAAAGAATTAGATGTGTGTTTAACCTTCCTGTTTTGTTTGTTCAGTGCTACTGGTGCTTGACCTTCTTCAATTTTGAGACTTCTCTTTCTTGGTAGTTTTACATTTTAGATTTTACTTAGACTACAAAAACAAACTCTGCTGGTGTTTTTCATCTCAAGTGCTTACCAAATCCCTCAGATTTTACAAAATATTTAAAAAGTAATCTCCAGACTAAAGTCTCATTAAAACCTTTGTCCTTCCTGTAGAGCAAAAGTTCAGAGAAGTTCTGGTCAATTCTGATTTGGAAACTGTAAAACAAAGAATATCATGGTGTGAAGTATTAATTTAGGCTTGGCAGCCTCACTGTAAAATTTATTTCCAGAAGTTTCCAATTAAATTGCAGCATGTCTAATGGTATGAGTGAAAGCACCTTAAAGGCTCTTTCTTTTATAGGAGAAAAATGCCCCAAACATTAGTGAAAATAAAACATCTTGGAGGTATTTTTTATTAAACAAAGTCACATTTATATTGCAATGAGCTGACTTGGTAGAAGAAACCATGTACTCAGGAATTTCTGAGCTATACTGATTTTCAGTATTGCTTTTTTAATCAAGCCATTTGCTAGGTTAGATTATTTTTTTTTTTTGCTTTTCTTTATATCTTTATTATACCTTGTGCTCTCCTGCTTCTTGAACACAGCTCCTGGATGTTTTTCCTCTGTGGCCCTTTCCCCCCCCATTTCAAGGGAGAGAAAGCAAAATTAGTTAAAAGTATAGAATGCCTTATGAAGGAGGACACAGCAAAGAATTTAGGTCCCTTCAAACTGATAGAGGCACCGTATTTGTCTGTAAAATCACGAGTGGCACAGTGATAAAGCAACTGCATTTCTGTAATAGAGGTAGGAATGGTCATCAAACAGGACTGCAGTTTGCAGATGGAAATAAATCAGAGCAGTTGCTTAGGGTTATAAATGGCAAAACACATTATTACTGGAGTTGTCTGGTTGTGGAGGGGTCTGTATTGCAAACTGTTAGAGGTCAAGAGAGCATTGGCAGAGTAATGCTATATGCTTATACTGTTCTTGGAGTCTCCACTGAGTATTTCCTATTGGCGGCAGCCAGAGATGGGATATTTGTCTGTACCATGAACATCTGGTAAGACCTGCAGTGGCTGTTATAACACCTCAAAATGTGTTAATATTCCATCATCAAAAATAATGAAATTTTAGGCAACTGTATTTTTTTATTTCCAAAAACACTTCAAAATAGCACATTTTATGTCTTGTTGGATATTTCTCAACAAAGTGTAGGTGCACAGACAGAATTATGTGTGGTTGTTGTATAGACAGAGTGCACTTCAACAGCAGGTGGTATTGGATTTAAGAAGCTGAAACATAAGACAAGTGCTTAAGGATGGTCTGTAAAGTGATATTTTTTGTTGAAAGTCTTGTAGTTAAGTATTCCCAAGATGATCTGGACAGCATAGACAATGCTACTGTGCAAGAGCTTTTTTATTATAAAACGCAAGAAAGGAAAACGTTTTCAGTTGTGGAATTTTACCATAAACAGAATTATTTCTGAAATGTGTGTTAATTTAATCTGAACACAAAGAGAAATTATTTTCAAAAAGCGTTTTGCAAATCTGATGGAGGTCTTCTACTGTAATAAATCTCTCTGCAGCAGTTCCTTTCAGGAGATCCCCTTTCAATATTGGGTTTATGTTAGGTGTATGTTGTAAATCAACAATATTAAGAATAAGAAGGAATATAAGTAGTATGCCCAAAGGCAATTTCTTTAAACGATGGTTTTAGAATGAATATTGAAGTTGGAACATTTTTCTAGAAGTACAGATGCTTCTGTGTACGGAGCAGGACATGGCTGGGTTCTCAGGTTCAGATTTTTTTTCACAGTCCAGGAATAAGGGAAGGGTAGAAGTGAAGTGGATTCACTGTTTATTTTCATGTTGAGTTTTTAATATTTTTAAGAAAGTAAGTAAACTGAGAGGAAGTGCTAAGGGGAGAAATATAAAGGGACAAAAGTCCTTAGTAATTTCTGCATTTGATTTAACAGGTTCTGTGGGCGCTCCCTTTTTCATTCTGTCAATATAGGGACAGTGCCAGTGCTGTTCATTGGGAAACTCCCCTCTGGATGTCTCCATGTTCCTGCTTCCTCCACAGAATGAGTCACGGGATGTGGGTTTAACCAGTAGAGTAAATAAAATGCCTGTATGGGAGAAATATATCTACCTTGGAAGTACTTTTCTGAAGGGAGGACATTGAAGAACATCAATGGCTTGTTTAAGTTTAACCTCTAATTGCATTGTGTCGCTGGTCAGTGGTACCTCTTTCCCGTGTGTCATTACCTCAGCCTTCATCTTCAGGGAAGTTTATTAACAAGATTCTAAATTTTGGGGGAAGAAAACATCTAAAGGAAGTTACCTCAGAATTATTTCTTCCTGCTTTCCTCCTAAGTAGGCTATTTTGACACCTAAAATAAGGACTGAAGCTACAGTGCTGCTTTGGGTAAACAAATTTTCGCGTTACTGTTTTGCTCAGTACTAAAGAAGCTCTTTTTTGTTACAACCAAACTAATACTGCTGAAACACAGCTGATTTTATAGATCCCATTTTATGAGAGAATATGGCATTATAGAAGTAATTGGGAAATTTAGAATAGGGCTGTGTAGTGGTATAATGTTCACGTGTGGGATTAACAGATGTGATATATTTCAGCATGTAGGGCCACTATCTTCTGGGAAAACTGTAAGTGGCTGAGCAATCTTTACTTATACCCATGAGTATACCCATGTGCTAGGGAAGACTAAATTTTCACCTTGTACTTTCTGTGCTTAAGTGACAACTCTGAAAGATGGTTCCTTGGCTATTTCTGCCTCCTTGGCCAGTTGAGAAAATGTCTTTAAATCAACAAGTAATTATGTTCTAAATTTTTATTAGATCTGACTGAAAAGACATTTTTCCCCCCAAGTCCTTAAATTGTTTCATCTGAGTAATGGTGGCTAAAAGTATTCTTTGAGCATTACCTTCACATACCTTTCAACTACTTCTGTTTAGACAGCGTAACACTTCAAAGTGGTTTATTTAATAATGTCATTTCCATTCTTTGGCTTTAGAGGATTTTCTAAGGCCTTGAGGTTTAAGTTCCTCCATGGAATTGGAGGAATATTTTTTTAACTTAATATAGAAATTTGCATTTAATCAAAGAACAAAACAAAACCCCCAAAAAACCAACAAAGGTAGTTACAAGTCAAGCTTGAATATTTTTCAAATGAGAAGATCAGAGAAAATACAGACTCTTTTCAGAAAGATATATCAGGTATTTGACAAGGTTTGGCATGAAGTTTGGTTGTTGATTTTTATTTTTATTGTTTTTTAATGTGGACAGTTACAACTTTATTTTTATCAGAGAACTTTTGTGTTTCTTACTCAACAATTTACAGTTGGTGGGAAATACATAATGAAAAAAGTTTAATTCTACTGCAAATATTGAATCATAGAGTGAATCACAGAATGGTTCAGGTTGGAAGGTTCCTTAAAGATCACCTAGTCCCAACCCCCCTGCTATGGGCAGGGACACCTCCCACAAGACCAGGTTGCTCCAAGCCCCGTCCAACCTGGCCTGGAACACTGCCAGGGAGGGGCAGCCACAGCTTCCCTGGGCACCCTGGACCAGGGTCTGAACAGTTAAAAAATAAAAGGAATTGGGAATCTCTGCAAATATTTGAAAAATGTATTTTTCTGATTCTCCAGAACTGGGTGTTGCTGCATAAGGATGTGTCTTGAAGAAGAATAGCAGAGCTTGTGAACACAACTTTTTAAAATAGATCTTTATCACCAGGCTTTAAGCAATGTAATCATCCATGTCCCTTCCCAAACAGTGGTCAGCTTCATTCAAGACCACTTGGCCTTTTTCTCATAGTAGATGTTAGGATGTCATATCAAGATGATCATCTTCTTTTAAAGTAATTGATACGAAAAACTCTTCATTGCATCAACTGCAGTCTGACTTCATATAATGCCCAGTCTTTTAACTGTTTGCTCCAAGACCTGTATTTTCATTCTGTTTATTGTGTGGCTGTTTTTCAAGCTGATAGGTGAAATGAATTTTCGGTTTATAAATTAATTTGATGTTGCCACCATATGGCTCTGAACTTCGCGAGGGTATGGATTAAATGAATAATGGCTCAAAGAGAGATTTTTGACTGAAGTTATAGACTAATGAATAATCTTATTTTAAATCAAATTAAGATCTGATTAGAGGAGGTTATTATTGCTGAGGTGGTGATTTTCCGTGTAGCTAAAGGGAAAATAATTATGGCTGTTTAGTCTCTGGAAATGTCTGCAAAGAATATCTTTTTAATAAATCAACAAAGAATGGTAGAATTTCACTAATCGTTACCTGTGAGCTATTTCAGGAAAAACACCATAAATTAAAAAGAAAATGTTACTATTTAAGTGGCAATGAACAAAATGCTCCATCACTAATGCAATAAAAATAGCATCCTGCTTACTGTTGAGTGTGGTTTTTCTATTAGATTTTTTTTGGGTCTTCATTATTTGCTACAATGAACAACACTCGATGAGCTGCTTTTGGAGGTGCTGAGTTTTTTAGTGTTGGCGACAGCTCAGCAGAACTCTAGAGGATAACTTAAATACACCATGTCAGTAAGCAGGGCCAAAACTTTTGTAGTTCATCTTGGATACCATAAATACGCATCATGTTCATTTTACATTTTTTTTTTAAGTGCCAAGATTAAGTTTGTATTCCTGAGGTGGTGCTGATATCACTAAAGGAGGAAGCCTATGATTTCAGTGCAGGTGTTTCTGACTCATGTGCTGTAGAGTATATTAAAACTATTCATAGAAAACCTGGAAAGTTGTAGCCAGAGTGTCCTGTGCAACTGATATGACTACTCTCTTTTTCTTCCTTTTTTTTTTTTCTTTTTTCCTTTCCAGGGTCAGTACAAGCCCTCTGACTTGTTGTGTCCAGAGACGTATGTCTGGACGCCTATTGAGCAATGTCTGCCCCTGCTCGAGCGTTCAAAATACTGTCGATTCAACCAGGATGTGAAAGCAGGTAAGTTTACAACTAGTGATAGGTCTGTAAATTATCTGTCTTGTTTTTATAATGTATTGGTATGCTCTGCTACTGAAGCATCGTGAAAATCTTATCTGTAAAGATAAAAAGTATAAAATGCACAACTTTTCCAGCAAGCATGAGCAAATAGAGAGTTTTATCTTTTAACATAAACAATACAAATGTTAAGTACATTCTGTTTTACAGACTGTATGTAGTTCAAAATTAACTCATATTGCTGCCTTTCAGCTAATTGTATTTGTTATTCTGTGTGTGAAGAAAGCCTATCAAATAATTGTTCCTTACTTGGATTCCAGTCAGATGAATGGGTAAAGGAAGGAGATTAGAATCAATACAGGAAAGTGAAAGGGCTGGAGAGGCTTAGAGGCATCAAGTGCTTTTGTTAAGAAACAAACTGGCAGATTTAATTTAACAATCTGTCAGTGAATTTAGAGAATACAATGAACAGCAGAAACACCTTCAACATCTTCAACATAGACACAGATTTTTACATTCTATAAAATAGGTACTTAGTGATTTGCCAGCATAGAATGGTCAAAAGTGTTACTGGCCAGAACATGATACAGTGATGGTACTGTAAAACTATGCAATCACATGGAAAAAAAATTACAGGTACTTGCTTTAGCTACTTTAGCTATTGCGTGGGCTCCAGACCCCAGAGGAGCTGTGTTAGAGAACGTGTGGTGTGATGCTTGGGTGGAGAGCTAAAAACTGATTAACTTTTTTTATTAATTGCAAATTGTTGAATAAAATCTTGAGATTTTTTTCTTTCCCCACTGTATGACAGTTGAGAAAGGCTGTGGTATTATTCAGAGATGTCAGTGAATTAAGCTCAAGAGTATGTGAAACCATGCTCTGTTTCTAGCCATCAAAATACAGATTTACCTGTCTCTGAGTTGGAGGAGTCTTCAAGAGCTGCTGGGTTCTTTTTTATTTTTCATGGCTGTAGTTTAATAAAGTTTTAATTCACTAGCTGATTAACTGTTGGAAGGACGGGATGTAGGTGAATGAAAGGAATTTGAACAGACTTGACCACTTAGGGAGGATTGTGAACTTCCAGAAAAGCTGCTCGAGTTCCTTGCTTTTCCTCATCCTGTGCATGTTACCATTTATGCTGTGACTTGGTTGCTCAACTGGAATGCTAAGGTAATGATTATAATTACTAAAAAAATGAGATTCAAATACATTTCTAGATATAGATACCAACTGAAAAGTTTTAGTATGTTAGGTGTTCTGTGCAAACAATGAATGTTCTTTAGGGATTGTGGAAGTAGCCGTGTGATGCTGTGGGAAGTAGACGGGGGAGTGGGCTCGGATGCTCTTTTGAAAAGAGTATTTATTGTCATGGGAAAAACTCAGCGTGTAAGAGATTTAAACAGGCGACACATCATGTCTTGATCAACTAGAAGCATTGTTAGATTGGCGAGAGGAAATTGGAAAAAAAAATTACAAAGGTAGGAGGAAGCAAGGAGATGGTTTTGGAAGCCAGCGGTGTTCAAGATACTCTTATTATTCACAAAGAAAAGAAGTGCATTCATTTAAGCACAAAAATGACAGCTAAACTACTGCCTTTGAAGGTGCTAACCTGGTACAAGCAAAGGGACATCATCATCCCGATTCTGTGAAATTCCTGTGGGATTCCATGCATTTGGAAACTGCAGGGTATAAAACTTCACCTCGTTATCAGCACAGAACATCTCACTCCAGACACTACTGGAACTGTGACTTGTGTCCTGTGGTTTAAGGAAATTAAAACATAGCTACATGTTGAAATGCACGAGACCTGCTGTGAGCTTACAGTCATTTGAGGTTTAAATAGTTGCTAGCTCTAAGGAAGCCATTTCTCAACAATAAAACCAGTTTCCTTCTTACTTCTTTACTTTCTACAATAGTCAGTAATATGACTTTAATGAAGTTTCAGTGAATTTAAAAAAGAGCAATAGGAGTGATGGTGTGCTTTATTCCTCATGAATCAGCTTTCTATAGTACTGCCTGTAATTATGTCAGTTAAGTAGGTCATGATTTATCAGGAGTGGGACTTCCGACTTAGAAACTGAGGGCAATAACCAGATCCAGTAAACAACAGGGAAAAATAGCGCGACTTGCATTGCTGCCTGGGGCAGTAAAACAGTCACTGGAAATGGTCATATTTTAATGTTGTCTGTAATGTAAAAAAATTTCTGAAACATTACCTCACACTAGTTTGTTTGTTGTGTGTCTGTTTGCAATTTTTTTAACTCCTTTTCCCTTCCTTTAAAAAAATAAACAAGTAGATTTACCAGTTACAGGTTATGAAAATGCATTCTGGAGTAGCGGAGAGTGCTGCTTCAGGGGAGGGTGCTCTATGCTCCAACCTTCCAAGTCTCTGCAATATGAAAAGGATTTCTGAGTTTCCATACACATCACCTTGCAGAGCTCCTTCCTGTAGCAAGATTTATTTCTTATTTTCTGAAAAAAAAGATTAAAAAAAGGATGCTCACTAAAAGCAGCAATTTTTTCTTTAGTGTCGGAAAATATTAACTGATATTTGCAGAGGATTTTTGCCTGTTTTGCTTTATGTAGTCATCCCGAGCTTGAGCATTTTCAAATGGTTTCAAAGTGTCTTGTTTTCCATCCCCTTCTACTCTGAGGTCTAATGCTTTTGTTAACAGTTGGAGAATAAAGAAGGGAGGACAGGAAACTAAAAAAAGTTCTTAATACTCTATACCACGGAGATAAGTCTATAAAAGGGTCTAACAGTTAATAACTTAAAAAAACAGTTATAGGAACAATAATAACTTTTTATTGTTTAGGATGGCAAATTTTGGGTGCCTGATGACTGAAAGAGGTCCAACTCTTTACAGATTCTGGCCAGTGTAATGAGATTCAACCTTACTTAACCTCAAAACACTCCAGTTGGACAGAGGCAGAGATGAGGTTTTGTGACAGAAAATGCTCAAATTTGATATTTAAATAAACTGCTAGTGGGCTCTCTGTGTGCAGTTCCTAACATTTATTGGAAAACATCAGCTACTTTAGGAAGAACAAAAATCAAATGGCAACACTCAGGCAGCATTCATGGGTAAAAGGCAGAAATTCAGAAGACCGAGCATCATCTTATAAATGAGAGAGGTTTACTAGGATTCTGGTGTGTTTACTATTAAACAGTGGCCAGTCATTTAGTAAAGGAATTAGTGGGTTAGGGCTTTGTCCCTACCCATGGCAGGGGGTTGAAACGAGATGATCTTGAAGGTCCCTTCCAACCCAAACCGTTCTGTGATTCTATGATACTGCTGCATTCTGACAATTGAGGTTGTGCTGAACTGCATTTGACAGGCCATTAGCCCTTACTTGATATGGATGAATCCTATGTGAAATGAGTCTGTAAGTACAGATGGAGTTATGCTGAAGAAAAAAAAGAAGTTAATTAAAAGATGGCTCTGCAGATAAGTACTTGTCAGTGACTTTAACATATCAAAACTGATGAGCAAAATTCAGTCATGCAATAGCGTCTGCTAAAATATTCCTGGGCATGGGCTGGCTGTCACACTGAGCAGCTTCCTCCTCTCAAAACTGGTCTTCAGGGTTTTACTTTGTTGGTACTTTATTTAACAGCTTTGCCCATGGAACAAATGCAGTATGAAAACAATTAGAAGTCATTTACTTGATATCCTGGCAGCACTTTTATCCTTCCACTTTCCGTTTTTCTGAGACTAACCCACTGACATGTCTGTCTTTCTAACATCTGTTGAGAATTTCAGTTTGTTGCTTCTGAGAGAAGCCTGTGAAAAATGTCTTTATGAGGTAAAATCTTTATGAAAATCTGCTTTTGGGATGGTAATTGAATTAGTGGAAAACATCAAAACTTTCTCCACGTCAGCGCTGGACTGTCAACACCTTTAAGAAGCAACTTCATATAAGGGCAGAGACAATCTAAATCTAAAGTGGTGCCTTCAAGGCCTTTGTGGTTTTACAGCCTCCTGACTGTGTCACCTAACGTGGGGTGTACCTGTGCCAATCAAGGGCAAGCCAACCAGGGTGCTGTTACCCAAGGGACAAAGCTGTGCTTGACCTGAATTGCTAGGCATTGTCCACAGCAGCCTTCATGGTAGAAACTGCTTCCCACCTTCCTGTGTCCACCACTTTGGGCAGAAGATTTGAGTAGTGCAGATCTAAAAGGACTTCACTGCCTTTTTTTTTCCTTGACTGATTTGTTTGCTGGAGTTGATAAATGGACTAAGCTAATATACATCTGTTCAGCTTCCTGTATGTCTAATAACAGGGTGAAATCACAATGAAATCAAATGGAATACTTTAATTAAAATAAAAGTACTTTCTCCAGTGTTGCAAAATGCATGTGACGAAGGCAAATGCAGACTACTCTGTGTGGGCTTTTTGTGTTCTTGGAGAGTAGACACTCCTTGCCCCAGAGAGTACAGTCTAATACAAACCACAATGGATGCAAATGGTGGTATAAAGATATAGAGGAGCACTTCTGGTTTGCCTGGTCAGTTATAGTAATAGACTAAATCAGGGCTTATTAATAGACTGAACTGACTAAACTATGATTATTTATTTCCTTTTTTTTGTAAACATCACAGTGAAGGAGAGTTTCGAGGAGGGATCTGAGAAGGTAGTTGGCTTTTACAGTTTATGGAGAAATCTTTTGCAGCATGAGAAGTGTAGGAGAAATGAAGAATGTGGGGAAACACAAAGGAGTTTCCTTCAAAAACAAATATACTGGTCTGGGATAGCAGATCACATAGTCAGTGTGAGGCAGGACTTGCACTACTGCCTGTAGGTGCTAGGAATGAAGATGGGGTTGAACCAGACTCTGGAAAGCTTTAGAATTGAGGTTGGTCTGATGTGATTAGAGTACGGGTCACTGGTGGAGGTGTGCATGGAAAGATGGGGAAGTAAATTTTGCAGGTGGGATGATGATAAGAAGGATTCAACAAGTACAGAAGGAAGCTGCTGAAATAAGTAATGGTGGGATTAAAAGTTGATAATCTAGATAGATATCTGTAGGAATGAATGAGAGGCTGTTTTTAGATACACTGTGTAGAAGGAAACTGGATGTGAAAGTCTGAAGAGATTATAAAGCCAATGTCATACCCCAGCAGAAATCTGCCAGTGCCTAACAATTCAGCAACCACTTTCCCCATTGTCCTTGATGCAGAGCAGGCTTTGCCTCTGCCATCTCCACACAGCAATAAAAGGTCTTGCTTCTTCCAGCAGAGGGGTGGAGGTCCTTAGAAGGATTTAGGCTCTAGGCTATTTCCAGCTGGTCTAAGCCAAAATGAAGGTAGGCATTGGAATCAAGAGAAGATAATTTGCCTTTTCCATGTTTTTTAGTGCAGCCACCCAGGAACCAGTGAGGCTATGTCTGCACAAAAGACAGATCTTGAAATCCAAAGTCTTATAAATTGTCTCATGTTCACGTACAAGGCTTAACCATCTGAAAAAAAACCACCCCAAAACAATACTAAAATCAGCTCTCCTTTCCAGGAGTATCAGTTCAATGATCAGTTCCAGAGTCCTGGGACACAACACATATCTCTGTAGAGGTCAAAATTTGAACTGAGAGGTCTCAGTGCAGGCTGACAAGAATCATTCTGTAAAACCCCATTCGATGTATTCCTTTACGAACAGAGCTCATACCAGATCACTATTTTATTGAGTTACTGAACTAAAGAAAATTACTAAAGATTTCCAGTCTATTTCAGTAATAGTCTTGTAACTTTTTTCTAGCTTTTTTTCTAGTTTTTACTAGATTTTTTAGAACTTCTCCATTTTCTTTGCTACCTACAAAATGAAAATGTTCGCAGCTTTGCAGCAATGTTGTTCTGCTGCACAGCATAAGCTAAAGTAGTAAAATGCAAACAATGTTCCGAGTATTTAATAACTTCTGAATCCTTTTATTAGCAGCTTGATTATGCATCTTAATGTTTCTTGCAAGAACATGAAGGTTATTAATTCTGGTAAATAAAACTTAGAACTCTTACCCAGAAATCTGCAGGCTTGGGCGGTTAGACAAAACTGTATTTATTTTTAAAATATATTTGTGTGCATAGTACTTACACTAGAAAAATAATCTGTCACAACTATTTCAATAATCCTGATATTTCTAGTGCTGTTTTTCAAAACATTTCATTTTATCTACAATTTAGATACCATTCTTTGCTAAGAAAAAGGACATATTTCAAACATGTTTTACGTGTACTGTGTATGTGAACACAAGTACTTTGTTAATTATTTTGTTTGTTTGTTTTCCTATCAAATACAGATATATTTTAAAAGTTTAGTGTATTAACAGGATACTGGTCTTATTCCTTTTCCCTCTCTTAATGGCAGAGCCATGATCATGCTGGTGTTCATGAAGTGAACTGTGGGTGCCATTTGGTCACATCTGGTAGTTTAGATCCCCAGCAAAGTGATGTATCCATCTAGTGCTGCATCCTTGAATCTAATCAGCTGGGTTACTGCAAAGGACAGTGTACATTAATGTTTATAAGGGTAATGTGATGCAGATTAATGTTTATAAGGATAAATGCACTGAAGTTCTTGACACGTTGAACGTGGAGTCACAAAACTGTCACAGATGGGAAACATTAAACAAATTGTTTAGAACTATGCAATCATCTGATTAGGGAGATGTTGCTGGCCTGCTCTAACACAACTGCTGTTTATCATTTTTTTAAACTACAGTGTTTTGTGCTTTGGAGAGTTAGGAAACAGTTTTAAATAAATTCTGATAGATCGTGACCTAAATTCTTGTAAAGAACTAACTTTCTGCTGTCTTATCAGAGCTATAGGTGATAAATTTGAATTCTGTAACCAAGAAAAAGACAGACATACCAATTATTTCTAGGAGAGACACGTCGTACAACTTTGTATCTGTTTCTAATTAAGTTTATAAACATTTGGAATCATCAGAATGCATATTTCTAAATCCAGTGTGATCCCTGAGCATACGAGATATTTAAACAATGAAGATAGTGTCAAGAAAGTGTAGCCAGGCAAATTTTCCCCCTCACTTTTTAGTATGTTTGGATTAAATTGAAATGACTTGGTGTGGGGTTTTAGCCTCATATGCAAAAATATGCTCAAATACTCCAGTGCTTCTATAATAAAAAAAGGTAATGTTATTAACTTAATTTGTGGGTCCTAAACAACTGGCACTGCATGAATTGGCTTGGGGGTTAGAAATTACACTGAACCATCAGTTCTGCAATGGCATCTCCCAAAACAATCAATTGCAAAGCCAGAAAGGTCTTTAAAATGTGATTTGAAGTACAGTCATAATATGAACTCCATTTTGCGTTGTTCTAGCGAATTTCAAACTCTGCTAAATATTTGTGACTTAAAAGTTTGTGTTTATTGATATTCTAAATATATCTGCTTCTGACATACACATGGAGGAGTAAACCAATGCCCCTCAAGAAGCACCATTGTCTGACTTCCAGTGTTGTTCATGAAACACTTGGCTTGGACTACAAAATTCCCAAAAATATGTTTTAATCCAAAATGACCGGCACAGAGATTGTGTAACAAACAGATGTACTCTGAAATTACGTAATTCTTGAGAACGTTGCTTGAAAAATAAAGATATCCTGGCATACTTCTCCTTGAATTAGGACTTCTCCTTGAATTGAACTTCTCCTTGGATATTAGGAAGAAGTTCTTAGGCACTGGAATGGGCTGCGCAGGGAGGTGGTGGAGTCACCGTCCCTGGGGGTGTTCAACAAACGGGTTGATGAGGCACTTGAGGCCATGGTCTGATGGTCTAATGGTCAGGAATATGATGGGGTAAAGGTTGGACTTGATGACCCTGGAGGTCCCTTCCAACCATAATGATTCTATGATTAAATTGAAGAGATGAATCTTAGATGGTTGTGTGCTCAGGATACTCCTTCGAAGTTTGAATGTTGTGATGTTTGATTCTCTAGCAGAATAATTCTGCTTTATGTTTGTGACTGGACCAGGGAGGTCCCTTCCAATTGGTGAAAACTCATTCGTTGGTGAAGGTTCAGGGGAATGTGGGGAAGGACAAGGGCTGCCAAATCTTGTAGGAATCATTTTCCATACTCAGAAGGTGTTAGAAACACAAGAACAGGAATTAAAAATGAAATAATTTGGGATAAGTAGAGCGATTGTGCAGATTTATTTCTTGCCGAGGATAACTCGCATATGGGATTAGTTTCAAAATGTGATAAAAGTTAAAAGCTGTAATTAGGCACAGAGAGTGGCTGTGAAAGGGACACCACAGGCATGGGCTGGGTCCCAGCTCAGCCACACGCTACCAGCCACCACGGCGAGCTCTTTCCAGGGTCAGACCTTTTGTAGCAAGCCCCGGTGCCTCGGAACGTGTTTACACTGTGCTCTGGGGACATCACCCCGGCGTTTCACATGCAACATAATTGATTCCATGTTTTAATTAATTTAGCCAGTAAATTGATTGCTGTAATCTGATTTATTTAGCTGATAAGCTACTGCCAATTGCTCCAGTTTTGCCTATTTCATGGAAACACTTGTGTTTGTAATTCCCAGCTTGACTCTTGTATTTGTTTTTTTTTCCTCCTCCTCATATGTCAATCTCGATGAGGACTTTGCCTTTCTTTTTGAAGATCCTCTTACTGCTTTCTGCCATTTTCACTTCTATACAGTTCAAATATTTTAATAAATAGTACTTAATTCTTTTACTCTTTCAGATTTTTTCAATTCCATTTTATTTTATTTTTGAGCTGTAACTCCTTAAAGCCCTCTAACTTTTGTCTTTTGTACTGTCTGTTACTCCCCTGGTTCACTGTCATTGCAAGTTTGGGGCTCAGTACTGTGTTTTGCTGTCAGCTTGAAGTGTCATTAAAACCTGTGATTAAAAGTCCCTGGAAGTCTGGTTGAAAGTGGAACTGCCTTCTGGGAAGGCTTCATGTGAAGTCTGAAGTCCTTGTTCATACTCCTTCACTATCAGCTGGCTTGGGGTCAGTTCCATGAGAAGATTTTGCTTCAGACAAAGAAATGGAGCTGCCAACATTTTTTATTCTTGCATAAATGTGATGAAAATAAGTATACAGAAATATATTTCTAAAATAAAACATCCCATCCAGAATTGCTAACATTCTCTTTATTTTAATTCATATTTCTATCTCAGCCACAAAAAAAGTTTTTAATTCCCTAGAAGCAAGATTATAATGACCTGTTGGAGTTACAAAGTGTGTTTTCTTAATTTGTTTGAACAATGTAAAAATATGCTAAAATATACAAAATTAGTCAATAACTCTATTCTTCCATTGTTAGCCCTTATAAAATTAATTTGACACGAAAAATAAAGTCTGACACAATTTTATGTGTCATAAATTTCAGCTTTGCAATCTTTGGAAGCTGCAGAAATTCAGATACTGGGAAGGGCAATCAGAGTTTGCTGCCACATGGGCATGAAGGTCGGGACATTGTCCTAGGCACTGTTCGTGCTACAAAATATGGACTGTGACTCATTAGTGTCACTTTGTAGTTAGAAAATCACTGATTTTGGTGGAGTTGAGTATTTGGCTTCTTGGGTAAATCTTACTGATTTACAAGGCATTTTAGCAACCAGTTGGAATGAAAATGCAGTTTTTGTAGTGTTTCTGTTTTTTCTTATGCAAAATCTGTTCAGGAAATAGATGGAGTAAGTCGAGCTGGTTGAGATGTCAGTGTACTTTAATAAGTTCTACCAGAGTTAGTAATGAGGCAAGCATTCTGTGCTTATCTAAGAAAAATATTAATTCATGTTTTTAATGAGAAGTGAATTAAGTACTTCATTCATCTCTAATGAAAACTGTTTGTGTGGCAGTTGCTTTGCATCCCTTGTCTTTTCTATTTAAGATGCATCCCTAATTTACTATTCTTAACCTTTAATTCACAGATTTAATTACATGTTTAATGCGTCTCTCCCAGCAGTAATTGAGTCACTTTTGATTATGTTCTTGAGATGACAGGCACCTTGCTAAACTCTCTGGAAGGATACATGTGCAATTTAATTCCTTGCTAGTGAGTGAATTAAAAGGTTGCTTCCATGTGTTTTTTCCAAATACCCATTGGATTTTGAATGTGATTTTCCCTTCTGTCTCTAGAGAGAAATGAGCAGCTCAAAATACTGAACACTTCTTGTGCTGTTCTGAATAACTCAGATACTTTGAGGAACAGCAAAACTCAGCTAACAAAGGTTCTGAGAAGCACGGAGGAGATGCATCTGATACAGTGTAAAGCTTGATGAGGCTCATCAATGCTGACCCCAGAGCAAATCAGCCTTCCCAGAACCCACCATCGTCAGAATCAGGCATTAGAAATGCCTACAGAGTCCAGCAAAACTGAACTGGGGCATAAATGAGCTTTTAGAACTTTGAACTGACTAGTTTGGATCTACAAAACTATCTTGTGCAGTGTGCTCGTTGCCTGGGTTGCAGTTGCAGAGCCCAATTTAGGGAGAAGGTCTGCAGGGCCACACACAGACCTGGGGTCTCACAGTGTTTGTGCATGTAAGACATTAGAGCACCTTGCAGTACCTGAAGGGGCTCCAGGAAAGCTGGAGAGGGACTTTTGCCAAGGACATGGAGTGATATGATGAGGAGAAACGGTTTCAAACTGAAAGAGGGAAGATTTAGATTGGATATTAAGAAGAAATTCTTTGGTGTGAGGGTGGTGAGAGCCTGGCCCAGGGTGCCCAGAGAAGCTGTGGCTGCCCCTCCCTGGCAATGTTCAAGGCCAGGTTGGATGGGGCTTGGAGCAACCTGGTGTGGTGGGAGGTGTCCCTGCCCGTGGCAGGGGGTGTGGAATTAGATGAGCTATAAGGTCCCTTCCAACCCAAACCATTCTATGATTCTATGTAAAACTCAGCTGTACCTGCTGCTGTTTTGCTTCTGGACCTTTCATGTGTGGTGCATTGAAGGCACCGGGGCATGCAGTTAATATTCTTCATTGGCAATTCACGTTCTCATTTCTTATATCTGAAGTCACCAAGAACAGTGTCAGAGATACAACCTCAAAAGAGTTGGTTAGTTCATTCTGTCTTCTGGAAGGACCTCTAGTAAAATAGTTATCTTTGTCAGCTCGCCATTTACTAGATTATATTCCTTTTCTCTTTCTTTTAGTGTCTTGACTCTGGAGGCACTAGATACTGTTTTCAGATGGGAATTTGTCATTGAACTAACATTTTCCCAGGTACTACTAGGTTTTTTAATCGTGAATCCCTGAAAAGCAAGTCCTTGAAGAAATATCAGTATCATTTGAATCTGGCCCTTCAGCAGCCATTTCTCAGTCACCATATTTCATGATAATGAATTGAGATAGGTTAGAATAATTGTATTATATGAGAGCTCCTCATAAATACACTGGGATTTTATGCTTACTGTTTTATTTGCATCTCTTTCAAATGTGCACCATACTTCGATTTTAAGTGATCGATGTAGTCAAAGGATTGTGTTTGCAGGTAAGCCAGAAGCCTTTGCAGGTTGCTGTGAATTACAGCTGAAAACGAGAAGTGCAGGGAATTGCTGTATTCACAGGAAATGTTTGCCATTGGCCCCTATTCATGTTTACTACCAGAATAATAAGAGTCACAACACAATGAGTTATTGTTTCCGCGTGGCACAGCGGGGATAGCGGAGTTTGAATGCGTTTGTCAAGTGATTTGTCTGCTTGCTTCTCAGGATTGAATTGCAAATCATAAACCAGTTGTATGATTTCAGGCACAAAGCCCAAGAGTTTTGTTTGGAAGATGTCTTTAGGGGTTATCCCATTGCAGCTTCCTGTCTTTACCCATTTTAAGGTTGCCTGTAAGTTGTACTCATAAACCCGTGATTTTTCTGCCTTTGTGTTTTAAGGCTCATTGATCATATTTTGATAAGATGCTTTTTTTTCTCCTTAGCAACATTCTCTTTTTGAACAATGATTTCAGAGTTTCCTGGTTTTTTCTTGTTAGAGTAACTGCAAAGGGTTGGTTGGGAACATCCTGAGAATTTTACTGTACTGCCTTGTGACTTGGGTTTCTGCTTTTAATTAAGAATTCTTTTCATAGAATTTTTTTGTTGTTGTTGTTTATGCTGCATTTTAACTGTACTCTTATTTTGGTTTGAGTTAATATTTTTTTACCCCAAGGCACACTGGTCTTTAGTATTTCTTAACATCTAGTCTAGTATGAAAGAAGCAATAGGAGAAAAAACACATTTCAACTCAGTTTTTTTATATAAATACAAATATTAACGGGTCTTGCTTATCTTGTTACTGTGTATTGTCTGTTTTGTTTTTGAGGACCATTTCCTATGCTTTATTGGTGAAGGAAAAGAAATAATGCTTTAAATTGTGTAGGAAAGGAGCTTAAATTCAAAGGTTGGATACATTAGACTTCTGATGGAGATGGAAACATTTTCTATTTCCAGTAATTAATATCTCCTATATTTTGGTCATAAAATTTGAACAGTTCATTTGTTTATTCCTTTTATAGGTTCTTTGTTTTCAAATCATTGATCATTAACTGTGGCAAGGTCATGTAAACCAAATGTAGCTTTTCTTCAAAAAATATTTGACAAGGCTGTAGTGTTTCTCTAATAAATTAACATTGCTGTAGTGTAACCAGCAAGGGATGAGTGCTTCTCATGGTCATTTTTACACACCTAGTTTGAAACCTTGGTTATGGTGAAACTTTTTAACTCCTTGTAAATTGAGTTTTAAACCTATTCTTTCTCTTTGATCTGAAAAATATGAACACTGTGTGCATCTTTAAAAATTATGCAAGTCCTAACTGCTTCAAAATTGAAAATTAAAAACCAAGAACAACTTGAAAGAAAACCAGTACCCAAGTGTACCTTTTGGGCTGTCAGTCTGAAAACACAGCAGTTGTCAAGTGTAGATCTTCACACTTTTTTTTTTTTCCTGTGAATTTAATGTTTAAAGGTAAAAGAATAGTTTTTCTGAGATTCTATTTTTAAGCAAAATGGATACTAATTTATAATGTGAGTTATGTATGTGGGGCTTTCCTTCAAAGACTGCTCTCAAAGTGAATCACAGGTTTCAGTTAACGGCATTGTTGTAAATATTTTTCATTTTTAATTAGGACTGGTTCTTTGCCCGTTTCATTTCTTCCACTGTTTCATCCTGCTATGGGGAAAATAAAATCTGGTTTCTCCGTGTAGCATGGATGCAGAACCATAAAGTGAGAATGGCCAAATACTTTCTTTCTTCCAGGGGGCTTAAGTAGCACTTTCAGAAAACTGAAACTTATGATCATAAACAGCATCATTTCAGAGTTTAGCAGGAGTGCTGCTTCTTTTTTGAATTAGAAATACCAGACCTCAGTAAGGTTTCTTACTAATTCTGAATCCATTCTGCACTGAAAATGTAAGAAATATTTTCCTGTGACTAATGTGGTATTTTTTTAAATCGGCAGTTGTCCTTTTTCCTATTTAAAAATAAGAAAGTCAATAAATTTGTCACTTATTTTTAATTATTTCTTCACTGGCTTTCCTGTAAATGGAAAAAATGTGCTTTAAAAAAAAATGTTAGCTTGCTTGCATCTCTAGATTATGCCCCTGACAAATTCAGAAATTTGGCTTCCCAAAGTAATTTTATAGAAATGCTACTCAATGCTTACTCTGGAAAAAAAAACAATTGAGAACACGAGACTTTGGATTTCTCTGTAAAAGCACACTGTGCCCTTCTGCTATTGCTGTGAATAAAATGGTAAAATAATTCCTCCTTATTTTACATTGGTATTTCAGCAGGAACGCATATCAGAATTTGGAACTCATGTTTTGATTTCAGAAGGGAATTTGCAGTTTTGAGGGGAAGACGGTTTGGGTTGTGCAAAGAAATAAAAGCTGAATTGCACGAGAGTAGGTCGGACTGCCTGCCCATCACATTCCTCTTGGTCCCTTGAGTATGAAAGTATTTAGGAATATGATGGGATAAAGGTTGGACTTGATGACCCTGGAGGTCCCTTCCAACCATAATGATTCTATGATTCTATGATTT
The DNA here is from genome assembly GCA_013398125.1 of Aegotheles bennettii. Taxonomy (NCBI): domain Eukaryota; kingdom Metazoa; phylum Chordata; class Aves; order Caprimulgiformes; family Aegothelidae; genus Aegotheles; species Aegotheles bennettii. The sequence goes on along the minus strand of VZRW01003776.1, from coordinate 132,007 downwards.
CTGGGGCTCATTGCTGGATGAGACTGCCTTTGAAGACCACCGCTGTTACCTTTAGCTTATTATTCAGTGTTGCTCAGCAGTGTTGCTTCTGCTTTTCATGAAGGTGCAAGTGTGTAGCTGGGCCATGAAACCAAACCAATATCTGCCCAATATCTGCCAAGACAAACCATTGCATCACTTCTTATCACATCACATTGCAACGTATCTGATATGCTTTGTCTTTTCAGAAAAGAAATCCTCCATGGACAAGGTGCACTTAATAGTGAGATGGGGGTGGGAACAAAGAATTTTAACATTTCTTTGCAATCATTGCAGTTTTTTATGGGATCAGGTGGCAAGGTTAAATTATATATGAAATATTCAAATTTCAGTAGATGAATGCTATACAAATAATTTGCTGGTTTAGGAGTACAGGGGAGAAGAGGAAGAAGTGACAATTTATTCAACAAGGATTCAGCTGCATTTTTAGCTTTGGGTCATACAGGATGGTGTTTCTGTAAATACAGGCAATTGGCATCCACAGTTGCTCAGTTTCCTAAATCAACAGGTACATTCAGTCTACAGAACTGATTTTTCTGAAGTTTAGGTTTTTACCTATCTACCCTCCAAACTATATTGATAGAGGTAACTGAATTAAGGGATAAAACCTTGTCTGTTTTATATGTCAAGTGACAGTGCCATTTAGTACGATAAAGATGAAGTGGTTCCAGAGGTGTCAGGAGAGACTGCACAGAAATAGATAAATTGTAAAAAAAAACCAAAACAAGCATAAAAATATATTCAAGACCCAGTGATATTTGCTTAGGTGAACAAAATGTGGACTTACAGGAGGAGGGTTTCTACAGTTTTCTTCAGAAGCAATTTATCATGTGCATGGCTCAGTCTGTGAAACTCTGGCGTACAAGGTCAGGTAGGGTTGGACTGGAATGATGACTAAAGGAACAAGTCTTAGAAAATTAACTGGCTGTAAATTATAATTTGATGAGGCATCCAACAATTATGAAGTTTTGTTTTCAAACCCGTGGTTTTATAATTTTTAATTAATGCACCGACTACTTGTGAGGCGAAGGTTAGTGGGAGACTCAGGAGGTATAAAATGGCAAAGTGTGAGGAGGAAATGGCTTTTTTAGTGTTTTAATGGTAACAATACTGCATTTAGTAATTACAGTCATGATTAAGGTTGCCCTAATATATTGTTCGACTATCTGATCAGTCTGGGTCTTTCCAGAAATGGAAGTCACCAACTGAAATGTCTTTAATAAAGCATGGAAATACTACTTACTGATAGAGATGTTTTTCTTCTTTTCAACAAGTAATTTTATTTAATACAGCATATGATCTTGTTTTTAATTGGGATTGCTCCTGTATCCCAGCATCAGTCATGCAGAGAAGGCCTGTTAGAATTCAGCTGGCATCATCTTAAATATAAAGAAAATTTTGTCATGTGCCACTCAACAGGAAGAGATATTTAATTTTACTTTCTGGGAGGATAATTTCTTTTTTTAAACAACACTGGAGCCCAATCTGCTTTTATTTTCTATTAGATTCTCTTAAATCTATTCTGCTTAGGTTTAAATCATGAATAAAGGGTGTACTTTCCTGAATTCATATGGTGTTGCCTGCAGAGCAGCAGCAATTAAAAGGTGGCTGAATTTTAACTTACGGATTTGTTATTATGGTGACACAAGTTCCTATTCACCTTCTCTAAAAGCTTAACTATGTATTTGAGATTATTTTACTGCTACTTAACGTTTCAGTAGAAGGTTTCTTTTTCAGATGGAGTTTAAATTATATATATTTAAGTACTTTTGCAGAAGGTTATTTTTATCATTAAAGTTTTTATTTTGGGGGGAGTCAATGGAAAAACGTTCACTAAACCAGGTAATCTTTCTAGACTTTTAGACTATTATTTTTCTGCCTTTCAAACCTTATTTGAAGAATCTGGAATCAACCTTAATATGTAGAAGAAATATAAATGCAGTCAATCAAATGTAAGTTTGTAAGGCTTTAGGCTTTTGTTGATGATAAACTCATTACCAAGTCTATATATGTCGTTTATACTGTCTGTGTTAAGCTTAAAACATGTCTGGAGTATTCATATTACGGTGATTTTTTTCAAGATACTGGTATTCTCTTGATTGCTCTGGGAGAGCCTTCTCCCTGAGGGTTGTGTTGTAAACCTGTGCCACAGTCCGAGAAAGGACTGGCCTACAGCATGGTTTGGCAAGCCTCACTTCTCCCCAGTTTGGCTGCAACACTTAACAAATCTGCTAGAACCCCCACTGTAATAACCATTTCATACAGCTGCAGAGCTAGAGCTAGCATGGACCTGATGGCAAGGAGGATAACACACCAACTGCTCTTGCTGTGACGAGTAGAAGTGGAGTAAGGGTATAAATGCTGAGCAACAAGAGCAGAGGTCAGCTGAGCCAGCAAGTCTATGGTGCAGCTGAAGGTACAGGAGCTCTAGTTACTGTGAGAAATTGAATCTGGGGCCAGGAACACCACAAGCCAAAAGATGAACTCATCCAGAATATCGGGCTTCAGTGTTATTTGAAAGCAATGCGTATCAACAGTGAGTATTGAACAGCTTTGCAAGTGCCTTTGGCATGAGACTGTGAAGGCTACGCTTGGCCTAAAGCCATTTCAGGACACAAACCTACAGTCAGCCTAGAGGTGCATAAATATAAACTTTCCAATTTAAGAAGTTAAAATAACTTTACACTTGTGTCACCTCCAGAGGCTAAACTTGCAAATTTTTCCTTGGTGAACTTTCAGAGAGGAGGAGGATGTAACAGAAGAGGCAGTAGGGCTGGTAGTAAAAACAACCTAGCGGGATATCAGAGCAGCATTGGCCACACATCAAAAACCTAACGGATTTCAAAGGGGGAGAGAAAGCCATGAAGTGTTTTTGACCTGGGTGTTTCTCTAAAGCAATTGCCAACAATAATTAGTGGAGAATGCAATCTTAGCAAGTACTATTCCAATTTTCATCCTTCAAACCACATTTTCCTAGTTGAGTCTGAAGAAATACATTGTGCTTTCATGTTAGGAACCAAAACATAGATAAAAGTAATGAAGTCATTCTCAACTTTGTCAAGCAGACTTCACTAAGGTTCACACACTAAATTCAGGCAATCAGCAGAAAAAATGTTTCTAAGCCATTTTGGTGGGTGAATAGGGGCAGGTTCTTAAGAATGTCTTGCAAAAAAAGCACTTTCATGACCTCCTTTGTCTTCATTAAAGCATAAAGAATATGAAGCTTTTCCACAGTAAGGGCTACGTTTGAAGAGAGATTTGTCTTAAAGATTTTTTCAGATTCTTCCAGGCAAGTTGCTTAGCTCACCAGTGGCATGTCTAGTGAGCTTAGGTATGTAAAAAGATAAAGTACAACAGGACTTGGTGACCAGTTTGCTTCCCTGAGCTGGTGCCATATCCTCTGCGCTTTGGATCTATTGCCCTTTGAGAAACTTGCTGAGAAAGTTCTACCTCTGCCTTATGAAAAAAGACCCTATTTTGCCCACGAAGCAGCTATTTGAATTACCTGATTTTGCACAGCAGTTGGTTTGATTTGGAGTCAACCAGTGATCAGCAGAAGGCTTCGTTGCGGGTGTTGTAAGCGGGGAGCAGGGTGGAGCAGACACCATTCAGATCCTGTTGAAGGAGCCTTGAATGTTCTAACCTAAATGAAGCAAGTGCATGAGCATATCAAATATTTTAATTTGGGGCAGGTAGGTGCAGTACTTAAAGCTGAGCAATTAAACTTACCTGTGCTATCTCTTCAGTGACAATAATGTCCTAATGCTGAAAAGAGGTTGAGTCTTTGCATAGTTTATGTCCCCATATGCTGACCTCTTAGTAAGCATCTCTGTTACTGTTTGAATTTATATGGTTTTATTCTCAAACTCATATTTAAGATCCTGTGTTTAGTCAACTCTTACATTGGTGGCTTTTTAAACCTGAAGTTCAGAGAACTCTAAGATTTCTTTTACTGGTATTTTATAATAATTTTATTAATTTAGCCTGCAATGGCCACAGTTGTGTGGCATGTTCCCTCACTTTCTTGAGTTTTCTAGCACTGTAGGGCCAATTTTTCTGACACACAGCAGCTGTATAACATTATTATTCAGCAATAGTAGCATCAATTGGATTCATAAAAACAAGGAAGTCTTAACTTGTTCAACGATGCTCTTATGTGTATGATTCTGGCTAAATTAAGTCACAAGGGGTCTGTAGGTAAGGTTAATAAGATTCAACTATGGTGTATGTATCTTTGGAAGCTTGAGGAATTGTGTTGTGCCCACCCAGCTTGTGCTTGCACTGTTGACTCTTGGTTTGCAGAGCTCGGAGATCAGACTTGAAGTAAGGGCATGTGTTAGACTTCATTCTACTAGAGAAACTCAGAAACCAGTATAAATGAGGGAAAAAAGATGGGAGCTGGAGGGCCAGGGAGTTTCACCTGGGAAAGTAGTTTATTGCCTGATGCTTACCTGAGGCAAACAGTGTGGAGGCTTCTTGCTGGTTTTAATACACTTTTCACAACTGGGGAAAGGGAGTGCTCAGTGCTGGTGGGTTTTGCAAGCGGTGTAGTAATTAAGTGCAGTATGGCAATAACAGCAAGTCTCTTCGGGTTGGTTGTGTTTGAAAGTATTTCCCAGATAGAGTTTCACCTCTGGCAGTGGGCTCCAGCGACCATTAAATGGATGTGAATTTTAACATAGAGCAGTAGAGGTATTTTTCAGAAATGCTATATATCACCATTAGAAATGTGTGATGCATGATTTCTTTTTTTACACACCACAAACACAGTTACTTTGCAAGCTAGGTTTTGTTTTCAACCATGATTCACAAAGTCTGCTCTGTAGATCAGCTCTGCTTTCATCTGCTGCTCATCTGCAGATTAGTTTTATTACTTCATACAGTTTTCATTACACGTATTGTGGTTAGTTGCATAAGTTAAGGTCATATGGACAATATACATAACTAATTTTTGTGATCTCTGATTCCCTTTACAGTTGATGAAGGTCGTATTAAGGAACTGGGCAGAGTGAGAGTGCTTCACAAGAGAACCGTGATGCCTTACAGCATGTATAAGAAAAGAAGGAAGGGGCCAAGTGATGAAGCCAGCGTTCAGCAATATGCAAGTTTGGTTGGACAGACCTGTTCAGAAAGAATGTTGTTGTTTAGAAGTTGAAAAATCATTAAATGGCATTTCAATGGCACTACGTTTTATTGCACTGCCACTGGATGATATGTACTATAGTTGTGTGTTGGTATGCCTACTCAAATAGCAGTATGAAATACAGGTATATATCTAGGCTTGTGTGAATACTTGGTGCTGTGTTTAAAGGCCAACTCCAATAAAACTTACGATACAGCAAGGCTTTAGCAATATAAGTTTAGAAAAACATGCTTGCAATATATTTTAATTAAGTAGTTCTAGCCGTTCTATGCATTTTGAATAATTCCAAGTAAGCAAAATGAAAAACAGGTGTCTTTTTTGTAGAGACAAAGGTTGACTGAATCTAGATTAACAATAATTAAATTACAAATGTTCTCAAATAGCACCTTGGATATCTGATGCTAAAAATTGCCATGAAATTTATGCTCACATTTGTATGCTCTTAAACTCTTGCAAGAGAATTGAAACGTGCTGTTACTTTCTAATGTGAAAACTAGCATGGTTTAATTTTATTTCAATAGTATGTTTAAAATCAGGAAGAAATTATTTTCACTGCACATTCTTCATTTATTTAAAGCAGGTTAGTGTCTGAGGTCCTAGTGAGTGTAGGAATTCATAGTAGATTCTCAGTGGCAGGGGATGCTGTGCTTTGGAAAACTTTCCCCTTTAGAGGTGAAACAGAATAGTTGCACTATAAATATACCAAAGATATGCAGCCAAGTGGCATGGTGGTTTTTTGGTATAAGCCTTATCCTTTGTCTAAAAAGAGTGGCTATTTTAATGCACATCACTAGTGTGAAATAGAGCTTGGAGGGTTTATCCTATAGTTCTTCAGTGCACGTTTCAGAACTGTGCTAAAAAAAAGGCACGAGGTACCACTGCTGGGTTTTGTTGCAATTCTTTTCTGCAGAATTGCATGGGAAGACTTAAACATCATAGTTCTGCATTTTTACTGAGTGTTTCATTTATGGTGCAGCAGCTCATGGGTTAACATCTTTAATAACATTTTGCTAAAGATTTCTGTTGGAAACACAGGAAGTTGTGATGCTTAATGTAAGCGGTTTATTATCGGATACATGAACGTTGTCATTAGTATAGTCTGTGTCCCTATCAGGTCACACAAGTTATAGGAATTTGGGGAAATGACACTGTTGTGGCATTCAGTAATGTATTACAGCATCATAACAATACCAATGCATTTGTGTTTCTTATCTTCTTGGATAACAAGAGCTAGTATTTACCTTGAATCAACTTGAAATTTCCTGTTAACCTTTGAAGAAAGATTCTTGTTCAAGAATATATATGTAGATGTTTTTCCCCAGAAAGGAGTCAAATTCAGTTTTACCCTCTTAGGGTTTAACTCAAGCCCATGAATGACAGGAGATTTATTTGAAACACTTGGCCAATATTATTAATTGTTGATTTTTATGTGGAACAGACATAAGAATTTTGGGATTCAAGTTCATTGCAAATTTAACTTTTTTTTACCCTATGAGTTTGATCATTGTAATGTTATTGCTATTGAGTACAGCTTTGACAGTAATTTTAAAAAGTAATTTTATGTCTTATTAATTGGGATGTAATGTATTGATCTACTCCCAGTCTGCAACAAAATCTATTATTTCTGTCAGCATTATATCAGGTATTTGTTCATTCGGACCTGAGAAATTTCTTTATACTGTAAAATCTATTTTTTCCATGTCTTATCTAAACCTGTTGCCATGGGAGAACCACTAAATACTGTTTATGAACATTAATATAAAGAGTTCCTTTCTGTGGAGAAAACACTCTGGCCACTCAGTGAAATGTCAAATAGTATAACTTTTTCTGCCTGTACAATGTGTTGAAGAGCAGTGATGCCCAAAATGCATGAGAAAACCTTTATATATGATGTAGAATCAGATAAAGGGCACAGAGGAATTCCAGCATGACTTGCAAAATCTTAAAGATTATCAAAGCCATTTAATGATGGCCTCACTGTGCTCCTGGAGAAATGGAAAGCTTCTGTTAAATTGCAAAGGACCAGACCTAACGTCACCACTGAGAGTTCTTGAAGAGCTCCATCTTTTTGTGCCCACCGTTACTGATATGCCTTCTAGACATCTGTTAGACTTGTGTCTGATGCTGTTTCTCTTGGGGAGCTTTCAAGGACTGCAGTTAAAGAACAGTGAGATAAGTATGAAACTAAAAATTGAGTACAGTTTGGAGTTGTTGCTCGTGTGAACACTAAAGGTAAATGACCATTTCCTGTGAATTCTGGAATGGTGCTTTCACTCTCTGACCTCCACTGGGACTGCAGCACCATGGCACACAGGGCTTCTGACCCCTACTGAACTCAAATAGATATGTATTTTTAAAAAAAAAAGTCAACATTGAGATTAACTGAAAAACTGAGTTCATCTAATGTAGTATTCTGAGATCTGACTTTCTTCTTCAGTGTTATTTTAGAAGGAAATTGGTGCAGTATTTGTCAGGACTGATACCTCTATCCCTGCTTTAGAAGTGGAATAGAGTCTGAGGATGAAGTTCTGTAAGTTTTGCCAGTGACTTCAGTGGAGTTGAAAATTGACCACTATTATAATTTTATTTAATAAGACATCATTGAGAATTATTGTATCTAGGGATATTTAATTTAGTACAAAATATTTCAGAAGAGTTTTTTGAGTGTAGTTAGTTTGTGAGAGTTAATCCCTGGAGTAAGGGTTGCCTTGTTCTATCGTCTGTTGATAAAATGTTGGTAAGAAAATGCAGAGCTGTGACCAGTGCTAAAAAATACCATTCTTTGTTTTAATTGGAAATAAATGGGGAGCTTACTCATTTCCAGCATCAACACATTTCAGTAAATGCAAAAGAACCTGCATGTTGAGTCTGTAATTGCTTTTCAGCAGGCCTGTTTGACTTGTAGGTGTAGAAAATAAAGTTCTTTCTAGTCTCTGTGAGTTACTATAAATAGTTAATAGCTCCGAGTGTGATTTCTGTCTTACTTTGAAGGAATTTATTATCTTGGAGGTTGACTAAGTGTCCAGTGAACAGCAAAATCGGGGAAGTCAAAGAGTAGCAGTGATTAGAAGGGACACTTACCAGTTCAAACTTCATGACCATATTTTAGAACTAAATCTTAATTCTAGCTAGACAGATTAACGAAGGGTTTATGCTTTGAAATAGGATTTATAATTCTTATCATAGAATCATAGAATGGTTTGGGTTGGAAGAGACCTTAAAGCTCTCCAGTTCCACCCCCCCCTGCCATGAGCAGGGACATCTCCCACTAGACCAGGTTGCTCCAAGCCCCATTCTTTTTAGAATAGAATAGAATAGAAGGCAGAAATCATCACCACGTTTTCAGGAAAAACATCAGGGTTTCCAGAAGCATTGTAGCCACATTTTGTACCCAGTATACTTATAAAACTACACCTTCAGAGCCTCTTGCAGATGATCTCACATACTGAGCATAAAAGAAGCCAGATTACATTTCTACTTGCCAAATGATTTGTTTGCTTAAGTTGGTCAAAGTGATGGAGGCTTTCCAAGCCCTGACTCTGTGGCTGTCCTTAGGAGGCCAGGGTGGTGAGCTCTGTTCCTTGGACAGGCTCAAGCCTCAGCTGAGGAAGGTGCTACGGAGAAAACGTCGAGGAAGGGCTGGTGATGACCTTGTGTGACAGAGAGAGGAACTGAAGGTGGCTGCTGGCCAGAGGCTCATCAACAGGTAAGTAGCCATGTGATTTGCCTTTGATTGTGAGACAGAGATTAATCTCACTGGGGAAATAAAAATGCACTGTGGAAAACGAATTTTATAACCACCACCAATTATATGTGGTGTTAACCATATATGTTACCCATAGCTGCTAACAAAATGAGTACAACAGCTAGGGTGGTTAGAATAAGCTCATTTTAAATGAGTTTTTTTGAGCAGCGTGGTGACTAAGTCACCAAGTGCACAGGCACTTGCTAAACAGAACATTTTGTGCATAGAACTGCTGAAGTAGAAAGATAATGGAGGCTGTTAAAGTATGTTGTAAAAGCCAAAACGCACGTCCAGGAATAGATGTACTCATACTGAACATAGTAGGCAGGTGCTGATCAGTGGATTCCTAAATAAAGTAGTATTGTATAAATTAATCTGTTACATGCATCTTACAGCACATCTAAAGCTTGTCTTGTGAAAGCTTTGTTTTCTAACAGTATTAAAATAAATAGGAATGCAAGTAGATGAAATTAACATAAACCCGAGTGTAGCATAGGTTAAGGTGATCTAATAATTCCTTGTTAATTATATGATTTATTAATTATAAATTATTAATACAAAACAATCTTAACTCTCAAAACAGTGGCTCTTACTCATCATTCTAGACAAGTAACAGCTCAGAAGCTTTCTGGCTGTATCTCTTCGTGGTTGTGTTTTACTGTTTTGACGATTATTCATTTTCTTATTATAACTATTCCCATTGGATTTTTGTGCTTCCCATCAGTTATTTCCACTTCAGTTTTGACACATAATACATGTGTCTGCCAAAATTCCTGCTGAGAGATTGCTATCGGGACAAAAGAAAGTGTTAGAAAGTCTGTTAAGTAGCGAGAAGAGAAGAGAGTCCACAGGGACAGTCAGTCTTCAACCTTTGTGCTGCAGAAAAAGCAGGGTTTATTTACAGTTTAGTCTGCTGCAGGCTTCAAAATAAATGTGTCAGATTTCATCCATTTCCCTTTGTCTCTGGCATCTGATTGTTACTGTCCAGGAAGAATCAATGGAGCATTGTAAAATATATAAAAAATATAATTATATGTTAAGGTCAGTGTGCTGCGTTTATGGCAAAAAGCTCAAATTAAGGAATAAAATGGCATGAAATTCTGTTGAAATTCTCACTTGGTGTCTACATAGGAGCAGAAAAGGCTGGGTGGGACTGGCAAAAACTGTCTGCTGCTTGTGTCCTGGCTTCTCTTCTGGGCTGACACAGAGCAAGAACCCCTCTGCCCTCCCTCGCAGGGGTGAACCTCACTGTTAGCATTCATCTCTAACAAAGGCAGTTCAATGAGCTCCTGAGAGTGATATTCTGTGGGGAGCAGCATCCTTGTTACTGAAAGTTTTTAATATCTGGTGTCTAATTTTCACACTTCTGGTTGCAAGCGAACCTGGTGTGTTTTGTCCTGCCTGAATATGAAGAGCAACCACTGGGGTTCCTCTCTGCAACAGCTCTAGACATTTTAGAAAACTGTTACCAAGTCACCCTGCTGGTTTTTTTCTAAACTAACCCATCCCAATTACCTTTTTAAATAGTCATGTTTTTAAGATACTTTATTGAGCTTTCTTAAGTATTCCCCCATTGGTCCTAGCACCAGCTACTCAGGTAATCAAAGTAATAATTATTTCAGTGTTTTACATCAGCAAATAAGTGTTGCTTTTTCAAAATAATAATTGTCGCTATCCTAACTGATTTTTCAGTTTAACACAGATCCATATTTTCTGTTTATCTACCACCCTTACTATACCAGCAAGCTCAATTCTTCTCTACTTAAATCTTCTCAGCCTGCACCCAGCAGAGGGCATGGTCCAGCTTAGGAACTTCAACGTAGCACTTATGTTACTTCTTGTCCAAGTATTCAAATTTGCAGGGTCTCTTTCATTAACATTTCATTCTGAGTTTCATTTTTTTTACTGTGCTTTTAATTGTGGTGTATCAGGAAAAAAAAGTATTGCCAGGTGGAGATGACAAAGTTCTCTGCTTCTTTAATTGAATGAAGCATAAATTTGTTAAAAATCAGGATTAGAAGGTATTTCAAGACAAATATTCTAGATTTTAAAACACTAGATTTATTAGAGAAGTTATGCTACTATTATATGGCTGAAAATAAGATCCATAGAATACTTGAGGACCTGCCAGCTGGCAGAGTTACCTATCTCAAGATCCTTTTGATACAGTTCTAGATTAAGTAACTGTTGTTATTCCTTTCCATGTTGCAGTTTCATTGATCAACTCCTATCCAACTGTGTGCAACAGGAGCATTAATAATGTCTAATACACTGTTTATTGCATGCATTTTGGCAGCTGCTCTGTATTTCTCAATGGGATTGCAACAACTAAATCAGTGCATCTTGGGGAAATGCTCTCTCCACGAATGAACAGGGTGTTTGCATCTTCTGGTGCAAGAGAGTGTTGCACTCACTGACGATGAACTTAGCAGTTGCACTCTTAGTTGCTAACAGCTTTTTATTTTACTTTAAAATTTTATTTTAAATCATCACTGCTCAGTTCACACCTGCCCCGAAATAGAAAGAAAACCAACTCTTCATTGTCAGTAGATGTTGTGGTGAGGTTTCCCGCGCATTGATTGTGAAAGCTAAACAAATGCATCAATTTTCTGCTTTCTCCTTGTCCCTCTTGCATTTTTAACCTAAATTGTTTTGATGTCAGGATTTCTTTCTCAGCTATGCAGGGAATAAAATGATGCCCAAACGAGGTTTCCAACAGTGAACATGGAGGTCAGGAGGCTGTAACGCTTTTCTTTATTGCCAAGGGCATTGCAACCCTTTTGTTCTGTGAATATATTGGTCTCTATTGCTCAAGATGAAAGCAGCCAAAGGCAGATCAGTTGAAAAAAAAAATATTCCCAATTTTAAATTATTTATTATTTTTCATACAAATATATTATTGCAGTGCCCAGAAACCTGGAAAAAGCTTTGCTGCAACAGCTGCTGCTTGTGTCCTCCAGCTGAGATTATCTTTATCCCTGAAATGTGTGCAGTCCATAAGATCCCAGATGTCTTGTAAATACTCCTTTCTAAGATGGCTTCAGTAAAGGGAGTGAATCACTGCTTTCCAGGAACAAGGTAGAAGGCTTGGATGTTCAGAGGAATGTCCTCCTTAAGATGGATGTGGCAGAGGGGACTTCTCCCTTGCTGGCCTTTCAAATCAGCACATTTCATTTCTTGGTTATTGTATAATATTCTATAATCTTATCGTAAATTGTATTTTTAGACTCTTCTTCCTATGTTAGCATTCACGAGAGCTTGTGTACTCCACGATAACTCTTACAGCTTGTTCCTTCTGTCTCCTAAAAATACTTTTATGGAGATGCATTGTCATTCTTACGTGAAACGGGGACATTCCATGGAGCAATGAGACAGCAATATTTCTGTCACCTCTTTCTTTCATTTGAAGGCTGTCAGCACATTTCACCCAGGAATAAATTAGCACATTCTTACCAAGTTGTAATAAGGGGATATGTGAAACACTGCCTTCTCAGTGAAAACAAACCTGGCAGCAGTCTGACAAAACTCTTACTGAATCATAGGGGTTTTTGGGCTGGAAGGGACCTTAAGGATCATCTAGTTCCAAGCCATCTTCAGCAGTTTAAGTATTCAGTTGGGTTGAGAAAGGCATTTGCATGGACAAAAGGTAGTGACCCCAGGTAGGATCTGGCAGAAAAGCTGCTGGAATAATGCTGCAACTTGACTAAAGTGTAGTCTTTAGTTTTACACCGATCAGCTTCAGCTTCTGACGTTATGCAACTGCCCATCTCATTGCTGACACCCTTCACTCCAAATCAATACCTGCTTCAGGTGGTAATGCTCCAAAACCTCCTGTATTCATGAGCTTGCTTACCAGGATAGAGATATTCCAGGAATCCCAGTGCTGTGTAATGAAATTGAAGCTTCTGTGCCTTCCTTTGGTCTGCTCTTAGTATATTATATACATATATGTTTCTTTTATCGCCTTGTATTGCAAAAGAAAAATAACAATGATTATTATTACTTACATAATAGAAAAAAACTATAATGCTGAAATAGAAAAATGAAACTTGCTAAAATGAAAAATGGACATTCCTGAAAAGGCAGCACTCTTGTAACAGAAACCCACTCAATCCAAAGGAGTGAGGTTGTCAAAATATACCTCCCCTTTACAAAGACAAATATACTTTCTATGCCCAAAGATTCTGATGCTTTTTCACGGTCGATTTTCCATTTGCATTTCCCTTGGGGTTTTTTGTTGTGTCCTTGTTTTTGCTGTTGCACATATGAGCATCTTTCAGTTCTTTGGACTCTAGAAATTGAGACATTTATCCGTAGCTGGTGATTCTAAAGCCTATTTAGCCCAGCAATGTGTGTTCATTATTACCTTGCAGTGACCTCCTAGGAAAGAACGAACCCGTTGACATTTACAGTTGAGAATCTATCGATTCATGGCAGAAAACAAAGGCAATCAACGGGAGGGCTGTAATTGTTTCATTAAGCCCTATGAACAGCACGTTGTACATTGATCCAAAATGCCTTCAAGCTACAGCTTCACAATGTCACGACTCTCCCCATGGGCACCTTATTTTTCAATTTGCTGGTACTGGAAAGCGCTTTGATAGTCTCGCAGCATCCCATCATCCTGAATGGCTCTTAGTGAGACTGTGTGGCAGGTAAGCTACTCTCAGACCTAGCAACTGAGAGCAGAATGGTGTCCTACCCTTACGTAGGTGTTGGGGCCTTCAGAAGTGACACCACTCTTCTCAAATTAAGGCCAGGGAAATCAGATATTCTGGTATCTGGTTTTCAGCGAGGCTGAGCTCTCTTCCGAACTGGCTCCACAGAGCATTATCATTTTTTCTTACTCTGCATCAAGCAAAAATCATGGTTTTAAAAGCCAGCAGTCTGTCCTCATTAGAAGTCCTGCAATCACTAGGGATGTGTGGTAATAGTTGGATATTTAATTAAAAGTTTGGTTCCGACATAACAAGGAAGAGGTTTCCCAGCTCCTGTTCCAGCCAGCGTCTGGGATCCTTTTTAAACCTCTCTATCCCATTGTTCATTAGTGTATTTCGTGTAAAATCAGGACTGCAGTCTCCTGAACCTTCCAGTGCAACAAATCACTGTCTATGCATCTTGTTTTTCTGGTGATAAAAATAATTCAGATCAAGAAATAGCCGTGTCCTATAGCAAAGCCATGAACACTTGTCCTTCTTAAGAGGTTGAAGTTAGGGTGTAGCATGAATTTATAAGCTTTTTTGTGTTGCCTCTGACTTCAGAAGCTCAGTAGAATAACCACACATCTTCTGATTTCATCCCTTTTCTGAAAGCTTCCACACGTGGCCTTGTCCCTTTGCCCTGCTGCACACCTGCAATAGTAACTTTGCTGTGTCTAGCCCATAAAGATCTCAGGCTTGTCACACTTCTCAACAATCTTACCTGTAAAAATGTGTATGGAAAGATGCTGTCTGCCTGTTAGATACAGTATCTGAGATTTCTCAATGTTCTTTCTAATACAATCCTCCTAGTTTTCAAGAATTGCACTAATAAGAAGGGCCCTAAATTACCAGCAGTATTTCTTTTGTTCTTGACTTGAGCCAAGAAAAATGGAAAGCTTTTTATGCCCCAACTACTTGATTCGTTGTGTGCAGTTTTAACTAAGTGTCTCCTGGTTTGGGCAATGAAGCTTTTCACAACAGCTCATATTTAAAATAGAAAAGCTTTCCTGAAACCCTTCAGCAAAACAATCAGAGCAGTTCTAGCTCTTCCCATGATAATGGTGCAAGCCTTCACCAAACTTCTAATGATTCTGATGTTTATAGCTTGGAATATTTTGCACACATGTTCCAACTTTGCGTTCACAACATTTGCTAAACCAACAAGTCTGTAGCAGACATGATAGCTACCCTCAGGAAACTTGTTTGACAGTTTAAACAGACAGCATCTGTGTTTCCTACATTTCATAGTACACAAAAAGAATGAGGATTGCCCGTAGCTCAATTAATTCAAGATGTCGTCGCATGAAGGAACTCTGTTTTGGAGATGGTAAAAACACATCTAATTGAAAAAAGGGATTTTGCTCTTGTCTTTGGCTGAATCTCATCAATATCACCTCCTCAGTGGATTATTACTGAGAAGAATTGGCTTGAGTTGGGGGAATTAAGATAAATTGGTGCACATCAAGGCTGTCCTCCTGTGCTTCCAGCCATGTCTTTGTTAAAAGAGAATTTAGGATTGTCAAATGTTAAAGCAAGGTAGGAGACTTGAATTGGGTACCACTTAAGCATTTTTTAAAATAACACCTGAAAGATAAGTCACAATTGTCATTCTATGTGTCAGTGAAGTGAAAACCAGAACTAAACTAAATAACAAAGCACCCCACATGGGAATGGTACACAGTGATAGCACCAGCCACTGTAGGTTAGCGGGGCTTCCTCGATAGAGGACACTTCTTGTAGGGAACAGTTGCATTGCAGGGCTTGAGCTCAGCCGACCACGTAAACAGATGCTTAAGGCTAAGCCCATGAGGAATGCTTTGGTGAGGTGGACTCCATGAGAGCCAGGACACCACAGTGTGGTCCAGCATCACGGTTTGCTATAGAGGCCTTAAAGTGTTACAACATTTTGATTATAATTGATAGGACCGTGTTTTGGCACCTACTTCAGGATTTTCCAAATTTATGTCGCTGTAAAGGATTAAGATAAAATAAAAATTTGCTCTTCTGTGACAAAATCCCATCAACTTGTCTAAGAATTGGGTGGAGGGAAGAAATGAGAACATTCTCCCAGAAGCTATAATCATGGATCAAATTGTGATAGCTGTGTTGAATGGCACCTGAGCCCATGATTTCATCTGTTGGCTCCAGCCAGGCTCTTTGCAGGGTAAGGTATTATTCAACATGTTATATCTGAGGCTCTGACTCTTGCCTCCAGTAACAGGAGGGACTTCTGTCTACAGAAGCAGGTTTTTATATGGACTGCTGGTCTGTACTGTGGCATGTGCTGGTACAATGGCCTCTGGTGAAACAGCCCACAAATAACCCAGTTTTGTGTCAGTGTCTTCATTGGATGGCTGCTCAGAAATCCTTCCCCACACAACTTTCTGGCTTTTTTTAATAGAGGACATGCAGTGAAAATCATGCACGCTTATTTGAAAATTTATGGGCTGACCTGAGTGTTATCTCTGGGGAGGACTTTTTGGGTCAGTCAAAGTGAATTAAAACCAAATGTGCCTGTTTTTTGTGTTTACTCTATCCATAAACATAGCAGCTACACACTGCATATGTGCTGTGCTGAAAGGGTTTTTTCCCCCCCTCCCGGTGTTTGGGGGATCTGTACTTTAAGAGCATGTTCTGTTGATAGCTCTGTAGAAAGAACAAGTGATGCTGGACCACTTCACAATTCATCCATCAAACTGTCTGGAAGGATTTCAAGTAAGGTAAGACAACAGTGAAGCTGGAGCTACCACAGGCAGTATCCAAAGCATGTGAGTAAATAAAAGGTAACAAAAAGTCAATGCCTTTTCCCTCTGCTCCTATCAACTCCATATGAATTTAGATTAAAAGGTACAGAACGTTTCCTTGGGGGAAGATTACCATTTATTTTTATTGATTAGTGACCTCGGGCTGTGACCTCGAACACTCCTGAGTTTCTTCCTCCTCCTTTAGTCACTCCTCACTGCTGATTTTTGCTTTGATGAAGTGGTTTGCAGTCCCCTTCAGCAACGAAGGTTGCTCAGACCCAGAGCTGCCATGATGCTCCGTTTCACTGCAGTGGGGCTGGCTGGGCATGTCACTAACACGTGGGGCAAAGCCTCACGAGGAATTTACCAAGCCACTTAATCTTCTGAAGGCACCATTCTTCCTTCTGAAAAACAGGGATGATATTTAAACAGCCCTGCCAGGAACCCTGACATCCTCAGACAAGGGACTGTGTAAATGCAAAGAACTACTACGAGTGCTGTGGAAGGGTATGAGGCCACCAAGTAGTTGTTGTATCAAGAAGATGACCAACAAGGTGAAGCTCAGGGACAGACTACAAGAGAATTTTTAGGAATTCAGAAAGAAGACAGCTGAATTGAAATGTTTGGGTGACAGGGAGCTGGACCAGCTGACCTCCAAAGGTCCTCCCTTCCCACCTAAATTGTTCTCTTAGTCTTTGATTGAGTGAAAACCAAAATTAGATCCCCACGAGAACTGTGAGAGCAGATGAAGAATACAGGAACGTGTGACTAACTCAATCCAGAGTCAATAGGGAAGAAAGCAGCTTGGATCAGGCTCTACAGAGGGCAGCTGAAGTACTTGATGGGTTCATGCAAGACCTCAAGACTCCTGTTCTTACAGCAAGTTATGGATTTTTTGAACTGAAGTGGAGAAAGGCTGTGTTTTGCCACACAGGCACAAGGTTGTCCAGTGGAGACAAAATCACAGCATAGGAACTTTCCCCAGCAACATAATCTCCACCAGGCTAGATACTCAGTCTCTTATGGTTTATTCCCTGTCTGTTCCCTTCAGGATGTAAATGAGGATGCTCTTTCTTCTAGGTATGTCTCTGGATCATTAACTAAGTCTCCAGGTAGTGGGATCTATAGAAGATGACAACGATCAACGGAAAAGGGTGTTGAAGTTTTGAAGACATCATATAGTCCATCTACTGAGAAACCAGGCGTCAGAGCTGTATGACCCAGGTAGTGTGTGTGGCTTTTTTGGTTGGCCAAACGCCCATCTCCTGTAGTTAAACTGCAGTCAGTGCCCATGCCAGGCATAGTGTAACTGAATCGGCTGAGGAAGCAGAACTTAATCTTTGCCTGAGCTATGGGAAGCATCAAGCTGGCTTTGACCTGGTTTTCTTTACTTGTTTCTTTTTCCTCAACAGTTTCAGCAAGTAGCACTTAACCATGTCCTTCTCCCACATTTTAGCAGGAAGGTTTCCTTTCAAAACCCCGCCACTTTTTAGGGGTTTGGATGAGCTCTCTTTTTCCTGCTCTCTTCTTGCCCCATCCCTGGCTGTGGGACATTAACCTGGGGGAAGTGCACACAGTGAAACCCTTTCCTGGTTGAAGAGGCGTGCAGAATGCCAACCAGTTTCCCCAGCCAGCCAGGACCTTTGGGAGCCATTCTATATCCTTTTATTGCTGTTGCTATAGCGAAAGGCACTAATTCACCTTTGTGTGAAACTCCATAAAAATCAGCTCATCATTCACTTGTCTGTAGATCATTAGAAATGCTTGTGTGGAATTTTGGAGACAGGCTTTTCACAATCTATTAAGCCACTTGCCAAGGAGTTGGTTACCTCCTTCTCTTGGGCAGGATCTTGACAGGGCACCAAGGAGCCACCGTCCTTGCTTTTTGACTACAGTCACCTGGAAATGGGCAAAAAGGCACCCAGTTACTGTGCTTTCATTGAAATGCTGAAAATTACATTTGGGCTGAGGGTTCTTTGCTCTTCAGAGGAGGACGGAGCTGTCTGGGAAACCTGAATTGTCCTGACACTGGTCAGAAATCAGTGTTTACAGGCTAAATGAAGGGGCTATTTTACACATATGGAGACTGGCGTTTGGGCTGCTGGGCAAAGTGAGAGGGTGGCAACCTGTGCAGAGCCAGATTCTGAGTGACAGTGTGCCGTGGGTCGGTTGGAAAACAAAATACACTAATTTAGCCTTTAAATGGAAATACAGGTGTATGGACACCACGGCTCTGTCAGGACCCATTAAGAGTAAAACCTTGTTTCTTGGCATTCTCCAAAATGAACCTAAAAAGGCAGCTGGAAGCAAACGCGTGGAAACAAACCAGTATGAGTGCTGGGATGTGAATTCAATGGTTTTTCTGGTGTTTCATTTCACAGTGAAAAGTTTTTCAGTGCTGCATTTTCACTTGCTGGAGTGCCTCAACAGTCATGCCATAGAATCATAGAATCATTATGGTTGGAAGGGACCTCCAGGGTCATCAAGTCCAGCCTTTATCCCATCATATTCCTAACCATTAGACCATGGCCTCAAGTGCCTCACCAACCCGTTTTTTGAACACCCCCAGGGACGGTGACTCCACCANCCTCACTACAACCTCCCTTTAGGTAGTTGTAGAGGGCAATAAGGTCTCCTTTCAGTCTCCTCTTCTCCAGGCTAAATAACCCCAGTTCCCTCAGCCGGTCTCCATAAGGTTTGTTTGCCAGACCTCTCCCCAGCCTCGTTGCCCTTCTCTGGACTCGCTCCATAAATTAATATTTCTCACGTCCCAGCAAACAGAGTGGCCCCATCCTCTCCAGCCAGACTTGGATCACTGCAAAGAGGTTTACCCTACCCCCGAAATAAAAATCCCCAAGATCCAAAGTGTGGTGGGGTATCCCCCTGGCATGGGGTGGCTGAGCTGTGGCCAGTCCCCGGCCCGCGGCAGGGATCCCCCTGGCATTGTGCTCCAGGCGTAAATGCTCTCAATGGGATTAACGTGGGGAAGGGGCGAAAGGCTGTGGGAAAACCTGCGTGTGTCATATTTCCCTCGTCTGCTGTCACCGCTGAACGTCGCCGCTCGGCTGACAATGGGGTTAAAAAAGTTAAGGGCAGCCGTTGTGGTGGCTTGATTTTTTGAATTATGTATTCATGGATCTGCATAATGGCCTTTCAGTGGCTGTATTGTTGTTTAAAGCACAATCTTGGGAATTGTGAGAGGGGACGGAGGCGGGAGGAGGGGGGGGGAAATAGGGATGGAGAAGCACAGAGGGTGAAAATGTGGCAAAGTAAGACTTAATCAAAGGAGAGGGACAAATTGTATGAAATGAGATTTTCTTCACTGTGCCAATGAAACAGGTTTTCTCTTGGAAATACTGACTCCTTTCCCAACCTAACAGTCCTTGTGTTTTCTTTCTCAGCTAAGTGCTTAGAAGCCCTAAAAGGGATTGGAGCAAAGCTGTAAATGCAGGTATCTGCTCAGCTGATCCTCGCTTGTCCAGGTACGACCTGATTTTCCTGTCTCCTACGCAGGTAAGTGGAGCAATGAGCTACCCTGGTTTGCTTAATGCTTGGCTGCTGCGGTTGGGTGTCCAGGAGAGGAAGAGACATCTTTGGAAAGGGGTGAAGATGAGAAGCAGCCAACAGGGTCAGAGTCGTTGGCTGGTTTTAAGGAGAGCACCGATACGCAGCTCCCAGTACAAGAGTGAGCCAGGACTCACCTGGGACACCATGCACCAGAAACCTTCCCTCTCCTGCTTGCTTAATAGACACAACATAACACTGGACTCCAAACACATCTTCTTGTGAGCAAAACTGATTTTCTGTCATTTACCCTATTTTTCTCCTCCAGATTACATAGGAAAGATAACAGGAAGAAAATGTTTTCTCCTCCCCACCCCCCAAATCCATGCAAGAGCCCCTCTTGCATTTGAGAGTAGACCCTCCTCGAAGCCTTCAAGACCCTTGTTGAGTGTGCCAAATGTGCTCCTCGACATGGAGAACACATCCCCTTTATTCCACAGCGCTGGAAAGTTGAAGAATTTTCTTTCTGCTCCAAGTCGATGTACAATTTGCCTGAATGTGCCCAAATAAACTGGCTGATTTGGCACAGCCAGCATAAAATTCATTAGCAAAGCATACATCATAAAGTCCTCAATCAGCCTGATGTGGCCTGCGTTGCTGCTTAACAAACGTGCACATTGTCAGTTGTGACAGCCGCTGGAATTTGGCCCAAAGCTGCAATGGCTTCGAGCGCAGGGATTTTCCATAGCATCTATTTTTAGTAATTATACAGACTCTGCTTAGAGTGATACCTGGACTCCTCTTGATGTTCAATGCATTTATTCTCCCTGTGAGGTCGGAAGGAATGAACACAAGCCAGTTCAGCCGTGTTGCAGCTCTTTTCTGCTGAATAGCTGGAAACTGGTGAGGTTCATGCCTCTTCTCTTTAGGTGAGGCGCAACCATGTCTGAGGCCTTTTTAATGCATTTGGTGCAATTAAATGTATTTCCAGAAATGTTGGGTGTCCTCCTGCTATAGGTGGAGTGTAGACAATGCGCTGTGTTTTTCTCACTCATATTTTTCTTGGCATTTTCTCTGTAAAATATCACACTTCTGCAGACCTGAACATAGTCCATTTTCCATAACAACACTATTTGCATCTCCAAGAACTTACGAGCCAAGGAGGAGTAGCACTTGCTTTAACTGAGTTGTAAAGTGACTTTTTGGAAGTGGATCAAAAGTGACTTTTTGCTTGTTCTTTATCCTCTGCCTGGAGCACCGGTTGAGTCCTGCTCGGGCTGTCTGGTTTCTCTTGGTGGATCTTGCTCCCATCACGTAGCTACACTCACTGTGTGAGGCTGTTCCTCTGAGCCTGCCTATGGCTCTCCTCCGTGGAGCTGCACCTGACCCCAGGTCTTCTAACTCCTTCCTTTTATAAACTTGGGCTGAGTTTTTCTCTCCTGCCACTTGTGTTATCTCTTGTTTTACTTTGGCTGGTTTTTTGAGTTAGTACCAAACTCCAGTGACCCACATTTGGCTGCTGTTTGGCTCGTTACCATATGCCATTGCCTTGAGTTGCTGGTGGATGAGTAGGCTCCATCCAAACAAACAGGTTTTTCCTTGGGCTGGAATGTGCAAAGCTGCAGAGACTCGCCCTCTTGTCAGTCCTGGTACCCTTTGCACATCTACTTTCTGCTCCCTGTATGCTTGACCAGCAGGTAGATCCTCTGGCTTCCCTCCGATTTGAGTGGTGTCTCTGCATCACATCAGCTCCTTCTGCTACTGAGATTGCTGTAAAATTCCTTCATATAAAATCTGGGCTTGTGTGTACAGCTGCTCTCTCACCTTGCCCCTTATGGCACTTGATGAATTTTGGCCAGTTCCAGAAAATGAATGGTTTTACTGTTTTATTTGCTCAGTGTGAAGCCCTGCTGGGTTGCCTGGCACCTCCCTTGGAGATGTGCAGATGCTGGCAGCAGGCAGCCAGGCTTGGGCTCTGTGTGCGTGGCACCACCACTCCCCACAGCCCTGCTGGAAATGACTCTCCTAAGCACAGCCATGTCTTCCTCCTCCACTGCTGCAGCCTCGGAGTTCTGTCTCCTGTTTGCTTTGGCTGCATCCCACGTGTTTTCTTCGTGATGCTCTGAGCCACTCAGGACCAGCCTTGCCTTTCCTCACTGGGGCTTCCCCTTCCTTTCCTCCCCCCCAGCACAAGTCTGCGGTTGTGTTTGCTCTGCCGTGTAACTGCTGCTCAGCATTGCTCACCTGGGACTGCATTGCTTCTTGTTCCAAACACACCAGTGAAGTAGCTGTTAGTCATCTTCAGGGCAGGCATGTGAAGGGTCTTCGTGTCTGTTCAAGTTCTGCTGTTGAAGTTCTTCTCAGTAATGTTCTCTAACTCTTCAGTGTTGCTTTTACCATGAAATGGCTCTGATGGTCCTTCACCAGACCTTTGTAAGCTGGATATCCTTTTCTCCACTTCAAAAACACTTTTTCTGTTGCAATGTGATATTCATGCTTCATTGTCTCCATCCCACGAGGCCTCTATCTCAAGCCACCATACTTGGTTCTGCGCTAGTGGCTTGTCCTAGGCTGTCCAGGTGCCACTGCAGCACAGAGGCATTTCTCTAAGCCTGGAACAGTTTCTCCTAAAAATGTCTTCTGTTGAACAAAGTTTATTCCTGTGTCCTACAAATGATCCTGCCCCTATTTGGCAAGCTGTTTTGTCTTCCAAGTTAAACACAGAGCCCCAGAGTCTCTTGCTCTGAGGTGCAAGTATGCTTCCCTTCTTGTTCTCCATGGTTTTTCGGTGGGAGATGTGTGAAAAGAGTGACATCTCTCCACAGCCTCTCTTTGTTTGGGACCACAGGACTCCCTGAACACTTTTATTAGGTGTTCTGGAGTTCACTGTTCCTGGCAATGACACATCACTCTTCTTGCCTCTTTTCCTTCGTGAGATAGAAAGAAACTGTACTTTCCTTTTCTCTTCTTCATTTCCTTTCTGGTAAGCTCTGAAGTCAGACTCAGTTCTTGCTTCCGTTGCTTGCACAAGTGTTTTTACTCTGGAAACTCAAGTTGCTTGGCAGCCTGAGTGAATGTGGCTGAGTCCAAACTTGTTTTCTTGTTAACCTTATGTGAGATTGAATGGTTAGAGCCTTTGCTATCCTTGTCTGTCTGTGTGTCACCCCTCACATGTGTGACAGATGTGTATGAGAGAAGGCCACGTTCATAAACCATACATGTTGGCTCATACGAAATCTGGGGCTCCAATACACAATCGGATTCCCCTGTGTCCGGCAGAGATTTGGAAATGAGCCTTGCATGTGCTCCTGACCTCTCGTGAAAGTGGTGCAATTTGTCTTAATGTAATTTACTGTGAGAGGGTGTTTTGCTAATTCTCACTACTTTGCTTTTGCTGTGGGCATGCACGGAGTGAGCTGTAATGCCTCAGGTGAGAGCAATAGCTAAACACACACCAGAACCCTGTGAGATGTCCCACTTCAGAAGCTCTGTGAGATGTCCCACTTCAGAGCCCTGTGAGATGTCCCACTTCAGAA
>VZRW01003776.1:55831-108232 GCA_013398125.1 Aegotheles bennettii | reverse complement strand
TGTGCTGACCAGGAGCAGCAGTTGAGGGGTTGGCTGCTGTGGGACTGCTGTAGCCACCTCGCTCGTAACAGCTGGTAGCTGTACCAGGAGGTGATTCACCTCCCTAAAGGGCAGGGACTATCCTTTACTGGAGCTTTGTGCAGCACCCTGTGGGTTGCAGGCTCAGTTGTTGCCCTTGGGTGATGCTTTGAGTCAATAACTGCAATAACCATATTCAGGTAAACCTGCAAATTATGGCCTTGGCGAGTCCTTGCCATTGATCCTCACTCAAGACCAGTGGTTATGATGGATTATGAGGCACTGTGATTTTCAAAGACTGGTTTGAATTATTCTCTCTCATTTGCCTTTCTATGGATAGGCTGTCTAATCCCCTGGAGATCCCAATCAGCGCGAACAAAGAGTTCTAGGTTTCATGGAAAATGTTTGGCATACAGGGGATTTACTGCTGTGAGATGATTAACATTCTTGAGGTAATTTTAAATGAAGTGAAGGAAACCATAGCATCAAACTGTAGCACTTCCAAATAACTTCTGTAATGGAATATCATGTCTAGATGTCTGTGACATGTTTGATTTCTTTGAGGCTGGGTTTCTAATTTTACTTAACCAGTGCTTGAAACCTGACAACCAGAGGCCTGAGATGTGCTTTTTTGGAAAAGTATGAATACCTCCTTGGCAATACTTGAGAGGAAAAAGTTAGGTAGGTTGTAGGGCATAGGCCAACAGGCTTGTCACTTTGGATGTAGAAAATGAGGTCATAATGATTTTTTTTTTCTGCTGCTCTCAAACACATTGATGGATAAAATATTATGCAGAATAGCAAATTGGTTGTGGCACCTGTATTTTCTGTCTATTGAATATTGACCCACTTCTGCATGATTTAAGGGAAGAAAGGAAATAT
The DNA here is from genome assembly GCA_013398125.1 of Aegotheles bennettii. Taxonomy (NCBI): domain Eukaryota; kingdom Metazoa; phylum Chordata; class Aves; order Caprimulgiformes; family Aegothelidae; genus Aegotheles; species Aegotheles bennettii. The sequence goes on along the minus strand of VZRW01003776.1, from coordinate 107,332 downwards.
GAAATGAGGACAATATGTTACCAAATACTGGGTTAGCAGGACTTTTTCTAGTCACTGTTCTCATAGACACCGTCCTACTTGACTATCACAGTTCATACATGAAATTTTTCAGTGTTACATTTCTGGTATGCAATAGCTTGTGAATAAAGTAGTCAGATTGCACTGGTTTTAATTTAGGTTGTATTTCTCCCGAATGGCAGTCATAACAAAGAGTTTGCACTGCAACTGCTTTGGAAAACAGTACTTGATTGCTTTCAACTGAAAAAAACTGGAAAACACTTGACAGAAAACGGGTCCTTTTCCCAAGAAGTTCTTAAAGAGTTGTGATTTATTGTAGAAAAATGCAACAAGGGATCTTATTCTAATTAATATGTAAGAAAATAGTAATCAGGTTGTCTTTCTGAAGGGATCATTTTTCGTGCAGTTATAGACTTGCATTTGTTCATGGCCCTGGGTCTGGTGTATAAGCAGTGAAAAGCAGGAGGGGCTTCTTAAAACTCTGTTTTAGAATGGTATGTTGAGAGTTAAAGGATAAACGCACTAGATAAGAATCTGAGGATCTTCAATAATGAAGAAATTGGTTAGACAGGAAAAGTAAATACTCGCTGCTCTAAGAGTGCTAACGTACGTTTAAAAGCCGAAACTCTGAAATCACTGTAGAATTGAACAAACACTTCTTTTTCTCTAAGTAAATTGCCTCAGTTTTGCTTTGTGCTGACTCAAAGCCATCTCTTGTGTCTGGCACCCTTGACTCTCCTCCTGCCACTCCAGGCAGTGACAGATCTCCCCAGGTTTCGATGAGGAGCACTTTGCAGCAGGGGCAGAAACTGCTGGAGCTGGGTGTTTCCTTGCATCTCCCACCTCGTGGCTCTGCCTTCACTACCCTGCATAGCCATCATGTCGCAAAGTCGTCTCTTTAAACCCACCCTAATGAGTTTCTCAGCAGCTCTGGTGCTGTGAAGCTGATTCCCAGAGGTATTTTGTATGGAAATGACTGTCTTCTGTTCCTGCAGTTGGCCACGTGTATGCTCGCAGTGTGATGAGCTGATAGTCAGAGCCTGGTTTTCTGATGTGACTTGTAAACACATTCAGATGTTTTTTTTAGCTCCAACAACTGAAGATGGAAGCAGCTTTAGGAAAAAATTAAGTTAGCTAGACACCATAGGAGTTGTACAGTAAGAACTGTCCTTGTTAGAGAGGGAGAAGTGGTTTAGAAAGGGTAGCTACAACACCATGGCACCCTACTACATGGGCAAATCCAATTAATTCCGTATATCTGGGTACCTGAAACTGTGTATATCCGAATCTGATCTTATACTGAGATATATTCATACTCATGCACTCTTGATGGCTGAGAATAGGGTTTGTTAAAGCATGCAGTGGCTGGGAATTAACAGGATTTGCACTGCTAAAGCTGTCAAACACTTGAAATGTTGTTTTTCACTTTTCTTTTTCTTTTTTGCCCCCATTGAGCTCAAATCAGAAAAGCCAAAATCAGGTCTCCTCACCAGTTGTATTTTCCTTTCCAAAGGCTGTGCTTACCTTAAGCCTGAATTTGGCTTCTTGTCTTTGCAGGTATCATAATGCTGACTTTCATACTTTTGACTTTCTGTGCATGGCATTGTCTGTCCTGCCACACTGTACTATACATGACTTGAGAAGTAACTTAAAAGATCACATTGTAGAAACTGGCTAACAATCCTATGGGTTTTTCCCCCCCAGTTTCCTTTCTGTTTAATAAGGAAGCTGCCTCTGCATATCCCTTAGACTCTATTTTGTAAACCTCTGTGGCATTTAAGAAAGTTATCAGGGCTTCCTAACTCTCCCCTAACCCTTTGTATTAGCTCTTTTGAAGGTGGAATTAATCCCATGGGCAGTTTGCTTTCTTCTTGAAGATATTTATAAGACTGGATGCAAAAATGTGAATATTAGAGTGAATGTGTTCTTTTAATTAAAAGAACAGATCATTTCAAGGTAGATTATTAACTGTTAGAACTACTTTAGAAATAAGCAAAAAATTGCCCAAAAAGGTAATTGAATAATTTGTACAAAGGAGTAAGAGGAGAGAGCTGCCTGGTGAATGGTTTAATCAGCCCTGATCACGATGTAGAATTGCCACTCATCCTAATTCCAGTTGGGACCTTTCATCTGGTACAGCCAGAGGATGCAGATACAGTATTTGCAAACTTAATCAGGAGCGACAGGTTTTTCTCATGACCTGTTGTATGGTCTCCCTTCTGAATGGGCTGTTGTGCTGTTGCATCTGCAAGCGGCTCTGGCTGCAACATAAAGAGCCCTGGGCTGCCCTTGTGCCCCTCTGTATTTCACACTGGTGCCTAGAAATGGCACTACACATCTCTGCTTTCAAGTGACACCGAATGGTTCATTTTCCTCTCTATTCATCGAAGACTTAATTGCCCTGCACATCAAAAGCAGAATATCCCCCAATTACCATCCTCCTGCCTAGAAAATAGCTAGCTGCCTATCCCAGGGAATTTGCCAGGAGATCCAGGCACCGGGAGGAGAATGGAAGTGTCCACACACAGGCCAGAGGAGCAGGGAAAAAAGAAAGTGGGCCAGACAAGCAGGTGTTAAAGCACTCCCTTTATTGTGTGCACCTCCATCTGTGCATGTCTGCAGAACATTTCCTTTCCCAGAGCATGGTGCATTTTAGCAGCAGAAAAGGGAGACACACAGCTGCCTTCTGAGAACTCGTAGGGCTTCTGCCCTTCCACCTCACGTGAAGATGCACAGTATCACTTACAACTTTAACGGTGCCTTAGCAGTGTTTTTACAAGGTGCTCGATGGCCTTGCCTTAAAAATACTTCTCTCCACCTCCTGCAGCTTAAGCTGTTTGCTGGTTCTAAAGAATCATTCGCTGAAAAAAAGTTAGATCAGCCCCAAACTGTGTCAAGAACCAGGGGTTTTGTGCAAAGCTAGCTTTCAGGTTGCTATAGGGTTGTTGAGTACAATCTCACAGACAATTAAAACTGATTTTTTTCCTCCAAAGGCAGTAATCTCAGCAACCCTGGAAATTCAAACTCTCAACATTTCAAGAGGATGCTCCTATCTTGCTTCTTCCTCCTCGTCCCCTTTTCTGCCTGGATTTCTTTAGTACCTGATTTACACACCTGCTAGACGATGAAGCTGTGTGTTTTTTGTCACTGGTAGGTTTTTTTCTAATCCAAAACCAAGACTGCATTTCCGCTGTATATGAAGCTTTCTGGCTGTTTGTAAAGATTTTCCCTTCCAACTTTGCTGCAATGTAGATCTCAGCCAGAAATGTTGGCTTAAAAAGTTTGCCATCTCATATGGGAGTAGGGAGACTTTCTAGGTTTATTAGAGAGATACATCTCCAAAGGGAACTAAGAATTCAGAGAAGACTTCACTGGAGCTGCATATCAAGGTAAAGAATGCCTTTGAGTTGGTAAGAGATGAGAAAATTATTCAAACTCCCTAGAGGTTGCCTAGATAGGACAGTCTGGGAAAAAAATGCTAGTGAGTTGAAACCTTTCCAAAGAGACTTCCAGACATTGAAATTGACTTCTGCTCACGTCTTGCGTCCAAATCCTTTCCAGGATGCCTAGGAAATGGCCTGGATGGTGCCACAGACTCTCCAGGGAACTGGCAAAGTGCAAGGGTAGATGAGTAGATGCAAAGTGATGATCTGCACCATCGCCTGGCTGGGGCTCCCAACTGTTTGAGGTTAGCCCAGGTGAGACTCAGTCGTGACCTGTGTCCCTTCTTCCTTACACCCTGTCTTGCTATGCTATGACACCACTGCCTGGACAATGTTTTTGAGTAACAGCACAGAAATGTCTTTCATGAGTGTATCAATCAAAGCCTGCACACAAGGTGCACCTTCTGGCCCTCATCCTGAAAATACTGAATCACATTCTTGAACACACAGATGGTGTCCTTCAGGGAAATGGCACTGTTTGCTTGCTTCGGGTTATGAACCCACACAGAAAAACTCAGTGCTGGGGCTTCTGATGAGTTCCTTCTCCACGTATGTCAGCATGGGAATTTCAAATATCTGTCTGTAAATTAAAAGGTTGCACGGTGAAGAAAATGGAGAGGGACAGAAGGGTTTTCAAGTTTCTCCTGGATGGAGGCAAGCACGAGGAGACAGCATTTTTGTGAAGACTGCTTAAGCAGCTGAAAAAAATGCCATTTGTCAGAGAATTATGATAGTCTAGTCTAGACAAGACCAGTGCCTGAATCCGTTTCCAAATCCTGACAAATTAATGTGTGCTGCAGCTTGGAAATGTAGTTCAGATTTTCACAGAGATTTCTGTTGCATCAGTACGGGTGCACACACACACATTGGCATATGCACACACACAGGGAAAATTCCATTTGGTTTACTTTGTGGATGTATCCCTGTGGTTTTTAAGTTGATTAACAGTCACTGGGACCACAAACATAGCAGGATGTTTGCAAATGTCCAACTCAGGCTAGTGGAAAGCCTTTTTTTCCCTTTGGCACTAGCTAAACCACACTAACTGTCATTCAGACCTGGATTTCAGACAAGCAGGTGGTAAGCAGAGACATCACCTCACTGGACTGCATGAACAGGCAAGTGTAGCTGGAGATCATCTCTGTAAATAGGGTAATCAAAGCCACATTTAAATCTTCTTACTGTTTTTTTTTTAAATATTTTTCTCTTGCTAGTTTTGCATGTTGGATGACCTGCTCCTCCTTCTTCCTTCTCCTCCTGAGAAGGAGAACATGATAGACCGTGCATCATAGAATCATGGTTTGGGTTGAAAAGGACCTTAAAGCTCATCCAGTCTCAACCCCCTGCCACGGGCAGGGACAGCTCCCACCAGACCAGGTTGCTCCAAGCCCCATCTAACCTGGCCTTGAACACTGCCAGGGAAGTGGCATCCACAACCTCCCTGGGCAACCTAGGCCAGTGTCTCAGCACTCTCATAGTGAAGAATTTCTTCCTTGTATCTAACCTAAATCTCCCCTCTTCCAGTTTAAAGCCATTCCCCCTTGTCCTATCAGTACATGTCTTTATAAAAAGTCCCTCTCCAGCTTTCCTGTAGAGCCCTTCAGGTACTGAAAGGCATCCTTCTGCAGAAGGTTGTACTTTGCTGGGACAGCACCTTAGCTGGCCAAACACTTGTACAGATCCTTCAGAATTCAGTGTATCTGATGTCTACACTAAGTAGTCTGCTCCCATTCACTTCTGAGCATAAGACAACCATCTGTTTATTGTCTCAGCAAAAAACTGCACGCTTTTATAGGTGTGATAAAACACAATTTCATTGTCTGCGAGGGGTTAGGGCTCTTATTTTTAACCAAGACTGAGAAGACTTGGAGAAGTCATCTCCAGCATTCCCTGTTGCTGTCAGCTCCTTTCAAACTGTCGTGACCTGTTTCATTAAAAGCTGCTCCCCCTCCACACTTCCCGAGCGTTGTGTTTAACGACAGATTTTTCCCTGCTAGCATTGCTTTTCATTATTGGTCTTTGCACTTCCAGCATCTGGGAGCAGCACACAGAGCATATGTTCATGTAATTTATTTATATTTAGGGAAGGCGCGGTGTAGGTTGGGCAATGTTAAATTCCCCCTCGGATGGCTGTTTCCTTGATGTGATAGCACAGTGTTTTCAGAGCATTAGTGTTTCCTGTAGTAAAGACTTGATTCACTGTTGTGTCATGCCGTGGCTCCCCTGATACCCCTGCAATGATATTTTTAGTTTCAAATGAGGGTTCTGATGTTGTGCAACGCAAAACTCCTATTTTGCTTTCCCTAAACACCTCTTTATGTCTTTGTCTTTTGGATCTTGTCTGCTAGTGAAGACTGAGGTCAATGCTCTTCCAAATAAAATTGGATGGCACAATTATCGTTCCGGCTCAGTTAAAAGCTTGAATGTTTCCATGTCTGTCATCCTCTGATTTTGAATGACACTGCTTCTGACTGGGAGCTGCCAAGAACAGTTTGAACATTAAGGATGCATGAGTAAAAACTCAGTATTTTTTTTAAGCCAGTCCATTTGAATGTCTTAGAAATATGCGTTCACATATCACATCAAAACTGCCAGCAATGGCAGGGTTTTTCCTTTACAGAAAGGGGGCCTTGTAAATAGTTGTATTCATTGGAGTTAAAATTAGGTTTCTGTGGTGTTGACTTGCAGCCAGCTTTTCCCACAGGGCAATTTATTTTTTTTTTTTTTAAAAAAGCCCTAAAATAGTGATGTGCATATGACATATTCTGTGAACTTGAGAGTCCATTTGGACTAAAGCTTTCTTTGTATTTCTTTCATCCATGGTGCCTTAAAGGAAAAGTGTGGCAGTAAGCTAACTTCCCTTTCTAATGCATGGAGCGGGCAGTATTTTTTCTTCAACTGGAGTTTTTATAGGTGTATTCTATGGGATTGTACTTAGAGAAAAGGAATAAAATTCTTCCTCGAACCATTGATCTGGGAGAGTTTGCTCAGGGTTTGTCCGTGGAGATACCCTTGGTTTTCCTACTGTGTTGCCTGGATTTTTAAAAAATATGGATTCAGATGGTTGTTGGTGTATTTTTTTTAAGAGAAAATAGTAAATTTTATGAACTGACTAGTATTTATGTGCATCACTGAACAAGTAAACTGGCATTTGTATTGCACATTGTGGTTTCCTTATTTTGGTCCACTATGAAGGCAGAAGTCCTCTGTTTCCCCACAGAACTGCCCACTTGGGTCACAGCGAGTTTTCTTCCTGCCTTTTGGCCAGGGTCAGAAATTAATCTTGGATTTTCTCCCAGGCAGACATTGTTCATTTTACCTCTCTCTCCTGCTTTCTCCTGGCACAGCTCCACCACGCCTCGGAGCGTGGGCTGCCAAAACACCACCCAAGTCCTCCAGAACAAGGACTCTCCCATACCGAGTTTGTCGGTATGAAATTTCTTCTAGAAAAAGGTTTCCCTGATTCAACTAAATATAGGAAGGGAGATGTGGTGTTGTTGACTTTCACAAGGAATTAGGATACACTTGCTAAATCCTCTAGTTTTTTTTTTTCTGCTGAATGATCTTTTGGCCAAGCTGCAGGTAGATGATTATTTTGATTTCTTTTGTGAAGAGCCTCATGGATATTGATGGGAAAAGTGATGATCCTACTCAGTATTTCCCAATTCTCATATCTTTTGGCAGTACCTTCTTTGTGCAAGGTTTCTTATGCTTAAAAGCTATCTACTCGCTATCAGTCCCAGATGGTGTTGCTGTACTTGCAGATCAATTACAAGTAAAACGAGCCTCCACGTACACAAATTGCATCATTTGATTTTGCAAGGAGAAAAATGAACCAAATGAGGTTATATTTCAACCCTATTTTTTTTGGTTCCTGCTAACACCCTTGCCTGATTCACTGCTACAGCTGAACGTCACAGGTTTCCCTGAGCAAAGTACAGCCAAGGTGGAGTCTTAAAGATGGTCATAAATCAACTGAGATACAATAGGCCTCTTTTTGACACCTCCCTTAAGCCCCTTGTGAATGCCACTGGGTTAATTTGCAACGTACTGTAGTTTAAAAAACAAAATCTGTATTCTGAGGGCAACGTTACCCAAGAGTTATTCATAAAGATCATTCACCCAGAAAAAAAACACACATCAAAGGAAAAATCTTTAAATTGGACCTATGTTACTAACAATTATAAAATGAATGCATGATGATTTATTATCAAGGAAACTTCATAAATTCTATGATGGTATAGTAAGGCAGTGCAACTAACTGTAGTGGCTAAATCTCCTTCCAGTAGTGGTCTAGATCACGAGGTTGGTAACATAGGTCTTCTGTCCTCAGCTCACTTTTTGGGTCAGAAGAAATACCTTCCCTTCTCTACTTCCCATCTTTTAATTTTTCATTAGCATCCTATTAAAGAGAGCCAAAGATGTATGAGAAACAGCATGTTTTGTTTCTTAGCATGCAAACCCCTCCTTATTTAAGAGATTTTTATTTATCCTGTAGACTACACTTAACTTTTGTTCATTTGTATTTGAGGTTTCGGTAGCCCTACCTGTAGCCCTGCCTGCCTGTATGAAGGAAAACAGAATGGGCATAGGAAGGTGTACCAAAGGAGTAGGATCAATAAACTGAAATGAAGATGCATTGAGACTCCCTTACAGAGCTACTAAGATCTGTTAATTTTTGTCCTGTCAGACTTTGCTTAGGTTTTGAAGGGCTTGGTTTAAAAACTAACTTCTCTACTTCTTGAATTCAATTAATCATAGAATCAGTCATAGAATAATTTGGGCTGGAAGGGACCTTTAAAGGTCATCTAGTCCAACACCCCTGCAATAAGCAGGGACACCTTCAACTAGATCAGGTCACTCAGAGCCTCGTCCAACTTGGCTTTGAATGTTTCCAGGGATGGGACATCTACAATCTCTGGGAAACCTGTGCCAGTGTCTCACCACCCTCATTATAATTTTTTCTCCTTATATCTAATCTGAATCTACCTTCTTTCAGTTTAAAATCATCACCCCTTGTCCTATGATTACAGGCCCTGCTAAAAAGTCCCTCCCCATCTTTCTCATAGACGCCCTTCAGGCACTGGAAGGTGCTCTAAGGTCTCCCCAAAGCCTTCTCTTCTCCAGGCTGAACAACCCCAACTCTCTCAGCCTTTTCTCATAGCAGAGGTGCTCCAGCCCTCTGATCATTTTTGTGGCCTCCTCTGAACCCTCTCCGACAGGTCCATGTCTTTTCTGTGCTGAGGACCCCAGCGCTGGACAGAGCACTGCGGGTGGGGTCTCACCAGGGTGGGGTGGAAGGGCAGAACCACCTACCTCGACCTGCTGGCCACTCTGCTTTTAAAGTGGCCCAGGACAGGGTTGGCTTTCTGGGCTGCGAGTGCACATTGCCTGCTCATGTCCAGCCTTTCATCCACCAGCACCCCCAAGTCCTTCTCTGCAGGGCTGCTCTCGATACCAGCAATGAATAAACGTGAATAAATGAATAAAGCATTCCCCACTCCTTTGTTTTTAAAGCTTTGTCTATGGCAAAGTCTCTCTGCATCTCGAGTGGAGAAAATGAACAATTCTGCCTTTTTTTTTTTTGCAGAGTATGACAGCTAAACCAACATTCCTGCCTGCCAGCTTGTCTTGGAGTGTGAAATTGAATCGAGGGCAGGAAAGAATAGTGCAGAGTCTGAAAAGCAAGCGCTTTTTTTTGACATTTTAGGTGTGCAGAAAGACCTGTTTCTGTTTGTGTTATGCGAAACTTGTAGGGAGGGCTTTGAAAGTTCCCCCTTGCTTGTTTGCATTGGCACGTACAGCAGTAGAGCTATTGAGCATCTGCCATCAGGCTTGTGTTTCTTCTGGGCAGGGGGCTTGGGGAAAAAGATTTAAAGGGGTGTGGGGGGGTAAACTTTCATTTAGCCGGACGGTCAACTTTTGTTTGCTTATTTATTGAAGAAAATGGAGTTTGATCAGCTTCTTAGGGCAAGGGTGGGTTTTAATCCAGCTCAGTGGAAACGGGGACTGGAGCCTGCGTGGCGGTCGTCTCCTCTCCCCGGCTGGGTCGGTGTGCTGGCATTTCTAGCAGAGGCAGAAAAGCCTTTCCCTTCCACACACAACCTTCTGCTTCCTCGGTGCCAATAAAAATAAGAAAACGACATGGCTTAAATAGCAGACCTCCCTCAAAATAACTCTGTGGTCATGAGCTGAGGGCTGAAATGGTTCCTTCTCCTCAGCATACGTGAGATAAATGGTTTGCATGGTTATTTTTTCCCCTGTGTCCCTTTTGCAAAAAGGGGGGGTTCGGATTTTTGAGTGGTTTGCTTCAAGGAAGTGCAAGAGAGCTTTTAAACATATATTTCTTTTAGAAATATCACTGGAGCCTTCTTTTCCTTGAAATGGAGAAAAGTAGTATATTAAAATATTTTTCCTGAATGGAACTTGATTGTACTGTTTTATTGGGTTGCTCTGCTCAGTCTTACCTATTCTTTGTCTTTTTTTAGTAGAAGTGGTTCCTCTGGCAACAAATAATTTTTCTTAATCAGGCGATCCAGCCTGGGAATTTCTCTAATTTACTCCATGGCATATTTTGGTAGGTGGAGGAACAGGGAAAACTGAAGAATGCTGAAGCATTTCTGCACACCCCCACTTAATGGCATCCTGAGATTAAAGTCCTTTTTCTAACCACAAACCCTTGACCCCTCTGCTTTCTTGTAGCTCAGCATCCTCTAGATGGCCCTTAGGCACAGCTTACTGCATGATACGTGCATATAGCTTAATAATAGGGTTCCCTGCTGTGAGGGTCCTATGGATTCTGTGAAATCCCAGAGGGATTCGAGGAAATCTGCATTATAATGCACTGTTTGGTACAGGTCTGTGCACTGAGCTGGTACACAAAAGGTAACGGAAACTAAATGTGTCAGGCATCATCTTTCTCATCCAGTGTGGGGTCTGTTTAATCTCTTTCAAAAGATGTCTTAAGAACTCCCAGTGTCTTCATTGAGGGCTGAGCTTTCACTGCTGCCCGTATGGGGGCTGGGCTTGTTGCGTGGTGGGGCTTTGCTGGCCGCTGCTCCGCGTCGTGTAGAGATGCTTTAGACAGAGTTTTGCTTAATTAACACATAGAGGCATGTCTGCTGCTAACCCATCCTTGCTGCTGGCTTCAGCCTGGGCAGGAGGCTGTGATATGTCAGGGGAAGTTTAGGTTTGATATTAGGAAGAAGTTCTTTACTGAGAGGGTGGTTGGGCACTGGAATGGGCTGCCCAGGGAGGTGGTGGAGTCACCACCCCTGGGGGTGTTCAAAAAACGGGTTGATGAGGCACTTGAGGCCATGGTCTGATGGTCTGATGGTTAGGAATATGATGGGATAAAGGTTGGACTTGATGACCCTGGAGGTCCCTTCCAACCATAATGATTCTATGATACTCGGTCTGGAGGAAGCGACTGTAATCCTATAAACACCTCTTTGAGGGGCAGGAGGAGAGAACTGGGGATTCCTCCTCTTGCTGTCTCAACCAGAAGTAGAAAAGCCCTTAGATCTGATACAGTCAGGGCAGAAAGGATCAGACCATCCCAGCTAGCACTGAGCTCCAACACCTCGACACGACTCTGCTTTCACAGCCACCTGCTCACCTTACAAAAATCAAAGGCCTCCTGCAAATTCCTCTGGCTCAGACCCCAAGCTCTAGACTCAAGATCCCGATCCTGCTTTTTCCCGTGTGTCAGTCTCCTGAGCTGGCTATGGAAAGCTGAATGCCATGGGAAAGCGGGATGGTGTTTGGAATTGGGGGAGGTAAATGTGTGTTGGATAATAATCAAGTCTTATGGTCGCAGAAGCTCTAGCAAGCCCTCAACTCCTGTCAGCTTCTGGAGGAGTATTGTGTTTGTACCATCAGCCCCACTGCTCCATGGAGTGGCGTGGTATGGCATGGTATGGTATGGCATGGCATGGTATGGTATGTTACATTACTGGGGAACCTGTGTCACAGAAAACTTTTGAGTTCTTGGAGAACTTAATGTGAAGTTAACCAGTAGTAAACTAAGAGTAATACACCAGGAAAAAAATGGATGCATTGAGCAACCAAAATTGAAGAATTGGTACAGACAGGCCAAATTTTTATCAATATTGATCTATGCCTGCTTGTGTAGTTTCACTATGGTAACTTCTGGCTGGTTTGGACAGTGTAATGTGCGAGAGCAAAGAGTAAAAATAAATACCAGAGGTGCGGATAATGAGACTGATGAATAAATCAAGCAACCTTTTTCCTCAGTGTTCAGAGATCACCTTTATTGCAAAATTTTTAGTGAGCCTAGGAAATAAATCTGAATATTTAAAATGGCAAAAATCAGCCAAGGACATGAGGTTCAGAGGACAGTACACAGCCTGTGGTATGTAGGAGCTGGCTGTACTGGTTGTGACTCAGTTGTGCTGCATTATGCCTATGTATAAAAAGCTATAGGCTTTGCAAAGACACAAAAGAAGGGGAGAGGTAGGAGAAAAATGCAGAATCCCTTTCTTTTAATCCACCTTCCAATGTTTGGCTTAGCTACAGTGTAAGTAATAACAAAAGAACATTGGGTATTTATTAACTGAATGCTAAAACGTATATAAATGTCTATAGAAAGAAAAAAAAAACATAACACTTAATAAACCAGTCAAACTCTGTCTCTCCTGGTGGGCACTGGGATCTTCAGTTTGGTCCAGTTGCTGTCTAACAGCACTTCAGCTGTGTTCCTGGATCCAAGGAGCTACATCTTTCTAGGGCACTGACCACCACCACCATCACCAACCTGCACACCCTCAGACAAAGTGGTCTGCTGCTTGGTCTGAGTGCCTGTGGCCATACCCAGGAAAAGGGCACACCAGCTTCCATGGGGATGAGCCCCTCTCTGCATTCAGCCAAGAACAGAGTTTGCAGCAGAGCCTTGGTGCATCGGCACTCTCAAGTTGCCTTGGCCATTGCACCTTCCATCATCTTCGTTCAGCTTTCAGTAGCACAGAAAATGGCACTTTGGCCAGAGCCTGAAACGTTGGAAGTGTTTCAGGGATGTCAGTCACCACGAGGGCCTTTATCTTCCAAAGACTCACCTGGAGTTACTTTTCAAAGTGGTGCTTAGGGTGGTATTGTGGTGGTAGATACACCAGGAAGGAAGAGGCTAAAGATGTTACTGCTGGGACCAGTACGTCAATAAAGATATCCATCAACAACTCTTTACCAATTGACACCATGGGATAAACTCTGGTTTTTAAATGTTTCAGTCAATGTATTGGCCCTGGTTTTCCCCACTCGGAGGGCAGAAGCCCCAGGATTCACTTGCAGGGCTTTTAATTACTTGAATACATTTTCAGTTGATGACAGGCAACTGGAAAGTACAAGCTATTGCCATTCTATATCTCTTCTGGCCTTTTCTGGTGGTATTGTGTGGTTGGAGCTGGTGGAAAAGATTCAGCTGAAAAAAGAAAATGTGAAAATACATTGAATATTTTAAAAAATTCCAGACTTTAATAAAAATGTAGCTATCTCTTCATTTATTTGTTTTAAATAGCTCTCTCATGTGTTGGGACAAAGGGACATTGTAGTAATTGTGAAGTGTGAAATGTTTTTCTTGTTTGCTTGGGACAACAACTGGGAATACATGGATTTGCCTATTCACGCTTTATTGTTATGACAATATTTTTTCACAAAGTATTTGAAAGCCAGTGCTGTGAAAGGAGTAAAGTTGGCTATAAATCTGGAGGAGTTTCATGCTTTTGTTTTAAGCTTTCGTGTATGAGCTTTGTCAAAACTCTGAGGCTTTCATCCGTGGTGTCTGCCTGATTCAAGGGTTCTTTTCTTGTTCAAATATCCTTTAGTAAAACCCATTTGACTGAAAGGCTGTGCAAACATGAGCTGGCTGTGATAAGAGTTCTACATGAAATCTTTAATGTGCTTTGTCAGCATGAGTTTTTTCAGGTACGTGCCCTAGTAAATACTTTTTCTTTTCCTCTCTAGAGTAAGTTCATTTTCTTGAAGTGCATTTCGTATTTATAATTGCTGTAATTTTGTGATGGATTTATGACAATAAGCCATTATGCTTTAGGTGAAATGTTAATCCACTGTGGATTAGTGTTATTTGAAAAATACTGCCCTAGTCCAAGCTGTGTTACTAAAACAAGCTGCATCAGAATTTAGGTCCCAGCCATGCCTGAGTTTGGATCTATTTTCTATGCCTCTCTTTCCTAAGCGAGCTGCCCGTCCAGCTGCCCATCCAGCATTGAAATGCTAAAAGGCATCCTAAGGAATCTAACCCTGTAACTTTGCTAAGCACAGAAGAAGTTCTAGAGGAGAACACATTAATCAGCTTAATCAAAACTGAAAGACAGGCTTTTCCTTTCAAATGTGCTTGTCATATGCAAGTACATAATTGCACAGGCGGGAACTGAGAAGAAAAGGGTTCATTTAAATCCTGTCTCAGCTCCGTAATATCCAGGATGGTTGTTGAAAAAACAGTTGTTTGTCCTGTAATAAACTATTTGTACCCTGCAATACACAATCTGTTTTCTCTAGCTAGTTTGGTTCTGCAACTCGTTCACAGGAAGAACAAGAAGTAAAAGTTTTCTTTGAAAAACTCTTTGTTTTGCTGCTCTTCATTCCTGCAGTGCTGCTATAAAGTCTGAGCTTTTTCCAGCTCTAATTCATCTCTGCTCACCTTTGCTTTTCTTGGTAAATGTCTACGTTGGCATACAGCACTAAGACAGGAAAAAAGGAGAAATTTTACCATATGCCTCTGCTAAACACTAACTAATAACATGCTGGATACTTTCCACTCCACCCAAGCTGCATAATTGTTCACCATATGAAATGAAGTTAATTTGTGTAATGTTTTGATGAGTAATTTTAATCAGGGTTGTAGAGAAACTGCTCTCAAGTCTGGAAATGTAAGTGCTTCCTGTAGTAAACAAATCTCGTGGTTTTAGCATTTCACTTAATTTGATTTTTCAGATGGCAGAACATGTTCCTCCTCTTGCCCCATGGTCTTCAAGGCTTAGGAGCACTTTTGTAGCCAAATTTAATTTGTTCCTCCCTTAAACCAGTGAAAGGGGAGAGGAAAAAAAGGTAGTTTTCATCCTCTGGCAGGTCAGGAGAAATTTTGACTGTGACTTCTTTCATTTTACCTGTCCTTCACGCAGCAAGGGCATGAGTCTGCTGTGATGCCCTCTGAAAATTAGTAGCTTCTTTGCAAAGCCCACACTGCATTAGTGTCTTGTTGGAAGAATACATGGGGAAACTGGTGAGCATGAGCTGATATGACACTTTTCAGCACTTGGAAATGACTGCAGGCACCTGGAGCCAAAAGGATCTACCAAGTAAATCTCTTGACTTGTGACAGTGGCTGCCAGGATGAATTTGATCCACAGGTCTTAAGCAATCTTAATTGTGTGTCCGAAGTTCCCTGGTGCTTTAAAGGCTCCCCAGTATACAAGCTCTGTTGCAGTCAAACATTTGAAAGCAGTAAGAATTTGCAAAATGAGTAGCTGGTAAAAGTATTTCTATTGCATAGTAGTTAACAAGGAGTTGTTAGTATTTGGGATGGAAGAGCCTGATCCGTTTTCTTCTTGGACTGTCCCAGACAATCTGTGGCTGGAAAGGCCAGGGTACTCATCTATCCAGAGAAATTGGGAAACAGAAAATCAAAAATTAAATTTTCATTTGCTAAGCATGTTATCCACGGGTGAAAGAAATAGGTCATAAGTTCTGCAAGAACTGCAATACAATAAAGAAAAAAATACCCGGACTGACTGGGTATTCATCTATCATAGCAATATTACAGCTTCAAGCTCCCTATCCCTACGGGCTCCTGTGTGCTGCCAGGCAGTGCATCAAAGTGGAAAGGGAGCAGGGAAGAAGGGACCACAGCTCACTGTGGATGTAGCATATGTATTTGTGTGAACACCCAACACCCGTCACAAATGTAACTCTTGGAAGCAGATTTCCTAGGAAAATGTGAATGATTGCAAATCAGGAGTTCACATTTTAAAAATGGCCTCTAATATCTCCATGCAATTCTTTAGTTTTATGAATTTTCCTTTAATAATCTCATTTCCCAGAAAGTTTCCAGAGAGGAAACACAAACAGGAAAGTTAGGTCATTTTAATATATATGTAAATAGGAAGACAGTGGTGTGATGCAGGGGTTGTTACCATCTAGCAATACTCCTCCATTTACTATTGGTAAGCACCATTTCACACCCCTGTTGGAAGTTTAAAGTACTGGTCCCATGAGCCATCTCCCCCTTTTAATAAACTCTTTGTCATAGATTTGTCCTATGCCAAACACATTACCTGCTATTTTAAACCCCAGAATCTCCAGATGTTAATTATTTCTAAGGCCGATTTAATGCTCCCCCTGAAAAATACCAGGCAAACAAAAGATGCATGCTGCTACAGAAATGACAGGTTTCTTTTTTTGGCAGGTATTCAATAGGCTGGGAGTGCAGGGAGT
Organism: Aegotheles bennettii; assembly: GCA_013398125.1. Classification (NCBI taxonomy): domain Eukaryota; kingdom Metazoa; phylum Chordata; class Aves; order Caprimulgiformes; family Aegothelidae; genus Aegotheles; species Aegotheles bennettii. The sequence goes on along the minus strand of VZRW01003776.1, from coordinate 91,403 downwards.
GCCTGCTGAAGTTCATGATTCCCAATTTGCAAGAAATGCCTTTTCATTCCACGCTGCAGCGAAAAGGGACGTGCGGCTTTTGCTGCTGCACAGCATCTGTGGGGCAGGCATCACCCTGATGAGGGAAGAGGGGAGAAACTGTCCTACCACCCATACAAACAGCTCTAGAAAATATTGCATGAAATCTCCTGAAATCTTACATTTATTTCAGCCTTTGCCTGCTAAGAAAAACCACCTGTGAACATTTGATTTGGTGCGCGGTGCTGTGCAGCAGCAGCAGAACCCCAAACCGCAGAACTGCTCCGCCTGCCCCGCGTGGCAGGTCAAGCCCCAAACTAGGGAGGAAAAAATGCTGCAGAGCTCAAAAGGGTTTGAACTTCTGGCCATTGGACTTTGTAACTTAAAGCACTTCTCTATAGTAGTTGTTGTTCCCATTAATGCAGCATCTACCGCTCAGTGATGTTCTCACTGTTGGCTTTTCCCTCCGTTTGGGAGGGAGAACTGCACTCCTCCCATTTTGCAGACAAGACCTGAAAACCAGAATTAAAACATTTGTGAAATATTTCAAAGGGACAAGGATGAATTCTGAACTTTGGTCTCCCCAGACCCTTGCTAGCATCATAATTGCTTTCACTTGTTCCAAAGGTTTCTGCTAAAACCTAAATGAGCAAACATCATCCTGGGGTGGTTTGCAGCCACTTCTTGGCCCAGAAGATGCTGCTGGTTGGTTGGTGAGGTTTGCCAAGGTTTCCCAAGGGATTGCAGTCCATGCAGTGCTGAGTAAGGATTTCTGCTACAGCTGAAGCACTTGTCACATGGTCAACACAGTAACTTGGGAAGTGGAGACTGCAAAAATATCACTGGGCTGGAAGGGAGTCCGAGGCGTGCATGATGCCATGGGGAAGTGCATGCAAAACATGTATTTACCAGAAGAATGCAATGTTCATTTTCTATCACCTGGATGATTTCACAAATTATTTCGGCACTACATTTGGTTACCTAAACTGATACTGCATATCTATTAAAAAATACCTTGTGGCTCAGCCTTCCCTTGTCCTTCATGGCATAAGCACACCTGAGCCGTGCCCATTTCTTCTCGAAACCATCATCCAATACTGCCTTTCTCTGTGTGTTAACCTGATTTATTTCTCACTAAATGAAACACTGATTTCTTCATTCTTATATTTCTTATAACACTGGCATTTTCTTTGGTTCTGTCGATAGCACAGTTACAGCAAAACAGAGGATTTGATAATAGTTTAATAATTATTATTATTTGATAATATTTTTAAACATTAAAGATTTCAGCCTGCACTTTCTACAAAGTGAGTTCTGCTTCTGTCTGCAATGTGGGGCTGTAACTTTGGTGAAGCTTAGAGATGTGCATTAACTGTGCTCTTTCATCTTCTTCCTCTCGCTTCCTAAGTAACCTTCAGAGCAAGTCCTCTGGCGGAGAAGCTCAGCTAAAGGACACAAGTCTGGCTGCTTCCTTTATGTGCAGAGACACTGGATCAACACCTGCACGACACAGCTAGGAACCAAGACCACATATTGTAACATTCCCTTCCCAGAGCTCCCCTGCCTACGTGGGGACAGAACAGATTGTCAGCTTCTGTTGCAGCCATCTAATAACCCACCATCTGTTTTTCATTTTTAATTTAGACACAAGCAATAGACCTGAATCGAAACTGTGGTTCCAGGTCCCGTGAGGGTTGCTAGAAATTCTTCCGAGTTTAATAATTAAATAAACAAAAAATTATTTAATCTCTCAGCAAAAATCCACCAAGCTGTGCACGTGCCTGCCATGAGCAACCACGGGCTCATTACCTCATCCGTTCCAGCCCCCGCGCTGTTAGGGCTTGTTCCTTGTCACATCTCAAGTAATTTCTTCAGGGCAAGGACTGTGTATGTTTGCCTGGTAATGTATCTATGGGAATAACACAAAATACTAATGGTATTAACAGCGAGTGTGAAAGGTAATTTGGAAACTGGGATTAATTTTGAAATTTGGCTCTTTGGTTCATCTTGAGTAATCAGGCAGAAAACAGAGGGAAGAAAGGAACATCCTGCTCCAGTGTACTTAAAATTGAAATTAGACATGCCAATGGAGCCCAACTCAATGCCACTCCACCGTGGGCACCAGGACACACGCTCCCCTATGCTGTCAGTGCTATGAGCAGGGGTGCTGTGACTGGGTGGGATTGACCCAGCTAGGGATGTGGCAAACAGTACTAAAGGAGGAGAGGTTGTGTTGGACTGTGGCAACATCTTTGGAGTCTGGTTTTGGGATAGATCATTCCTTCGAGGTGGAAGCAATGGTTCAGAGGGACCACTCCTCTTTCCAGTTCATAGAATCATAGAATCATAGAATCATTATGGTTGAAAGGGACCTCCAGGGTCATCAAGTCCAACCTTTATCCCATCATATCCCTAACCATTGGACCATGGCCTCAAGTGCCTCATCAACCCATTTTTTGAACACCCCCAGGGATGGTGACTCCACCACCTCCCTGGGCAGCCTATTCCAGTGCCTAAAACTGTCAAACTGAGTGAAGAAGTTCATCAGTGCTGTCAGAGGGTTGAGAAGCATTTATGGGGTGAACAGGTGAATCTTTCCACAAGAAAGACAGTGAATGGTCCAGTCCTTTGCTCCCCAAGAATAATCTATCTATTGACTGCTGTGGGTCTACAGTACCCATTTTTTGTGGCTCTGTTTCTAGTTTGGGGACCCAAGTGCTACCTCAGGGTTCTCAGCAGCGTCTCAGACAGCTTCCAGCCATAGAATCCTGGGATGGTTTGAGTTGGAAGGGACCTTAAAGATCATCTAGCTCCAATCCCCTGCCATGGGCAGGGACACCTCCCATTAGACCAGGTTGCTCAAAGCTCCATCCAACGTGGCCTTGAACACAGTCCTCAGTCAAGAACTGGGTGTCATCAAATGAGGTTGACTTTCCAAAGGACAGAGTCCCTGACACGGCTGCAGGGAATTCTGCTCCTATGCTCCTTGGGGCAGTAAACAGGGCAGAAGCTGTGCTCCCACAGAGTGGAGCCAGGCTACAGGGATGAAGCAGAGCTGGTTTTGCTGCAGTGCTGTGTCATAGCAAGGCCTTCATCTGGAGATTGCCGGTGGGAGAAGTCAGCTGGAACTGCATGGCTGGATGTTGGCAGAGTGACGAGAGATGTCTCTCTCCTCTTGGCGTCAGGAATAGTTTTATCTGTTTTGCTTCTCCCCAACATGTCAGCATGGTGAACCAGCTGACAACATTCGTCTGACACGAGTGCCAGCAGAGGAGATGGGGAGTGGAGCAGCAGAACTGCTGAGGGTCAGGAAGAAATTATGTGGGGCTGGGACAGACATCCCTCTGGGCCTTACCTATTTTTTAAAACCTGGAATGTAGTCTCGGGGTTGATTAGAGAGAACTACTGCCTTCCTCCAGCTCCAACCCTACCCACGAGACAGCATCCGAGCTGCTGAGCTGAAGGGATTATTGTCATCCCAGTGCCTCTGTGATTATTCCCCCCCTAGGAAAACAAGCATGTGGCTCTGTGCGTGGTGAGAGAGGGTTTGAGCATTGCGTTTGGGTCTGGATCGCTCAGTGGAAAGACTGAGCTCTGCACACCACAGAGCAAAGCTCCTTGCAGCTTTCTGCCTAGAAGCTGTGTCTCCTGTGCCAACTCTCAGCCGTGCCCAGCTTTCCCAGAATGTCGTGCAGAACCATCCTACTTTCTGCTCCTACTTGCACGGAGCCCAAAATTAGGAGTAGAAGATGTGGGCATTGTCACAGTGCAGCTTTGGAAAAGCTGGCTGATGGGAGCATACCACTGAAAACATCCTCTATGGTGGTGATCCTGCAGAGCTCCTCTGATGGGAAGGGAACAGCTTTACTCTGAGTCTGCCAGACAAGAAACAAAATGAGATTTGATTTTTTTTATGTTTCAGCTTCTGCCTGATGGTTGCAACTGCCTTATTATTTGTTGCATTGTTCCTCGCCCGGCAGCGGGAGGGCCATGGAAGGCAGCCCTGCTGTTTAATCACTTGCCTTTACTGCTCACTTGTGGCTAATACTTGCTCCTCAGCATCACGAGTGGAATGCAGTAGCACCGCTTCGCCCTACCGCCACGGAGCTGAGAACCAGGCCAATATCATCAAAATTCAAGGCATTCCTTTCCCAAACAAACTTCACGTGGAAAAGTACCCTTAACTCTCTATAGCCCTGAATACCAGGACTGAGGGCCTCTTCACCTGCCAAGCTCACAGCCAGATACATCACAGGCAGCTGGGGAACGGGTGGCAGCTCTTGTTTCACCACTTGAAAGGCAACTTTTAAAAATTGGTTGGAATTCAGCCTTTAATTATGCACCCACAGATTTGGACAAGTGATCAGATGTGAGCTTGGGTTTGCAGATCTCGTCTGCTGGAGTATTAATGCTGTCACTACTGCTGAATCTAAAGGAACAGTCTGATAATTAAATGACTAAATGTCTTTTTCCCCACCACTAGTTATGAACGGAGAATTAAAAGGCATTGGGTCCTCATTTGGTATCTAAGTGTTCCCTGCAGCTTTCCCATTACTCCCAGGCTGCTTTCCTAAAAGGAGCCCTCTGACGTGCTACTCCAAACAGCATTGTTTGCTTTAAAATTAAAAACAAACCCCCAGAACCCACACACTTCCTAAAAAGAGACTTAAATTAGAGAGGATTCCTTAGAACATATTGCTTTTCTTACCTTCTTCCAAACTTCAGGAAAACTTCAAATGCCTCTTGGGCATTCCCAAGGGAACCCTGCTCCACGCAGAAAACTGTCCCTGTTACTGGCACTTCTGCTGCAGCAGAATTTGGAGGAGGGCATGGAGGGGCTTTATTGCACTGTTCTTGTTGTCACTGGTGCAAAAAATTCAGTTAAATTAAAAACCTGCAGCCTCTGTTCTCTGCTTAATGGTGGGGAAATGGTCCTCTGGTCTGATTCTTCATTTGAAATGTCACTCCACACCTGAAAGGGAAAGTGATGGAAACAAAATGAAGAAAAAAGAAACATGTTGTTTCATTTCTTTTCTCAGTATATGTAATAAGTAGGAAGGGGGCAGGTGTATTTTTGCTGGGACACTAACTGGAGTAATCCCTGAAATCTGTGTTTACTGCTGGGTGTTGTCATATTTAACAAATTTAATTCACACAATGATGGATTTCACTCACAGAATGAAGTTGAATGGAAAGAAATGCCTGGGTTTATCCTGCAGTAGGTGATTCTCACAAGCACTGTATTATTTTACTAAGAAAGAGTAAAGTCTCTGCACAGAAGCAACCATTGCTCCACCAGGTTTTGGATAGTCCTGTGAGTGCATGAGCTCAGTGATCTGACCAATTTCCAGCTGCAGGTGAATGTTGTCTGGGTGTGATCCTGATGCCCAAACACACCAACCATGGCTGGTGGCTGGAGATTCCTCCAGAGAAGCCAGGGATGCCAGGAAGACATCACTTACAATGAAGTCAAGGATGGGAGTTGCATTTTGTTCTGAGCCCATGGTCTCACCCGTGTTTCTCAGTCTGGGTCATGATTAATGCTGTTAAAAATTTAGATATTTTTTATAACTGGGAACTGAATTGGCTTTTTCTGTTTCCTGACTCATTTGAACCTGTGTCAGGCAAAGCCTTTTTCCTCCCCTGGAAAAGCTCTGTAAATCTCTTATCGTGCCTCCTTTTTGGTAAGCCACTGATTTTCCTCTCCATCTTGCTTTCACTCTGGAACTTGCAGCACATGTATATTTGTCATAAGCACATAATTCTTTTTATGTCTTGAGATTCATATTTTTTTTCCCCATCCTTCATTACCTTACTTTGTGGTGGTTCAGACTGTAAAATCTATGGGGTAGAAATTTTACTTTGTGCGAAACACACGCGCGGTGGGATTCAAACAATAATTCAGAAGGCATATTGTGAATTTTCATGGGCTGCCAGGGTGTTTTCAAGAAAAGCACTTTCCTGCAGATGAACAAACGGCATGAAAATCAAGTGGAATTTGTATCTTTGTAATAAGCTCCAAGAGATTAATTACTTTGTGCTCTTTGTCACGTTCAAACTATATGGAGCATCAAGATAAGATCATGTAGGTGGTAGCTGGTTGGAAGATCACTTGCAAAAACTCCAGGATTTGGGCATTCATAATGTCAAATTTAATGTTCATCAATTTCCTAGGAGCCATAAAGTGCCGGAGGTCCCCATCTCCTGGAGGAGTTGTCTCAACAAGACCCTGGTCGCTCACAGCCCACCGATGTCTCCATAGAGGGATGCTCACTCCAGCCTCTTGGCCCACTTCCCAGTAAGGATAATTGGATTTTATTTTTTTTTCTACTTACATTTCCACTGCTTGTTCAATGCCACATGGTATTTACTCCCCATTTGCCGGCCTTAGCTGCTGAGCAGTACTGCTGAATGCAGCTACCTATCCCAGCAGTAGAAGTGCTGAGATGTTGTGCATCCTTCAGGATGAAAGACCCTGTCTTAGGAATATCGAGCCTTATTATTTATTTAAAGGATGTTTTCATGACACTGCAATTTCTAACCCAGCGTGGTGAGGCCATAAAAGAATAGTGGGTCTGTTTGGAAGAAAGTGTTTTATTTGGCACGTTTTGCAGATAGCAGTACAAAGGAAGAAAATAGAGTTGCAATGTTTATGGCAGCTGGGTTCTCTGTCCGTTGGTAACCATTTACCACAAATAACTGCTTGCTGGTACCCACACGTGGTATTTTAAGATCCGAGCTCTTAAAAAGGCTCTCTTAAGCATCAGCAATATTTAGTGCTGTACGGCCTTCTGGCCCCCACATAATGACTGCAGTGTTTTTCATGAAAATGAAACTCATCGCATTCTGGGCTTTGCTTTAAGACCTCACATCAATCACTCAGCCCCAAGCCGTGCCTCACACCTTTCCAATTCCCACAGACTTATTCTTTCCGTTACATTGGTCTCAATGTCCCTTTTCTGCCTTCTTCCTTGCTGCTTGCTCCTTGAGGAACCTCTCCAAAGCTGTTTGGTGAACAATTCTCTTACTGATCTGAAGGAGGAAGGGAAACCTGGTCATGCCTAGAAGGCAGACACGACTAGAGCACAGTTACTGATTGTTTCTTACAATAAGAACTAACTGGGCAGAGGGAGTGAAAAAGATCAAGCAGCAGGTAAGACAAGTAAAGGAAGAAATATTTTTGTGCCATACAAAATGAACTGTGGGGCTCATTGCCACAGGATATTGTAAAGAACAGAAATAGAAAGGATTAAAAAAATGAACTAAGAGAATGGATGAAGTCTGGATTCATCACTCATTATAGCACACAGTGACTCAGATGAAACAAGCTGCTGAGAAAGCCTCTAGAAAGCTGGTAGGAGCTGTGAGGCTCAGGCATCTGCTACTGGTCCTACAGGAATGGGGTGGATCTGATTCAGAGCCACTCTTAGGTGCTTTTCAATCATGCTACACATCAGGAGTAAACCAATTACGAAACATAATAAAAAACTGTTACAAACTATAAAAATGCAGTTAATTGAAGGTAAACATTTGCCTTACTGATGACCCAGTTCTTTATTTTTTTTAATCTCTCATTTTTCTCCTTTCTGCCTAATACTGTCTTTCTCCTACTCTGCTGTAATGAGGTTTGCCTGCCTGCTCCTCGGGGCTGTGGCTGCGTCCTTCTTTCTGTAAGGTTGTCTCATGCAACTAAAAAAAGTACAGTAGCTTTATTCATTCACTCTTTTTTCCATTCCTCGACAACCCCATACACTATGGCTCTCCCTCTCTCCTTGGTCTCCTCTCTAAACAGTGCACAATACTTCACAAACTCTTTCTAATCAAGCAGGCAAATTGGTTGGACCTTTCCAAAGCACTTGGTCCTGGCTTAGTCCCTTGTCACAGACCCTCCTGGTGAAACTGGGGTTCAACAAGCAACGAGGCTGATGCTGAGTGTTTAGAAAACTCTTCCCACCAGTCTGTTTTGCTTTCAAAACCTCCCACCCACTGGTTGCTTTGAATTAAGGTTTTGGCCTGGGATCACTGAAATCCACAACATGGCATGAGGATGTATATTGCAAACAGAAGGCAAAGCTGTTCCGTGGCCGTTTGTTGCCTATACAGTGCCTTGGTGCCACTATAGGTTGTGACTTGGACACTGCAGGCTGCAGGCAGCCGAATTTCTTGCCCTGAGACTACTCTCTTCCCTATCTAGGATTGTGATACCACAAAGTAAATCAAAGGAAAGATAAGCCACTGCTTCAGAAACCGCATTTATCTCGTCCCTTCTCATTTGAGATGCTGCTATACAAAGAGATACTGATGAGCTGAGGATGCTCAGTGCTGCTAGTCACCAGCTGCCCCATGCTGCAGAGAGAGAATGCACCCACAGTAAACAACCAGGGACAATGGGGACTCTAAGGAGGAGGAATGGGTTTGTACCAGGGCTGGTGACTGTACCTGAAATAACAAAGGGGCAATTCAGCTCATTGGGATGGCGTACTGCGGCACAGTGCAGAAAGAATGAATGAGGAAAGATTAGCAAGGCTTGGCTTGTGCAGGCTAGCACATGATAACATTATTGGTTCTGTCATTTGATGCCGAGTAAAGAATGCAGAAAGAAACTGCTTTTAGTCAGCTAAGGTAGCATATGATGTTGGTAAGGTTATTTGCCAGTATTTTCTGCTCCATTCCCTTTTTCTGTCCCCTGAGTCATTCCTCTTCTCCTTTCATCTGGTGATATTCCCAGTTATCAGGCAGTGATATGACTGTGGGATTCCTCACATAGCAGAGCCAGTGCTGACCCAGCAGGGATTGATGCACTCACAAATTCCCAGGGTGGCCAAGCAGCAGTTTGGGCAGATGTTGAATGGATCAAAATCCGGCTGGGTGTCTGGGCTGGGGCATTTGTAGTGGAGAAAAAAGAAAAAAAAAAGATCCAAAGGAGTTTTGTACTCAGAGAAATTGGATAACTCTGTGTTAGGAGGGGCAATCCGCGTTGAGGAACCCAACATTAGGCATCTGGGCTTGGAGATGTTGGTTTGTCCTCTCCGTGACATACTTTGTAGAACAGAAATCTGAATGTAAATAGTAGCAGATAAAGGATTTTTTTAAATGGCTTATTGCCACGGAGAAAAGGAGTTGGGGAAGCAAACAAGCAAACGCAGCTGAGCGAATGAAGGTCCCATAACTCACAGTGCATTTGTTTACTTACTTTGGCATGAGACGCAGGTGTGAGTTTGTTCTTTGTTTCTTTCTGCAGGCTGGAAGAAAGCCTGCCTGCTTCTTGCCATGCAGGTAAAATAACTTGAGTACTGAAGAATATTCTGTAACGCTGTGCTTTGCCACCTTTTTTTAATGAAAAGACGCATGCCTTTTGGAAAAAGAAGTCCAAGGACCAGCTAAAGTTAAATAAATAAAATCTGTAAACCGTTTTGTGCGAGGCTCCAACAATGGTTTTCATTTATTCTCCTCACTTCTCCACGAAATAAGCCAAACTCTGAATGTTCATGGATTACTCTCCTCAGTTTTGCTTCCTGGCATGGCTCTTTGCACATTTTCACCTCTTAGGTGTTGCAAATCCTCACAGCCTCCCTGACTGCAGACTCTTTACACGCTCTTTTTTTGGTTATATTCGTCTTTTGCATTTTAAACCTTTTGAGGATTTTTTCATACATATTTCTTGAGCTTGGCTGGCTTAGACCCTTTTACTGAGTGCTTAATGGCATCTTCTCGGAGGGCACAGAGAGTCCGGGGGAGGGCACAGTGGGTGAGCAGTAGTGAGGATGGCTGAGTGGAGCCCAGGTAGGAGCTGCTGGCTGCAGAGGACCTGATTTTGGGGAGGACTGGACACATCCAGCCTCAGGAGAGGGACTTGAGTTTTCAGAAGTAAATCCAGCTGTGGGGAAGCCCCTCCTGGAGCTCCAGGTGGGAGGAGATGTGCTTGCAGGGCCTTGCTGAATCCCAAGAGGACAAGCACTCAGGCCAGCTGTGTGACCAGAATAACTCTCGTGGAGGGAGAAAAGGAGCACTTGGAGATAGTAACCTAGGTGGACTGTGAAGCAGTGTGTGGTGTGTGGAGATGCAGAGGCTGGAGAGCAGGGAGAGAGAGGAAGAGCAGGGAGAAGGAGGAAGAGCAGACAGCTGCTCTGTGGATGGTCCCCGTATTTGGCTAATGATGGTAATAAAATAGGATTAGCTGCTAGTCCTGGATTGATGGCCGTGGCAATTGCCAGACACTCTGCCTCCCTTCTGTGAGTAAACGATGGTGGTGGCACGTGTAAATTACTTTTTAGAGCTAATTAGCTGGGTGTTAAGTCTCATCAGATAGTTAACGTTTCAGGCAAGTACAACCTGGATATAATTGCAGCCCCAGTAAATGTGTTTGCCCCATTAATACCTGTCACTATCAATTATTTAATTCCTCCTCAGCTGTTTTAATGCTTGTTTCAAACCAGGCTTTACACAGGTTTATTAATTTGTTTCTAGCACTGCCAGAAGATATCAGGAGCTTTTCTAACCAGGAGGAGATGTGTTTGCTGCTCCTGGAGCTCTTGTAATCTAGAGGTAAGAGATTAAGTGGGAGACTTGAGAAAGATAATGAGGGCAGTGTGTTGATACATCTTTGGGTTGATGCTACAAAACCTGAGGGAAAGTTCTAGCAGGAGGGCAAGCCCCAGTTTGAAAGGGTTGGTGTTTGGAGGGCTTTGTTCAGGTCTCACAGATGAGAGTAGGAGCTCCTGCTGAAGCAAACAGAGCCTGAGTCACGCAGGAGACTTCTGCTCCTGTTTACACCAGCAACGGGAGAACCATAGCAGCAGGAAAACAAACTCTGGGAGAGAGGGCAGAGAAATGAGACAGCCCCGGGGAGAGGAGTGAGTAGGAGCTGGACAGGGATGCTGGAGGGGGGAGAGGGTCGCCTGCCCTGGAGCACTGGGGAAGTGCAAAAGGGATGAATCATCCCTGCCAGCCTGATAAGGAAAATAATAATGAGGAAAAATCTTTGTTAGAGCTGACTCAAACATTTTTGCCCTATCTCAAATCGGAATGTTTGCTTTTACTGCTGTTGATGTTATTTTTTTTTTTCTGGCTGCTGCGTCTCCGCTGAAATTTTTGTGGCACAGATGGCTCCCTGGTAGTCTGTGTGTACATCCTTTCAGGAATAATGTGCTTCTCCAGGACAGCTTTTTTTATTTATTTTTTTTTTACGTGACACCTGTTCGATGTGAGTATTAATTGAAGAGAGCAATAAAGAAGTGGGCTGACAGGTGAAAACCCTTCTCTTGATCTCCCTGTGCTTCTCTTTAATGCTTTTAAGCTTGTAGTATCAAAAGAATTAATTAAGGTGGCATTTCTGTGGTCAAAGGGAGAGTGCTCATTTGGCTCACAGCTCCTCACAGCTGCTCAGCTGACATGTGAGCAGGCATTTCTGTGCAGTGCATATGTGGCACACTGCAGGCCTGCCGACTGAGTATAGGGGTTTATTTTGGAAACTGCTAATGGCTTTGTTTGCACATTTATTCCCTCTGCTGAGAGAGGCTGCAAACTGTTACTGTGACCTTTTGTGTTACTATGATAAGAAGCTGGTTTGGATGAAAGTAGGTCTGGTGCTTGGGAAGCCCAGGAGCCTTTGCAAAGGCTCCCATCTACACTGAGGGAGGTATGATGCTGTTTGCAGCTGGAATCCATAGGCTGGATAATATTTGCTAGGGTAAATATTTAGAATTTAGGCGTAGGAATTTATAAATAAAAGGAGGTTAATGTATATGTATAAAGGAGGTTAATGTATATGTATGTATGTATTCAAGGGACTGGACTGCTCGTTTTGAGGGACCAGTTAAGGAGGCATCTCCAACTATGACAGGATTGCTTCAAGTTGTTTTCCGACAGATCAGAGAGATGCACGTGGATGAGAATGCAACTTCCTTCTCTCTTTGCTGTGGAACCCTGCAAAGCCATCAGGTGCCAAAAGAAATGGGGCTTTTTGGTTTCTAAAAGGGGTAACAGCAAGCCACTCTGAAGACAGAACAGCAGCAGACCTCACAAAGTGTTCTTCTGCCTTCAGACTGCCTCTTCAACATGGCTGCAAAAAATTAAAGTTCAAATGTTATTTTTTTTATATAAGAAGCAAACTATACATTGTGCTTTTTCTTTATTTTGGCACTGGGGCTGCAAACAAGGCATGTCATATTGCCTTCATAAATTAACCCCAAACAATTAGCTCTAATTGACTCTCAAGTTCTGGTAACATTGCTTTCCATATATGTCCCCATCTTCGATTAGTACGAAAAAACTAGTTACATGAATCATAGTTTATGGCAGGGAAAACTGAATTGTGAAGACAATGTTGCCAAAAGTCCCGTGTGGGTTTTTTTTCTTGGTTAAATAAGCAGCTTGAAACCGGTCATTTGAAAAAGAAAGAACAGTGCTTGTTGCTTCTGCAGTGTCCTTTTCAGATTGTGCATATAATAATACATAAAACGAGGCATATTTCCATAGCTGCCATTCTAGAGTGAACAAAGCTTGTTATTAGATGTCTAGCCTGGTTTGTTTGATTTGAACTGCAGTCAGAAGGATGAGTGCATGCTTGACATTTCTTCCCCAGTAAAATGTCTAAAGCAATGCCAGCCTGGGCTCCATTATGGGAAACTAGTAAAATCCATTCAGCGTGTTCACGAACAACAATTCCAACTTTTAATAAACTTACAGAGTATATAACCACTTTTGGCCACATATGCTCCATTTTTCTACTTTTTGATGTTTAAAAAAAAATAGTGTAGGTTTTCTCAGATAGGGAAAAAATGCTAGCAAAATCCATATTTGTTTCATGCAGCTGAACCTGAACAATATAATGCCCATGCTAAGGATTATATGCCCTCAAATGAGAGAGGAATCCTGTCTACAGCTGTTGTGGAGAGCAGTTATTGTAAAAGATGATGGGCAAAAAGTGAAGAACTTTCTCAATGGATATAGAAATAATGAGAATAGAAGAGAGATCAGGAACAGTGACTTTAGCTCAGTTCCTTGAACCCTGGATGTACTTTAAGTACATCCCTGAGCTGATCCCTGTTGAACAAATAACGTGAGCATATCTTTAACTTTTATTATCTTCAGTGGGGCTTACATATGTGTTCAATAACAATGTATAATAAACGCTCTGCTGAATTGGGGCTCCAGCATTGCTTTTTAAAAATGGATAGTGGTATTTGTCCAGCTTGTCCTGATGGTTACAGATAAAACCACTCTTTGTGTTCAAAGTAGCATTATCCATGCTTAAAAATGTTAAAGAAATAGACAAAGTGCATTTCTCCCTCAGATTCCCTGGAGATGCCTGTCTCATTTGATGGTTTGCCATCCTTGCTGGTGCTTCTCTGTGCTACTTAAAAGATCTCCAACTTGCCTTCTCTTTTAAACCCAAGACCTTCACATCAAGGATGCTCTATTTCCAACTCTCTGTCCAAGCTTCAGTAGGAAGTGGCATTTCACTGAAGTCATTGAGAAACCACCAGCAGGCTAATGGGGTCTACCTAAAATGTAAGCAGACTAATGTCACTTAGCCTAGAAATATAAACTCTCTCTTGCTAATGTCCCAGGAAATCAATCTTATAGCTGGGAAAAACACCAGATCCCCCAAAACAAGGCAACCATTTCAGGTTTCTTGACGCTCCTGTAACTCATCCAGGAGGGCTTGACACTGTTGGGGCAGAGGAACACAAGGAGCTCCCATCTGGGGCATTTGCACTGTAGGCCTGTTCTTTGATTCTTCATTCCCTACCCACCAAAACACAGAAGAGAGATAAAGGAGGATAAAGAATAAGTCTAATACACCCTCCAAATCCTCTGCTAGGTGATTAGCAGAACCTTAACTCTCTGACAAGAACTTAATATGGCTTTTGAGTCATTGTTCCATTTCTGTCCTAGCCATATCGTAATCAGCTATGTATGACTTTAGATACTGATGTACAAGCTCCAGGCATTGCTCAGGTACCTTTTTTACTTGTTGGAATGATTTATCTATCTTTAGATATGCACAAACCTTTTTTTGCTACAGCAGTTAGTTAACCAGCCTAGAGGCTGATGTAAATGGCAGATGCCTAAGACCAGAAACCGATGCACAGAACTGGCTTGTACTGCACACCTTTACTGCTGGAGCTCTGTCAAGGCTCCATCCAACAGTCAGCATAGGACAGGCTGGAGGGATGCTCTAACTCAGACCCAGTGGCTACAAGCTCAGCCAAGGCTGCTGTAGTGGGAGGCATCCTGGGACTGCTTCTTTCCAGCAGAAGGAGGAAGAGGTTTCATGAGTTCCTGTGGGTTGGTGCCACTCAATCATGGATACCTTCTTGGTAAGTAAAGAATGTGTGCAGCTTACTTGACCTTTATAAATACAATGTAATGTATGTGTCAGCTTGATGCTAGTGCAGAGTTGATGACTTCGAGAGGCTGGTCTGGCAGCAGGGAGCTATCAGCAACCACAACCTGCTTTTAGTGTTCCAGCCTTTGCAAGGAAAGAAGGCAGTATCAGTGCTGTCAAAGCTGATGAAGCAAGCACAACCACCATAGCAGATGTTAAAGAGATCAGTGTAAAGAAGATAATAATGGACCAAAAGCAAGAAGCCTACATATATGTGAGATCTGTTCCTACATGAACTAAAAAGAAATGTTTCCATGCTGACAGCAGTAGCACCTGAGCAAGCCTGGCACAGCAAAAACACGTCCTTCCAGCGTTCACCCTGGGAGAGTGTCCCAGTTGGAAGCTGCCTCTCCACCACAGGGTCTTACCCACTTTGGGTTTTTCTGATCGCTTCCCTCCTCTGATATTAAGTGAGCGCTCCTGGCCTGGCTCTATAATGCAAATGTCTCTGCAAAAAACACTGGTGTGATGCAGGATCTTCCATGTACAGGCAGCCTCTTGGCAGAGCCCTTCCAGGTTGCTGAAGGCTCAATATGCCAAATAATAAGGATATTCAATAGAAACTCCAGGTGAAGAGGAGGATACTGGTGGCAAAATGATGCTGCTGGATGATGTAATTCATCTGTGGCACTGTAGTCTATGCACAATAACAACAAATCTATATCTTTTCCCCAAATTATGGAAGAAGCTGGGTAGCTGGGAACATCTACGAAGCGACTTTTGTATTCAAGGCTGGATTGTGAATACAAAATGTAACTGGGTTGGTTTCACTTAAAGAATGAGAACAAGATGTCACAGATCACTGTAGCACACACAGCAAACTGGGGCCCTTAGTCACTGTCAGTTGTTTGTCTGGTGGCTGGCAGCTACCACTTGAATTTTCCTAGCTAACTAGATGAGTCCCAAATAAATGCCCCCTAATCAATTCGTTATGGAGAAGAATCTGAGCTCTTCAAGGATAAAGGGATACTTTTTTAATCCCTGTAAATTCACGTTTCCTTCATGAAATCCCCGATTTGGGATGCCCGTGATGTCTTTAAAGTGCCTGTCTCAAAGCCTTTATATGAAGGTTGAAGGTTGGTACACGCTAGTAGTAGTTTTCCTTAACATTTGACAGTGTAACCAATATCTTGCTATTTATTGGTTTGCTGGCTGAGGGAAACTTTACTATTTTTTTTTCTAAAGATTAATCAGGTCATCCAAAACAGCCATTAATATGAGGACGAAGTCTTCTGTAAACAGAATTATGTTTAATGGTTCCACTTCCAAGTGATTCTCAGCACTGTTGCATTTCTTATTTCCTCATTGTGGACTTCCTATAGTTTATGATGGTGTGATGGTTTTAGTGTCTGTGGAAGAGCAGGGAGCTACTGCCTGACCATTTCTACTGTCAGCTGTTAGTCTGTGTTCACCACCCCTTGAGTGCAAATCATTTTTGCATAAGGCTTCTGGGGTTTTTTTAAGACAAACTAACACAAATTGCATGCTTTTCCATTCCTTTATGGATTTTTTTGTTGTGTTTTGATTAAGGTAATCTGTCAAACAAGTGTGTGACTGGCAGTGACAAACTGACCCTTGTGCCATCATTGGTTCCTGTTGGGACGTTTGCAGTAGTGGGCTGGCAGCATTAAGATGGAGACAAAGAAAGACAGTATGGCCCAAGTGAAGAATTGGAAAAACTCCCATAAACTTCGGCAGACTCAGGATTTAATCCCTGCTATTTTACAGTAAAGCAAAGCTACATGGGAGAGAAGCCTTTAAAAAAGTTATTAGAGAACAGTTGTGATCTTGCATGTCAAATGTATTTAATTATAAGGATTTTTCCAGTATCTCTAGAGAATTTAGGGACATTCAGTGGGCCCTTCTTTTCTGTTTGGAAAATACTTTGCCCATTGTGGGCACTAGGAGAGGAAAAAATTGAAATAAGCCGTCTCCAATTGCAGTTGGAAATGCAATACAATGGGAGAGGGCTGAGACCCACAGGGAAGCCAGTGGCAGCACTCCCATTGACCTTAATGGGAGCTGGACCACGTCCCACATGGCCTCGGAGACATTTGTGGGAAAAAAAACCCGTCTACTGTGAAACTGAAAGATGAGAATGAAGAAACGCATGAATTTCAAAACTTTGTGGCTCAAGTGGGGTCAGCGCCAAAACCGGCTGAAGCAAACACAAAGTCCATGGTCAGGCTGACTTTGTTTGGCTCGGTTGTGTCTGCCTCTCTGTTTTTCAAAGAACTTTGTCAGCTCATTAGCTACTACTCTTAGCAAATACCTGTCCATCACGCAGACAATACACATTATCACTGATACACTGGATTTTATCCAAAGTCGTAGGAGAGAGGTTATTTGTGTTTGAGAGCCTCGCTAATGAGTCCATCAGGAGCTTCACTCTCCAGCAGTTCCCCACCCAGAGGTCCTCAGGGTTGTGTCCCATGGGATCAGACGGCATGTGGCAAGATGACACCTGTGGGCAAGGGCTGGGTCACCGTGCAGCCTGGGTGGAGACTGGCAAAAAGGGGTCCTACAATGATGGGGTCTCTGCTTCTTCAAGGCAAGGTAGACCATGGTGGTGTACAAATGCTGCCGTCTCACTGGGTTTAAAGACAGCAGCAAAATAGGTAGGAATTTTCATTAGAGGTAAAATATTTTCAGGGTTTGAAATGCAGCTTCAAGGAAAAGCTTAATGCTGAGAAGGCATTTGCCTCACGTAGAGGAAAAAGAATGCCTAAAGGATTGCAGAAAGGGGATGAAAATGTCTTCTATACCAACAATTCAGGGCCAGCAAAGGCCAGAAAGCCCTGAAGCTGCTGTTGTCTGCTTGCTATTCTGTGAAATTATGGAAAAAGATCTCCACCACAGTTCAGTTTCCAGCAACCAATCAGGTGTCCAATGAACAAGTGTGGGCAGCGGAGAGCTGAAGGCAGTATGAACACAGAGCCTGGGTACCGGTACGAGCTTTGCTCAATGTCTCTCCAAGTGCATCAATTCTCTAAACTACATGAAAAAGCTCCCGGTTTCCAGAACTTTCAACAGAGCAGAGCTCACTAACACCAGCTTTGGAGACAATTGGGAGGATCCTCACCCCCAAGCAGCACTCAGATAGGCAAAGACCGCTTAGGGCATGGCACCACGCAGAAAGAGCCCAGCAGATGAGAAAAGGGCTGCTTGTGCTTTCAGAAGAACTTGCTAGAAGCCACAACGCGCCTTGGAAGGAACGGGGATCATATTTCAGCCTTGGATTTTAGGCACACGTTGTGACAGCCCGTGGCAGACATGCCAGGAACTTCATTCCGTAAATCACATTTCTTGCAAAGGAGGCCTCTGTGCTCAGTAGTAGTAGCATTTGTTTCTTCTTTTTCTTGGCTGCTTTGCTTGGAAGTAGTGTAAAGACTTAACCCTGGTGAGAAGGACCTGCAGAGAAATAATGGAGTATGTGAGAGCTCCGGCTTTTGCCTTGTTAAATGAAACTCAGGCTATATAAACACCCTTGAAAAAACCCGCTGGTAATGCTGCAAACACAGGATTCAGCAGCGGGCTGTTTTCATTTAGCTTTTTGGCAGCATTTTTAACAAGAGTATGTTTTTTGCGACTTTCAAACCAGACACATCATCTTGGATGAACTATAATGGTAATAAAAGCATTGCAAATATCTCTCTTTCTAACCCAGGTCTTGCTGGAAACATCTTACTACTCAGAGGAGAAACAGAGCCTTTGTGTTCCGAGTGCAAGAGCTTGCTTAGAAGTGAGTGCGTACTTAAACATATTCCTGTCTTTACACGCACCCCAGCTTTACTCCCAGTGTTTCTCCTTTGGTTTGCTTAGTATCACACCATCTTGGTATGGGTGGCTTTTCCTTTCATCTAGCCATACTGCAGAGACTTCAGAAGACAGTGACCTTATGTACCTTGACTTGTGCCTCTGAAGTATGTGATGTGCTTAGTGTAAGAGTGTTTTGTATACTCAAAGGCTAGCATCTCCACAGATGATTTGTTTGTATGGAAAAGTCTGTTCAGTCAGGTGGTGAGGGTGAGGAAGATCTCTGCTGTCAGGACAGAAGATGCTGCAGTCTGCAGCAAGGTCTGCTTTGAACACTTCTGAATAAATATTTTGCAAAGAAATGTATATATCATAGAATCACAGAATGGTTTGGGTTGGAAGGGACATTTAAAGGTCACTTAGTCCAACCCCCCTGCAGTGAACAGGGACATCTTCAACCAGGGACATCTTCAACCAGATCAGGTTGCCCAGAGCCTGTCCAACCTGGATTTGAATGTTTCCAGGTATGGGATATCTACCATCTCTTTGGGCAACCTGTGCCAGTGTCTCACCAGCTTCACTGTAAAAAAATTCCCTTATATCTAGCCTAAATCTACCCTCTTTCAGTTTAAAACCGTTACCCCTTGTCCTATCACTACAGGCCCTGCTAAAATGGAGCTATGATGTTCAGTTTGACTATAGTGGTGACCCTAAAGAAAGCGGTAGTGGAAATGCAAAGATACTTTAGAATCTCTCTCGATAGCTAGAAACTTTCTAGCTTCCTGCTAACTCCTGTGTCTTCTACATTTTCTTGTCATTGGCAGCTGATAAGATTGACATAAATCGTCACTGTTAATCCTGAACAGCACAACTCTCTTCATCTTCTAATAAATTCAGTCTACTCTTTCATCCTGGTCTGTTCTGATCCTATTCTCCCAGAATGGACATTCCCATCTTCCTGTATTTGACAGTCTTTCCCAGTCTTATGCTATCAGCAAAATTCATCAACATGCTCTTATTTCCTGTGCCAAGAATATTAATGAAAATATCCAATATGTTGAACCCCAGGACCAAGCTTCTGGGAGCTCTCCTCTTTGACTCCCTCCATGATGAAGGTCCCCTTTCAGTTTCAGATGTTACCTCCAGCTTTCTTAAAAATTTCCTTCTGCCTCTTTCGTGAAAGAGTTGCCAGGAATGTTGGGATCTACCAGTTCTTTTAACCAGAAGCTGGGGGAAGACCTCCATGGCCTGGGATGAGACTGATGGGCTGTTCACTGGAGCAAGAGAGGATCCACTCCAGCACTCTGCTCCATCCCTGCTACCTCCTACCCTGCTAGTTATGGAGCACCTGCAGAAAGGTAGTAATAGTGGGTCACCAGACTCGAAGTGACCAAGAGTTTGATTTGTGTTTGAATTATTTTGCTATACAAAATACTGTAACAATTTAAAGAACCCCCCAAAAGTCATAATTTCCGTAGTGAATACTCTGCTAATATAGAAATGAGAAAAATAACCAACTGTTGACTTCAGAGGCTAAGCCTAAAAAAACCACATGAAGGCAGTCTGGAAACAGGTGAAGGAGGGAGTGAAGGGGGAGATGGCTTTGATAGGTTAAGTTCTTCAATGCTACTGCTTTTTATAGTCTCCTGAGGTGGCTGAAATATGCTGCAAGCCTCTTCTACCCTTTGACATACAAGAATCTGTCTCACAAATGCAACCACCATTAACCATGGTGGTGACCATTGACCATGGTGATGACCAAGCCATCGCCTCCAAACTCATCTCTTGTTTCTGTGCAGAGAACCAGAGACCTTGCTGTGCTCAAAGAGTTTACTTTTTCTCTTCTGTCCCCCTTTGCCCAGCAAAGTGAACAGCTCTTAAATGCCACATTTGAGATATCTTTGAGGATATTTGAGCATCACAACCTGAAGAAGGAGTTGGGAGTGCAGCACTCCAGTGCTGGTCGTTATTTCCCCCCATAAGGCATGCAGTGAGTTAACTTTGTGCTCTGCTATCGCTTGGAGTTACAAGTCAGGCTCTTTGCATGAACATTGCCCACGCAACAGGGAGAACAGTCAAGCTGCAACACGTCGGAGAGACACTGAGACCACACCTATTGGAATGGGGCTTCGCCTTCCCCTTCACCTTTCCTTGCTTTAGTCTTCAAGACTTGAATGGAAAATCACGATCGGGTACGGTGTTGTTTGTTCTCAAACTTTCTGTGCCAAATACAATAAACCTTCTCTGCGCTGTGAAGTATGGACAGACACAGAAAGAGCCTCCTTGCACGACATTTTCCTGCTGATTTATGTCTGTGCATGGCTATGGCTTTTGGCAGTTTGGGTTGTGGTGACCACAGCAGCTGCAGCCCTGCGTACGCTGCAATGAGGTGCTTTGGTTTTGGGTTAATATTGCAGTTTAATGATATTTGATGTAGCATGGTCTATCCTGTCATGGGAGATGGGATGAGGGGCTCTCAAAGAGGTGCCCAAGCCCTTCTGTGTGAGCTGTGGTGGTCTGAGCATGTCACTGGGAGCCAGGAACTGCTGAAACACAACATCACCCCAAAGGAGTTGCTGGTGCTGTTGGCACTACTGTGTGTCTGCTTCCATAACCCATTTGCTGCAAGTTCCCTCTCTCCTTTAGCCTGTTGGGGGATTTCATTGACAAATAAAAATGTTACAGTGGTACTGGAGGTGTGTAACCACAGGCTTTGCAGAGGGACATGGTCCGTATCACAGAACACAATGATACCCTCTAAGAACAGGGACTGTACAAGGGACACTCGGTGGTGGGAACAAGTCCCCCATGATACGGTCCTGCGTGGTGTGTGCTGGGGTTGGCCAGGGCTGTGTCTGGCCCTGGGATTGTGCCCTTGGCTGGAGTGTGGGAACTAGGGAGGGAAATGGGGAAGCAGGAGTAATGTGGGGCTCCAAGGGCTCTTTACTGCCAGGGAAGGTTTAGATTGGATATTAGGAACAACTTCTTCCCTGAAAGGGCTGTCAGGCCCTGGCACAGGCTCCCAGGGCAGTGGTGGGGTCACCATCCTGGAGGGATTTAAAAGTTTTGTAGATGTGGTGCTGAGGGACATGGGTTAGTGGTGGCCTGGGCAGTGCTGGGTTAAGGGTTGGACCTGGTGATTTTGAAGGTCTTTTCCAACCAAAGCAATTCTATGTCTATGATCCTCTGTCCACCATACAGCACAGCCAGTGCGTGCTAGAAGGGTGCTCCCACCACACCGACCATGCTTTGTTTTCTTTCAAATGTTGAATTGGTCTAAATAAGAGTGGATAACCAACCTTAATTTAGGTTACTGAGGACATTCTTGTATAGTAAATTTACAGAGTATACTGGCTATTCCATGTGAACTCTCTCCAACAGTATGTGTGTCACCCCACGGTTCTCTGTGTGGACAAACCATTAGTGTAAGGGCACTGGTGTGGGAAAGGGGCTCTTTAATGAAGTAAAGTTATAATGAGGTTCTGTGGCTGAAAGCTGAAGCTGAAGAATTCAGACCAGTAATAAGGTGTGCATTCTTGGCCACTGGAGAATTTAATATCTGAAACAATTTGCCTAGGGACATGATGGATTCTCTCTTTGAAAACTTAAATTAAGATGGGGTTATTTTTTTCTAAACAATCTGGTTCAACCAGAAGTTATGGTCTTGATGCTGGAGGTACTGGGAGCAAGTGTATGACCCAGGCAATGCAGGAGTTCAGACCAGACCGTGCAAGTCTCCACTTGGGTGAAATAAAATGTTTTGAATGCTGTATTAAAGCACTGCCTACCCTCGCGTTTTGAACCTTCACTCAACCTCCACTGCATGAAGAAATGAGGGAAAAGTGAGAACAAACGCCATTCTCTCAATTGTTTCTTCTGTGATATATTTTTACTTCTTATTTTTGTCTATCCCTCCAATAATTTCTCACTGCCATTGAATGTGTTTGACCTAAAAGTAATCAGATCACCTTTATAGAGCTTCCTGACCTCTTTCCTTGTCCTGGGGAGTGGGTTACTGCCTGCCTGGTAGAACACCAGTGCTAGGGGATAATTCTCCAGGAAATACCCCAGGCCAAGTACTGAACTGCAGAGCACAGCAGCCCTTTTTCTACTCATTTTCCTGCAAAAACAATCCATGTGCTTAAATATTTAAGGAATGCAAAATAAAGTGGTGGTAGTGACTTGGAGCTATTAAGTATATTTTTCTACTCTTCCCTTAGTATAGTGCTGCATAGAGGGGAGTTTTACAAAAGCCCTTATGTGTCTCACAGGGCACAGACCTCCCTGGCTGAAGCCAGACTGCTCCTTCTCCTTCTGATCCCTTGTAGAGGAGCTGTAGCTGCAATGCAGCGACATCCAAACCTGCCCAAATGGCCCCCGAATCCATCACCCCTGGCAGATGAGCTGGGATGAGTATGAGCATGGAAATGTTTACTACACCACTGGAAACACCTAGGCTGGCAGGAGTTCACAAGGCTGTTACCACGGCTGTGCTGGACAGTTAGTAACAGGTTTTTGAGGAGAAGGAAGAAAAAGGCAAGTAAGAGGAGGATCTTTGTTTGATAAAATCCCATATAAGCATCCCCCACAACCCAAGAGTACCCCACATACTCTTTCAGCATTGTATACATACACTACATTAACTCAGTGATGATGATCTAGATGGATACTTGTACTTATTTCAGTCATTTCTATGCAAGAACCCTGAAGAAAAAGGAAAAGAAAGGCCAATATACAAGGTCTACCTGTTCTTTCTCTGTCGTTAATAAGAGTGGTGAATGAATGTATACAGGGAGTGCCAAACTTACTTGTGCTGTAGATGATTAATGAGTCTTCTCTTAATATTCTGGAATTTGTAGGTAAACAAGAAAGTGGTTTTTGGAGAAATCAATGTAGTGATTGCAGTATTTCCCATGGTTTCACATTTGAATGTATTCAGTCAGCTGGTTTGATTACCCTCAGACCATGGCCCCACAGCTACATCAGTCAGACTCCCTCTCTTGTGCTTCAGGAAATCATTCTAATAAACACTGCTTGTTATTTTAACTTCTTATTTTACTGTGAACAGAGCAGGGCTAGAGGAGAACTGAATTACCAGTTTACTTCACGTGAAGGTCTTGTGAAAAGCAGGTAATGACCAAGGGATAAAAGACTAGAGAATGATTCTTTGATTTGTCCTTGTCCTAAAGTCAGGATCCATCCCTTTGCCAACGTTAAATTATTCTTCATTGTGTATAATGCAGCTTGAAAAAGTAATACAAATTTGTGAAGCTTATTGCCCAGAATTTTCTGACAGAATAATTCATGCTTTCATTTAAAAATGACACACTTTGGGGAAAAAATATATTTACTGACAAGAATTTTCATTTTTGAAGGAAAAAGGACACTACTGAAGAGTAAGTTTTGGGGAAAACTGTCTGTGTTTATCTCCCTGTGTTTACTGAAAATAGACAGAAGAATTTTCTGTACAGAAGTTCCCTTTACTGGCAACAAGGCACGGACGTGAAAAGCTCTGCTGGGTTGTCAGCTGGCAGCTGGGAAAGTTCTGATGTTCTTCTGCCTTCGTGGCTTCCCTCCACAGAGACGTGCAGGGTGGCATTTTAAAGCTGTAGCTCATCAGGAGAAGTTCAAAGTTGGGAAGAATACCCTCTAGACAGGCAAGGAGGAGAGATTTATACAAGGAATTTCAAAGCATGCAATTGAGAACGACATGTAGGTAATTTTTCCTGGGCAGATGTTTCTTTATTGTCCTGAAACACACACTGTATTTTTAAATGCTTCAGGCTGTTGGGCCAGTGCATTATTTAATGGAACAAAACAGTTAATCTTCAGTGTCCTGGCCTTGACTCTGGCTCTGCTTTTCAAGCTCATACTTACTCCAGAGCAAATGTTTCTGCTGACAAATTCAGCTATTTTTCATGTTGTTGCCATGTCTGGCACATTTCTTCAAGGAAAACAAATCTTGATATCAAAAGGAGAACGTTCACCTAAGGAGAAACTGAATAAAGGCTGGCTGCTTGGGTGTACCTTCCATCAGAAGCAGAAACTCAGCCTTATGCTTAAATCTTGAAAGATTTTATTGACTTCGAATAGAAAGAAAAAAACATCTTGTTAACAAGGAGAGCATACCCTAAGCTCCTGAATTATGTAATAGGACAGCTATGTAAAAGTCCGTGTGTTTGTTCACCTTCATAGAGCAGAGCTAGACCCAAACTATCAATAAAGACCACCAGTAAACTTCCAGTAGGTGAAGCACACCTGCTGTGGCCAGAAACCCTCATCACAGACAAATTACAAGGTATTGCCAACTGGCTGCTTATACATTTCTCTTTTTTTTTTTTATGTTATTGTAAGATGTAAAGGGCCTGGCATGCTGGATACATGCAAACGCTGTGTAAGAGCCTGCCCCATCTCCAATGAGTTCATAGTGTCCCCAGGACAGATAATGACAGAGTGTAACTAGATCCTAAGTCGTGTCCAGATATTTTTACCTGGCTGTAAAAAGGATTCCAGATGGACTGAAGCTTTTATTCTGTGTGGATTAACTGAAAGTGTCATTAGCATACAAATATTTTTCCTTCTGCTGCTCTTCTAATGATGAAAGGATTTCCCATATCAGGTTTAGTCCAACAAGTAGTAAAATACTAGTGTTTTAACTAGTGGGGAGTGCTGACAGGGGAAGGATGGACATCGACTGGGGCATCAGGGACATGGTTCAGCAGTGGGCTTGGTAGAGCTAGGTTAGTAGAGTTAGGTTAATGCTTGGACTTGATCTTAAAGGTATTATCCTATCCTATCCTATGATCAGGTGTGACCCTCTTGGGACATGGGTTTCCCCGTGACTAAGAGCTCATCACACACAACCTGCCTGTGCTGCTGCTGTTAACTGAGATTCTGTAAGAGTAAAAGGAGTCATGGCCCTGAGGTGCTCCCTAGCAGTAGGGTCCCTTGAGAGGGTCCAATTGAGAGGAGCAGACATGACCAATTGAGTTGAATGAAAGTGATGCCCAGCCCTCACACGGAAATAATTCCATCGCTTATCTGCAAGCCTCTCTGTGGGGTGGGTGAACTGAAGTCAAATATTACACTTTAAAAGACAATTATGTGTCCTTCACTCTCTTGAGCCCCTCAAAAGCCAAATAGTGTTATCTAATCTAAACCACCCCAGCTCTTCTCTATCCCCTCAGACACATGCTGTGCGTTACATTTCTGCAGAAATTCATTGCAGTCTGATTCAGCAATCCCTTTGAAGTCCTCGGGAGCTTATCTGTACTCCAGCAAGCAAGGGTGTGTCTCCCAGCCAGCTTGCAGGCGACCGTAAAGCAGAAATTTATCCCAGGGTCCACAGGTGCCTCTCTGGGGATTGATTTATTTTTTTTTTCTGAGTGTCAAGAAGTCTGCAGGATTCACCTCGGAATAAAGAGCTGCATCCTGAGGTGCTGCTGCTGAGTGTGAGTGGGACACATCACAGTGTCGTGTGGGTATTGTCAACAAAAAAAAGCTTCAAGAAAGCACTGAAAATGGTCATAACTGCCTTTTGGTACCCGAGCAGGTAGGAACAAAGAGGAGGTGGCAGGAAGCATCTGGCTGGCTCCCCACCAAACTCCAGCAAATCCCAGCATTTCAGAGCACCACAAGCCCCAGGTGCACCCAACAGCACCAACCTTGCCCAGCTCAGCTCTGCTCCCTCTCTCCAGAGGGTGTCTGGACCCTGCTTCTGCTGCCCCTGGGGTCCCACAACCATCACCATTCCCACCCCCTTTCCTGATAACCACAGAAGCTGGAAAATGATTTTACTGCCACAGGACAGAAGAAAAAAAAAAGGTCTTGAGAGTAATCCTGAGATGAAAATGGCTGAGCAAGTATTTATGTTGGTTTAAGGCTGTTCTTGTTACATTCTTGAAACTACTGCAGTTATCTTGTAATCCATCTGAGTTGCAGCTCGAGGCGTTTTGAGATAATTTTCAATTGTGCTGCATTTAACCATTCTTTACCTCCTTCTGCCTCCCAGTATATGTGGAAAAATGCACATCAGGCTTTGGAACCCCTAACTTACGGCCTCTGAGGTGTCTCTGCACCAAGAAATGGAGACGGAGCATTCCTTGAGAAGAGAAATTTTGGGGGCTGATGAGACTTTTGCCTGTGCTGAAAGGTGACAGTTTCACAGTGCTGGGTTTTGGCTGGAGGAGGGTTCAGTGGAGCAGCACTCCCTCTGTTTGTTTTCTGACTGTTTGGAGTGAATGCACGTCTCTGGAGATGTTTAGAGAGCAGCAGCACAGGAGATGAGGTTTATTTATTTGCAAAATATGTATCACGCAAACAGCTGCAAACTGCTTCTCCTCCCTGCCCTGCAAATGTGACCCAGCTCCCACTCTAGAGAACCACCTGATGGTGCAGGGAAACTGCTTCTCCTCCCTGCCCTGCAAATGTGACCCAGCTCCCACCCCAGAGAACAACCTGATGGAGCAGAGGTTGGCATCGCCTGGAGGCTACTGCATCTTCTCCAGCAAGTGTCACACTGTTGGGCTTGCCAGCTCCCAGAGCTCAGCGAAGCAGGCTGGGAAGTGGATGAAAGGCTGGACATGAGCTGGTGATGTGTGCTCACAGGCCAGAAAGCCAACCCCATCCTGGGCTGTACCACCAGCAGGTTGAGGGAGGTGGTTCTGCATCTGCTCTGGTGAAGCCACACCTGCAGTGCTGGGTCCAGCTCTGGGGTCCTCAGCACAGAAAAGACATGGACCTGTTGGAGTGGGTCCAGAGGAGGCCACAAAAATGATCAGAATGCTGGAGGACCTCTGCTATGAGGAAAGGCTGAGAGAGTTGGGGTTGGGGTGGTTCAGCCTGGAGAAGAGAAGGTTCCAGGGAAACCTTGTAATACCTTGTAGTGATAAGATAAGGGGTAATTGTTTTAAAATAAAAGAGAGTAGATTCAGACTAGATATAAGGAAGAAATTTGTTAGTGAGGGTGGTGAGAGCCTGGCCCAGAGTGCCCAGAGAAGCTGTGGCTGCCCCTCCTTGGCAGTGTTCAAGGCCAGGTTGGATGGGGCTTGGAGCACCCTGGGCTGGTGGGAGGTGTCCCTGCCCATGGCAGGGGTTTGGGACTGGATGAGTTTTAAAGTCCCTTTCAAGCCAAACCAGTCTGGGATTGTATCATTCTAACATGGACACATACATTTTGGAAGATTTTTGTCCTCTGGTGAAGTTAACTTCTTTCTCCCACCATTCTCCCTACTAAGAAAAGAGCTCCAAATGGGTGACAGACTTGTCAGATTTTTGGATGCAAGGCACGAGGAGGAATTTTCCCCTGGGCCCATTTGGTGATCTCGGCATCCAAGAAAAGGAAGGCTCAGTACTAAACCCTGGATGTGACATATCCAAGGACCAGGCAGATTTTCCTGGAGGACAAAGCAGCTGGATGTCTCCAACCAGACAGAATCACAGCATGTTTTTCCTTCCGAGTCTTTTGCAAGTAATTTCCTGAGGAAGATGGGGTTAACCCCATTATTTTTCACATCTCTTTGGAAAACGCTCCTGGTCTGCTCCTTACCCCCAAGCCAGCAGAAACCCAGATATCTGAGGCAGACAAACCTTGCATTTCCACATCCCACCCTGGCTTCGTGACAGTTTTAGTGGGAGCACCATATAAGTGCCTTTCTTCCTTCAGCTTCTTTTCCCTTTCATCCCTTCTTCTGCCTCTCCCAAACCAGGGGACCCACTGCAGCACAGGAGGAGACTGCTTGCTTGTAGTTCCTGCTGCTTGGTTTTTTGGGAGAGAGGGTTAAACAGTCTTTTTTATTTCTTATCTGTAAATGATGTTTTCCCTGTTGAGCACAAGTACAAATGCAGATCCTTTGCTTTTAGCTCAGTTTTTCACCGCTTGCTTTCCCCCCTCTCTCCCTCTTCCCTGTACGCTGGAGATCACAGTAGTTTCTGTTTAAAATGTTTCAGCTTCTCTGTTTTCCAGAATTTAATTGGGAGCCTGTTGCTACACGCTGAGCAGGGTGGAACTGGCGATTCCTTCTTTTTTTTTTTCTTTTTCTTTTTTTCCCCTCAGAAAGTAGATTGGTGAATGCAAGGCTTCAGGGAGTAAAATTTACAGGGGAGAAATTGCCTTATATGTTTTTATGGTAGAGCCACCTTGCTGGCCAACACAGTATTTCACCTATTGCATGCCACAAAAAGCTCTGTTAAGTGCCAACGCTTTCTGTAACCCAGGGTTCAATGTTTCTCCAGTGCCTGACTCCTTACTGTGCTTTCCTAGTCCTCTGTGGTGAAAATGAAGCTCATTGCTTTCAAATTCATTGCTGAATTGCTCTTATTTGCATGTAATGAGGCTGAATATGCCAGTAAAAATTGGAGCCTTGTTTGAAAAGCTTCTTTGGGGAGGTTTATCATCTGTCATTGATCATCATTATGGCCCTTTTCAAAAGACATGCAATATTTTGGGACCCATCCAGCCCAGGGAGGTGGAGAGAGAAGATGGCTTGTGAGAGGCTGTCTCTTGTGAGCCCTGCGTGGGGACACCAGGATGGAGATGCCAGCCAGGAGCCACGGCTGCCCACCTGTGCCCAGGGTGAGGACAGCTGTGCGGGACAAGGGACACCGGAGCAGGCCACCCTGTCCTCCCCCACACCCCACTTCCTCTCAGGAAGCATCGTGGGAGATCTGCTGGGATGTTTTGGGTTTTGTTTTGGTTTTGCCTGTGTTTATGCTCTTAGGACCTGATCTTCCCAACGAGCCGAGGGCTGGAGCCAGGAAGCACGAGCTCTTGTTGTGCACAGCTGAGCTGTGCAGCACAGAGCAAGGCCCCTCAACATTTCACAGCCAAGGGGAAAGTGTGTGCTGCAAGGTGGGATCAGCACTGTTCTGGCTTCACCCCCATCTGGTCAAATCAGTGCCAGCTGCCGTGTGTAATCTGGGACCCAGCCATTCCCTTTCCAGGGCAGGGCTCGACTGAGAGCACCAAGCAGTTTTTGGTGTCCAAGCTTTTGTGCAGCTTGCTCTCAGTCTTCCCACTCATGATTGTTTCAGACTGAGAGCAACAGCTCTAAGACTTCATAAACCTTGTTTGTAACATCCCTCTTGCTCAGAACGCTCATGGTACCTGCTCATCAAATGCCAGGGGGTCAGATAACCAAGTCCTGTTGACTCCACAAGACTCTCCTAGGCAAACTGAAGCAGCACTACCTCTAGCTAACATTAACAACCAGCGAAAGTATTTCTGCGCATCACACAGACCTGGTGTATTCCTCCCACTAGAGGACGGTAGCTGGTGTCTGCAGCCATCAGGAGCATTTTATGAGAGAAGTAAGAGTAAAACAGCCCTACCCTTCCTGTAGAAACATGTTCCTTTCTAGTGGTTTTCACATAATGAATCCCAGTGAATATTTAACTAAGTCTCCCCTGTAATCAAGTTTCTAGCCTCCTCACTTGTATCCACAATGTAAAACATTTCCTGATCCATGGTGTTAGCAGCCCTGGGAGTCTCCAGCAGTATCTGTTTCACTGCTCAGCTGACATCAGTAGTCAACAACGATTGTTTGTTGGGTTTTTCTCATCTAGCAATCACTGATATGGCCTTTGCTATCCTTCAGAAGATGGAAAGGATCTTTAGGACCTCAGCTTGGCCATCTAAATGAAAAGCAGCCCTGAAATGTTGCTGTATATTCATACATATGTGAATATTCATTGCTATGTGTATGAATATTCAGTAATGCAAATCTAGATTTCATGCAAACTGAGCTTCCCTGTAACCCTCCCTTCAAAACACAAAAGAATGAAAGAGAAAAGTGTGCTTCTGAGTCTGTGTGAGCAGGGAAAGAGGATGGTTCGGGTCTGAGTAGTGACTTGGGGAACCTTTCTATGATAAAACTGAAGACTTACCAAGCACTGGAACAAGCTGCTCAGGGAAGTGGTGGAGTCACCATAGATGTGTAGAAGTGGTGCTTGGGGACATGGTTTACTGGTGGACTTGTCAGCTTTAGGTTTATGGTTGGATTCAGTGATCTTAAGTGTCTTTTTCCAACCTAAATGATTCTATGATTCCATGACTTTTGTTTAATGAACTCCATATGCTTGTATCAAATAACAAATCCCTAGTTGTGCTTGAGCTTTACCTGCCTGACCATTACCTTTTTATCCCATTTTTGGACTGCAGCTTGTGAACACGGTTCCAGAGTTACCAAACAAGGGCTGTTAAACCTTGATGCACCTCTGTTTAAGTAGAGGCTTTCTTGGGTAGGTCACTTCCTTCTCTCCAAGGCAATCCAGTTGCTCAAGTGAAATTGTGGGTAGCTTAATGACCCAGCACAGTGGAGGAGGAGGTTATCTTACAGTGAGGACTGGAGCTGATAAAAGATGTGGCTTTCACTGGGAGAGACACACAGGAAGAAGCAAACTCCCGTGGAAGCTAAGGTAGGAGATGGAGAAATCAAATTGTGTGCAAAGGACAGGGAGAGAAGAAAGATTATGAACTGCCTGGGGAATGCTGACTTAAAGATGTTTGAGGGATGAGAAGAATGAGGCAGGGAAACAGTTGTAGGCATTTAATGCTTCCTTACCCAGGACTGTGGAAAGTAAAAAATGATGTTTATTTTTTATTATTTTTTTAACTGCTACAGAGTGACTGTGCCTGCTTGTGTCTGCAGCTGGGCCTCTGAAAGAGTGAACTGGAAATGCAGAGCTTGGCACTGCAGTGAAGGATGTGGGAAGCAGGAGGGGTCTGCAGGGATTCAGTCGTGTGGGATGGCTGGGTCACAGGACCCTGCTCAGAAAGAGCAGAGTGCCTACAGTGCTGTGGATCCCTGCCACATCATTTTCTGTCTCTTTCCAGGGTTTGATCTGTAACACAAACCCTGGTGTAAGCCCGACTTCACACCTTGTGCTCTGAGGTTGTGCCTGAAAGTCAGAGCACACTTGCTGAACCCTGTGGTGTCACCAGAGAAGAATCTGATCTGATGTAACGTTGCATGGGAAGCTGCCACAACCACCAGTTGGTCTGGTTAGACAACAGAGCTTCAGTAAAACAAACCAGCGTGTATTGATCAACTGGAAGCAGAAATAAGAAATGCATGGGCCAACAAGCCAAATATATCCAAGATCTGCAAGAGAAAGACAAATTGTCTTTGCAGCCTTTGTCTTCTCATTTTTATAAGTCTGGCTCTGTCTTGCTGTGCCCTGCTCAGTGCTGAAAAGGGGTTTATTCACATGGTTTCTCTGAGGCCTGCTTTAGGGGAGCTCTCTGCTAAAACACATTCTCCAATGGGTGCTTTTAGAAAACACAGTACTCCCTGAGAGCCAGAGGTGCTCTACCAGCACAACGTGTGACAAATTCCTTGTGAGAGACTACATAATAAATTGAGGATTTTCTTTTATTTTGATTATTTAGTATTCAATATTAGCATTATGGAAGTGCCTGAAGGTTCCAGCTGAGATCAGTGTCCTATTGTTCTAAGCCATGCATAAAAACACGGTCAGAGATGAGGAGCTTACCATCTAAATAGATGAACTGGATAAAGGGTGGGAGACAGGAAGCAGCTATTATTCTCATTTCATAGCTGGAGAGCTTGGACACAGGCAAATTAAGTGCTTTTCCCAGGACTGTGTAGGAGAGCAGCCCTAGAAGAGCAGAAAGCATCAGGCGCCCAGCATCCCAGTGTAATAACCCTGCCACATTTCCTGTTTAAATTTATCTTGCAACAGTGTAACAACCACAACAACTATTTTTTGAATCTTTTCCTTAAGAAGGACAAAATGAGAGGAGTACCAGAAAGGTTACATGGCTACGAGGCATAACAGTCTGGAGGGAGAGCTGATACTCAAAATGCCATTGCGAGACACTGACATGATAGCAGTGAAAATAACTTCTTTATTTTCCAGCTGCTTGGCCTCACCTCCTGAAGAGCCATCTCTCAGAAGATTCTGCTGTGCTTAATGCAGAGATATATGAAAAACTGATAGGTAAAAGTAATTCATTTGCCACATTCTGTAGCTTAACCCAAATGAGGGTTTGGGTTTTTCTTTTGATAAACAGTAAAACTATTCCTTTCTGGGCTGGGAACTGCAGCCCTCCCCTTCCCGTATACATGCTGCTGCAAAAGAACTTGGTAGCCCATCTTCTTCACACTGTTATGGATAATTATTGGATCCACTGGTTTTAAAATCAAGAAATTCTCATTTCAGTGTTTGAGTTTAGCAGAATCTTGAAGTAATACATGGTGAGGACTAGTGATGGAAGTCTCAGTACCAGTTTTTATGTTAGAAAGGGTTCAAGTTTATATGAATACAAAGTGACTTTCCCCTAAAACACTGAGAAATATATTTGGAGCAACTTTGTCTATCTTTGAAAAGAAAAAAAGATTTTTAGAAGTGGGTTTCTATGATTTGCTTCTTTGGCACCCTAAAAAAAAAAAAGTTCAAAGCTGCCAGGGAAGGGAGCCATAAATACTTTGGAAACCAGGTAAACACTTCAGCTGCCAGAGTTTGGGTTTAGGCACTTAGCTTTAGAACTTTTTTAAAAAAATATGTCTTGGACAAGTATTTGATTCTACCCAGTGTGGTCAAGTGAAAATTTTGGACAGGACAGCTCGAATAACAGGGAAGAAATGTTGCTTTCCATTGTCTTCCGTGGAGAAGCTAAACCCTCAGCGACGTGCATGGGTGAATTAGGACCTAGAGGATCTCTCCTCATAGTTGTCTAAAACTTTAATGTGTGGGGTTTTTTTACAGATTTATTTAATTTTCTGTATTATATTCCTGTATTCATCAGATAGATAGAAATGTGACACATTAGCAGGACCAGCATCTGGAGAATAGACCAGTACTGAAGAATTTGGTTCCCTCAGGTGCCTGTGGCCTCCCTTGCCATCTGTCTGCAACGTGGCAGGAGCTGGGGCTGGCTCCTCGCTGCGCTCCCATGAAGGAGCTGGGTTCCATGGAGCCCTGACTACACTTCTATCTCCAGCACTTAAAAGAAATGTCAGAGTCTCTGTAAGGATTAAAACTGAGGAGTGCTCAGAAGCTCTGTGTTCTGTTTTTTTCTAAGGTGACTTTTCCCACATTACTCGAAGGCATTGGTTCCTATCCCACCTCAGCTCTCTGTAGATACAAGCTCTTTGTCTTCTGCTTAACCTTCTACCTGCAATCCCTAAAAGCCCTTGTGCTGGGCTGCTGTGGATCCAGCCCAGGGGCAGCCTGAAGTCCTAGGTGCATCTTCACATTTCCACCTTACCCTGCCAGGTAAAAGAGATGGAGTGAATTCATCTCCTCACCTCCACCGGCTCCGCGCTGGAGGTTTGGCTGAGCCCAGCTGTGCCTTCCCTGCAGCTGGAGCCCCTCGCTTGTCCCCTGCCCCTGGTGAACATTAACTGTGTGGAGAGGGGACCAGGTCCAGCTGACAGCAGTGACAAAGAGCTGGCAGGGCTGAAAGATTCAATTTAACTTTCTTTCTCCTCCCCCCCTTCCATATGCGAGGGGGGACAGGACTGCTCCTGCTTTTGAAACTTGTGGTGCAAAGGAGCATTGGTGTCCTCATTTTCCTTCCTCCCTATTGATGTATCATTGCCAGGATGAAAAAGGATGTCTCAAGAGCTTTTGAAAAAATGGGTGACTACTCAAGACATTTTATAAAGGAGGAAGAATGGGAAAGAAAATAGGACTCAGTAGGGGGTAGAAGAAGCCTGAATGTGTGCCTTGTCTGTCTTTTCTTTCGCTTGAAACCTGGAGCTGTTGTTCCTATTTCAGTTCAAACTGTCACCTTTAGTTCATGATGGCTTTACTGCCCTTGCTCCTGAACCTCAACAGATTGGGGCTTATTTACCTATTCACACTCCGCTGTGGAACCTCATTAATAGGCTTATTAGCCACACCATTCACGTGCAGGAGGGCTCACAGAAAAGATCCCAGCCACTTTGAGAGGAGGAGGAAAAAACTGTAAAGAGATTATGCTCTCATTCAGCAGCCCAACTGCTCTGAAAGGCTCCCTGGGCCCACTGAGATCTCTTGAAGCCTAAATATGATGACAGAATTGATCTCCCCGCCCCCCCTCCCCCCCCTTTTAATTCCAAACATGCTTCTGCTTTTCTCAGATGGAGGAGTTGGGCTGTTGTGGGCCACTTTAGGAGAATGTGGCTCATTTAAGAGAAAAGGCTGCTATTGATAGACTGCTATCTTTTCATCCCGAAAAAGAATAAATTCTGACAAGTGCTTCCAGAAATAGGTGTTCTGATTTGTCATTTTTAGTGGAATGCTTCCTTTTCTTTCAGACTATGCAAAGATATCAATGAATGGGGAAAGGTATCGCAGCTTCCTGTGCCGGACAATAATTTATGTGAGAATGCGTTAACAATGTTTTCAATGGGCGATGGACATGCCGGGGGCTGGGAAAATTGGACCTTGACTGTGACATCCCAGCTTCTCAATTAGAACATTCAGATGTCTGTCGCTTTAGGAACAACAACAAAAAAAAATACAATAAATTAAACCTGTGTTTCTAATTACAAATTTGCTCGTTGTCCCTCGTAAAGCCTGCATTGCTGCCAGTGGGAAAATGCTTTCTGGCAGGTAGGTATGCTACAGAAAACTTGTTTTCAGGTTTTTGGTTTCTGGAAGTATGTAAATAGAGTTACACTCTGCTGTGTGGCCACAGTCCTTGAAATCCCCTCGATCAATATCGCACAGAACATATGAAATGTACAGTAGGGCTGCGCTTAAATACAGTAACATTAAATTGATCAATGCTGATTTAATTTGAGGCAAGCACCACTTATTGATTTTATTGTCAAGCTGATTCTACAAAGCCAGCATTACACGGGCTCCCTGCGAGCAGCCTTTTAGTTGGTGCTATCTAAAGCAAATGTTTTATTAATCAAGTATCAGGTTGAATTATACCGAATTTTGAATACCAGTGATGCCGTCTGAAATAACATTTGCATAACCAGTCGGTAACTTTCCCAGTTCGGGCACCGCAGGCACACGAAGCTGTGCTGCCGGACCGACCCGCAGGCAGCTGGAATCCGGATTGGCACCGAAAGGCTCCCAAACCGAGGGTGGGTTTGGAGTGGGGGTCACCCAGCTGGAGCCGGCCACCGGCGGCTTCTGAGCCACAACAACTCTGGGGGAGGTTTTGGGGCAAAGCTGCTGAGCTGGTCCCGCTTTCGTGTGAGGGTTTATGCAAACCCCACCGTGCGGGGAGCACCGCGCCGGGCTGGGGCCAGCCCCGAACCCTCCCGCTCCGCTGGGACCCGCCGGGCTCCCATCTTCCCCTTTCCCTCCCTGGGGAGGCAGCGGCCGTAGCGGGGAGTGGAGGGTCCTGCTCTCCTCTCCTCTCGCCCTCGCTGCTTCTCAGCGGCTGCTTCGGTTCTGCCGATCCCTGCCGGGGAAGCCGTCCCGAGCCTGGACAGCGGGACC
>VZRW01003776.1:0-55011 GCA_013398125.1 Aegotheles bennettii | reverse complement strand
CGTCCCTCTGTCACCGCACCTCGGGAATCCCGAGCAGCCCCGCTGCCCGCCGGCTCCGTGCCGCGTCCCCCGCTCCCGGCCGCTGGGCGTCTTTGGGGACGGTTCCAGCGGTGACAGCGGGACAGGACGGAACGGTCAGCGGGGGATGAGAGAGGGGAGCTCGGGGGACAGCAAACCCCCGGTTCCGGGGTCGGCACCGCCGCCACAGGACCGCCCGGAGCAGCCGGGGAGCGGGGGGTCCCCCCCGCCGTGGCCGCCCAGTGCCCGGCGGCGCAGAACCGGCCCCGTCCGAGATAAGGGGCGAAAGAAATCCTCGATGAAATATAGATTTAAATGCAAAAGGGCCCGTTCAAACAGGGACCCATTATGCGATTGGTGTGAAACGCTATCAACATTTAAAACTTCATTGTCTCCTTTGTACCAAATCCCTGTAAATCTTCCACTAGCCTTTACTCATTTTCATCTGAAAAGCCTGTTTGGGCTGAATAGACAGCAATCAGCAGCCTCTGGACTTCTCTCTCTCTGGAATGTCAATTAAAATGCAGATTTTGCGCCCCCCCACCCCCCACCCCCCGATCTCTTAGTGGCAAAAGACTTGAGAAAAACAAGGTAGTCCTGGAAAGCAAATAAAAGAAGTTCAAGCAATGAAAAAGTACTGAAGGTGCCAGCCGGTTCCCATTAGTCTTCCAGAATTAATGTTTAATAGCAGTGATGCTCAGATTTGCTTGGAGGTTGAATATGATGAAAAGTCTTGTTAGATACATATGTGTGTGTATATATACATATATTTATAGGCGCATATACATTTGTGTGTGTGTAGCTGTGTTTGTGTATATAAAGCTGTATATATTTTTTGTATATAAAGCTCTTAGCTTCAAACCTTCACGTACCTGGGTTTTTCTGATGAAGCTTCTGGGCTTTTAGGACGCTTTGAGATTTCTTTGTGGAGGGAAGATCCCTATTTCATTCAGATTTTGCTGTTCCTTGCCTAACGAAGGAAGATGCTGAGGAGTTCTGCAATGAGCAAATGTATTGATTTGGTTAACATACTCTACAAATTGTACTCTCCCTGGGGAGTGATAAACGTCTTATAAACAACAATGGAAGTGGATTAAAAAGAACACTGAGCATTGAATTTAATTAATGCCACTGCTGAACAAGTACTACTTGTTTGTGTGTGCGAGTGTGTTTAAACTGAAGTACAGCTTGGAGGAATTTGGTTGGGCTCCCAAACCAGTCTGCTTTCCCATGCTTGTCAGTTTGGCAAAGAAATTTGGGCAGGTATGTGACGAGGTGAAAATTGACTTGATGAGCAAGTGGCAAGGAGAGCCATCAATCATGGGAGCCTGACAACTCCTCCCTGAAGTGTAGGCTGAGAAGAGAGACAGAGTTCCCTTTCAAGGGGAAAAATAAACACTACGTGTGGCTTTCACTGAGTCTGAGACTCCAGGAGGGATTATGGTATTGTAGTCAGGAAGCCAGAATTGTGGAGGCCAAAAAGCATGCTGGGGCTGTGTTCCAAACATTGAGATAGAGGTACATAATTACCCGGCGCAGGAGATCTTTCCAGAGAATTGTCCCCCAGCAACTGTGGCGATTAAGCTATGAAAAGAATTTGGTTTCGTTTCATCTTCATCGGTCTCTTTTGGGAAAGGGCAGTCCTCGGACCCTGGTCGCTTCCATGGTGGTAAAAAGTGATTTGGCTCCATGGATGGGTCCTGAGCTCTGATTTTTGCTTTGCTGCACCTTTGCCAGCCGTGGTTTTGAGTTTTCTGCTGCCCTGTGGGTGAAGAGTCCCTTTCTGCTGGCAGATGTTCAGGTGCAGAAGCCAGCAGAAATCTTCAGGTGAGAGAACGTGTGGTCAGGCAGCCTTGTGCTCCACTCCAGGACTGAAGAGGAGGGTAGGAACCACAAACATGATTTCAGTGGCATTTAGTGTAGCCTAAAAATCTGAAACAGCTGAAACGCCAGTGGAATTAATGCTGTTAAAAAAAGAGTCTGGGATATATACTAACATTCTGGTATGTTTTGCAAAATTTGATTAAATTTTGCATTTATATACATAGCCTTTAATCGGAGTTTATAGGGTGAGTTATGGAAATTAAATTAGCATTACATCCAGTCTGCTGCTTGGCATTTCTGCCCGCTTTATGGCTGGATAAACTGAGCTCCAGAGCTGTGGCTGGCAGGCAGGGAGTCGGGTGGTTCACCTGGGTGGTAGTGTCCACGTCTGGTCCTTCACTGGTCCTGGAGACAGAGCTCTCTTCAGTCCTGCACCTGCTCTGGGCGAGATGTTTGTGCAGTGGTCTGGTGGTGGTTGCACTGGAGATTTAATAGTAGTTGCTAGCTTGTGGTCTGGGGTGCTCATGCTGTGCTTAAATGTCTGAAGGAGGGAGAGAGCTTGGAGCTGGTATCAGCTGAGGTGGAAAAGCTTGCCCTGAAGTGTCAGGGATTTGCCTGAAATTCTGTGTGTTAATTATTTTCCTCAAGTGCCCTTATTTATGGCATCTAAAATCTGTTTCTACTGATTCCAGAAGTTACTGCAGTGTGTAGTGCCAAGGTAAAAGATGCCTCGGCAGCGTTTCTGTCCTTAGTGCTGTGAACTTGGTTTGTGTGCAGCAGGTAGCAAAAGGCTAATAAAATCAGAAGAAACTTCTTAATGGTTGGCTTTGTGAAGGGAGAATATTTGTCCGTGCTTCTGTGTACTGTATGCTGAAGTACCACATCCAAATGATGGAGTTTTGGGAAGTTTGTCTTTATGGCTACGTTTGCCCCCTTTTTTTATTCTTTTTGGGTTTGTTTGTTTATAAAGGGTGGGGAAAAGGAGGGCAAAAGAGGTTTTTATGTTATTTTTTCCTTCGAGACAAGTGCTCTCTAAGCTTCAGTTGGGTTTCACCACATCTAGGATGAATCACTGGCCAGACTAGAACGATTGCTGCAGTTACTTGTTTTTATTCATTTACTGAGGTTTGCCATCTTTTTATTTTTGAAGCGGAAAATCAAGTCTAATTTTCCGGTTGAGCTGTTAAATCACCCTGTGAGGATGCTCTTCTGACCCTCACCTGGCATCTTAGTGTGGTGGCAACAGGGTCCCCTGAAGGGAGTGCCAATTACTTTGATACCACTTCTCTTCCATCAGCCCATGCCTGGATTACCAGTTAACTCTACCCATTTAATTCAGTTTTACTATGAATAAAGTAGACTTTTTTTTTTCTCCTCTGTCTGAAAAACATGGATCAATAAGCATCATTGAGAGAGAGAGGAGAGAAATGCGTGTACATGCAGTTTAGCATATATGGATGGAAAACCATGCTGGGGAGGTCTTCTGTTCAAATGCAATCTGTGCCACACTTTATACAGATTTTAATTGCCTGTAATGCAGCGTAGCCAACCAGTATCCTCACAAAGACTGGAGCCTTTCACCTGTACGGGTCTCTCAGGCTTTGGAAGGACACTGAGCTCAGTCAGAAGAAGGTACATCCATAGGGGAGCTGGAAGTCCCGAGGTGAAAAGAAGTTTTATGGATTATTCAAGTCTAAAGAGTATTTTTCAGCTGTTTTTCTTGTGGAAAATTACTGAATTCTTGCAAATTCAGCTGCCTGCAGAGCTGCCTGGGTGAAGGGATGAAAAACAAGGCAAACTTACATAAACCTTCAAACAATAACAAGAATATAATTTGTATAATTGTGGTAATTTTGTAGCATTACAGGTTATGTGCCTGCACATGTGTGTGCCTCTCGTTTTTTTCAAAACTGTATGTTTTTCTGTCAGTAAAATAGCTCTCTAAATATGTGCTGAGAAGTGACTTTGTGAAAACAAGGAGGACTTGGTTACGCTTCAGGTGATGATGGAAACTGCTAACAGAAAATGAAAAGTCACTCACTTTTCACATATTCTTGAAGCTGGAAAACTATTTTTCCCATCCTCCTCCTCTTCCCCCTCTCACCTCCGCTCTGTTCGGAGCTTTCTGAAGTTTTTTGATTTGCTGTTTGAGATGGTTTTGCTGACAGTGCTCTATCTCTCCTCCCCACAGCAGCAGCCGTCGTTCCAAGGGAGGAGGCATTACCCTGGCCGAAGGCACTGCTTTCTCTCCATGCTTCTCTAGAGGTGTTCAGATGGGATTAAAGTCCACATGGAGATATGGAAATGGACCAGGAATTTACTCTAAAAAGATGGTCAGCTGGGATTTGGGTTGCCTTATCTGCCTGGTGGTGGTCACCATGGCTGGACTTACCCTGGCTCGGCCTTCGTTTAATTTAGTTGTTGAAGATGCCACGCTGGAACCTGAAGGTAAATCACTCTAGAGTTCTTAATTCTGCAAAAGAGGTTAATTTTAAATGCCTGAATGTCTGAAAAAGAAGTCAACATCTTTATGTGCTGTGGTAAATCTGAGGCAAGTAACAGATTTAGCCCTCAAGAGTTATGTTTTTTGACTTTCCTTGCTCACACTTGGGCTGTGTTCACACGAGCACGCGTTTATTTAATGTTATGCAAGCAAATGGTGTCAGTGATTTCACTTGGGGCTGTCATCACGTTGTGTAATCAAAGTGTATAGCTGAAAGTTTTCAGGAATGGGTCTTTAAGGAAACCAGTCTGTTGCACCTACACGTGGGTTACGTGTGGCTGTCTCAAGGAATGAGATGGCTGATAGCTGCGTGTCTTTGTGACCCTCTTAACCTGAGAAGTTCAGAGTAAAAGGAATCCCAATACTTTGTAGTTGTGTGACCTGGTTGTTTAATTCTGCCAGGCACTCTGCAGAAATGGTGTTGCAGCATTCTTGGTGTTTGTATGTAGCTGGAATATAATTCCCTATTGTTGTTAATATCAGAGAACAACCTGTACAGTGTCTGGATTGCAAATTCTGGAGGTGTAGAGGTGGAGATCTGAATAGCGAGGACTGCAGTTTATTGCTGTGAAAGCAAAGGCCAGTTGAGACCTTTATATTGGCAGAGGTGTTTTGATGAAATCTCCTATTCTGAGCCTGCACCTGTTGGTATGTTCCTGTAGGTATATCTGTTCCTCAAGCTTGGCAAAGTGTTTTCCTTCCCTGAAGAGCCAAGGACAGGCTCCTTTTTTGATTGTCGTGAGCTGATTGCATTTAAGAATGATTTTACTGTATTGTGTAGGATCTTTCCTGCTCTCTGAGCACCTCAGGGAGAAAATGAGGCTTCCTTCATAAGGTGTTCCCTGTCCTTCGGAGGAGTGATTGTATTTCTAATAACTCAACTGTCAAACCAATGTAATAGTCCATACAGCATTTCTGCTCCAGCAAGCTCGCTGGAGAGAATTTGGCTTTTACACATTCTACTGCTCGTGTCCACGCATGCAACCTTGTTTTTATTTAATACATTTTCATGCAAAGCTTTGTTTGTTTCTATCCACTGCCTCTAAAAATAGACGTCACCAGCTAACACATTTTTAGAATCTGTTCCAAGTACATTTTTATTGATGGCAGGGGATGAACTATTTAGAGATGATGAACCCTCCTCCCCAGCAAGCATTCCTGAAAAAAATTAACAAAGTATAGCAATATTGTCATCTGTCAGCCATAGAGATTGTTGATAGGAAAGATTTTTGTTGGTTTTATTCCTTTTTTTTTCCTTTGGAAGGTAACTTGAGAATTAAAAAAAAGCCCAACTCTCATCACCTCTTACTGTAGGATGTTAATTGCACATCTGGTGCCTCTTTGGCTTTTCAGAGGAATGACAAAATCATGAATAATTCTGGTTTCAGATGAGCTGTTTGTAGGGAGATCCCCTAGTTTTGGGGTTAAATGAGAAATAATGTGATTGCTTGATTGGTAGAGTATATTACAGGGAGAAGGTATTTTTTGAAGGATGCTTGGTAACTTTTCAGCTTTCCAGGGAAATAATAGCTTTTATTATTTTAAAAAGTGAAGTTTAAAAATATGTGTCTTCCACGATGAATCTCCAGGAGGTGGAACCTGGGTTTTATCCAAGTGTAAATTGTTAAAAAGGATTTAAAACTTCTTCCCTGGGCAGGAACATTACTGACATGAAACAATTTCAGACGTGAGAACCTGAACCATTACCAGAAAGGAGGAAAAAACGACGCTTTTAAGTTAATGGTATAATAAGAGCTTTTGTGCTGCAGAAAACAGGGAATTGTGTGGGATTTATATCTGAGATTTGGGAAATAAAACCTCCTTTATGTACTTCCTTAAATCTCTCTAAAAAAACCCAAACCAAAC
Source organism: Aegotheles bennettii (assembly GCA_013398125.1). NCBI lineage: Eukaryota > Metazoa > Chordata > Aves > Caprimulgiformes > Aegothelidae > Aegotheles > Aegotheles bennettii. The sequence continues at coordinate 48,800 of VZRW01003776.1, read as the reverse complement.
CACCACAACTTTTTACACAATCACCTTCTCTGGGTTCCATCACTACCACCCACAAGCTCTCTTGGCTGAAAACAAAACAAAAAACCCTTCAAAAAATCTCTTCAAAGACAAAGCAGCCTTCTTTTTTTTTATTTAGTAAATGCCAAACATTTTGGCCGCAGCTAATTTGGGGGGGTCAGGTGCTCTAATAATGTAAATTTTCTGGAGGGCTGCTGCCTGGGCAGTCATTAGAGCGATGACATTTCATACCAGCTGAGAAGGTCGACAGGGCCGTGACCTTCTTGTGACACGTGTTGATCTGTTCCTTCATGGACCTCCCCTAAATTTTGCCTTTTGATTTCAGTGTTAGGTGCTTTTATTGTTACTATTTATTCTCTTAGCTGCTTGAAATACTCAAAAAGCTGTATGCAAGGTTGAGACGAATTGAGATTGTGGCTTTTTTGTTCCTTTGTGATCAAGAGTAGACTCTTGTCTCTTAGCTAAACAAATTTGGGGGCAGTTGCAATGATTTTCTGCAGGGTATCTGGTGAAGTGTGTGCTTTAGCACAAGCGATATGTGTGCAGGGTGTGTGTATCTGGTTAGGGATGTACTTTTGCATAGAGTGTGTGCAGGACCTGAACCAGACATCACGCATCAAGGTGGGCTTTCCTTTTGGTTGTCTGCAGCCAACCTGATCTTGTTAGTGACACTCTTCTCCTTGCAGGTGCTTTTGTAAAATGCTGGACTCGTTGAGCTCTGAATCTCAGCTGTGATGCTTAGAGATTTACTCTGGTTCATGTGAGTGTGTTTACACTGAAGATGGTATCTTGAGCTGTTGTAAATTAGAATGTCAACATTGATGTCATGGGTGCTCACGAAGGGCCAGATCCAGAGTTGGGTTGTGACTGGTCGTGGTGCTTTCTGCTTTAACCAGCAATGGTAAAATCTGGGGATGTTAAGCAGCATGAGCAGAAACAGGACCTGTAGAAGTTTTGGGACTGTCAACTATCGAATTACATCTTGCATCAAGTGTTTACGTGTATGTTTTTTATCCTGGGGATTATAAAGACTTTCTGCTTTTAAATATTTAGAAATCAGTCTACCCTGGCGTGCACAAAGGAGCCATTCTCTTTCTGTGCACCCAGGCTGTGAAGGCCTTTGATGATAGCCAACGTTTCAAAAGGGCTCTGACCGCACACAAGGGTTGAAGGGTTACTTTGTGAACTGAATAATTAGTTTAGACATATATTTGATAAATAGAAAGCTCTCTCTTGACCTTCCCTTGCCCAGGCTGTGTGTTATCGTTCTGCTGGGGAGCTAATTTAGGCTCTTTTCCCCTCACCCCCCCTACACACACGCAATGCCTTGACACTGTCCTTGGAGCACCCACTTGGAGCCTTTGCCTGGTGCAATAACAACGTGTTTCACTTCTTTTAATTTAGGTCGAATTTCAAAGGACTAATTTAAGCTTTCCACAAGGGACACCCTAATTCTGTGTCCCGTGAAAACAACAGTGGTTTGAAATAGCCTCAAATATGCATTTGGGATGTTCCTAGGGACAGCAATGACGGAGGGAGACCTTTCATGGGTGATGTGTGCTTACTCTGACGTGAGTAACGAGTTGTCTTCTGGGTTTTATCTCAGTCACAGCTAATTACTGACACTAAACAACATACAAATAAAAATACTCAGAGCCATACCTGTCTTTTTGTAAAAATGTTGCCTAATGTGAGCAATATATCTTCATTTTTGTGAAACTGTTGGCAGTGCTGGAAGGTTAACATCACCTGTGGTAATAGTGGTTAGCACAGTCCACCTGGAGATCTTTCATTAGCCAGCACGACCTGCCTGGGTCAGCATGGTGGGTCTGGTGAGATGATTCTCAGGCTCCCAGGGAGTGGGGCTGCAGCATGTGGAGGAGGGATGCTTTGGTGGTGGGATGTCCCCTGGGGTGCCCCCATGGGTCCTCTCTGTGATGGTGCCACCCTGCTAGAAGGTTGCAGGGCTGGTGGGACCTGGCAAGGTGGTCATCTTCTTGGGGCAGAGGCAGTGGAGGAGCACCAGGATGCTGCTTCCAATTTCATAAAATCATAGAATCATCGAGATTGGAAGAGACCTTCAAGCTCACCCAGTCCAACCCCTACCCACATCACCACTCACCCACATCACCCAGCGCCACATCCAGACACCTCTTGAACACCTCCAGGGGTGGTGACTCCACCACCTCCCTGGGCGACCTATTCCAATACCCAGTCACCCTTACTGAGAAAAAATTTTGTCCTACTGTCCAATCTAAATCTCCCCCTTTGGTAGGAAAAATAAAGCAAAAATTTCACCCAGGGTTCCCTTGTTACTTTTTTTTTTTTTAACAAAAGCAATGGCTTTTTTATCTGCAAGTAAGGATTAACAATTCAAACTGATTAGTTAAATCCAAGGTTTTTTTGGGGTTTAGTGGGTTTTTTTTTAGGAAGGGCAATTATCACAGCCCATTATGGAGGAATGTGACATCCCCACAGCTCCGGGTGAAGGCTGATGCCCTTTCAGAGATCCGGTTCAGTAAGTTATTTGGCCCAGTACAGGAATTGCTAGCTGAGATGCTGGGGAATTGTACAGGCAGCCAGATTAAGTCATTCTTAATGTGTCCATTCTGTATTGAAAATCTGCAGCCCTTCAGCAGAGGCATGGTCCTGAGCTGCAGACTAATTGGGCACGGGTAGGGTTGTTATTTACAGTGGGTGTTGATGAGGCACTGGGAGTTGGTAAAAAAGCAGCACAAATAATTGCACATTTCAGGCTTAGCAACTGCAGCTTTTTGAAGGAAAGAAAAAGTTAACTTTTAGGAATTTGATTTTCAAAGACATTGCCTTGTGGGAGTTTTTTATTTTTTTACTTTTTTTTTTTCAAAACCACTTGCATAGATAAAACACCAAACCAGCCACCAACTCCAATGGATGCAGAGTTCTCTGATCTTAAAATAGTTCTTCCTTGGCAGTAAACTTGCAACAAATTTCAGGCTATAGTAACTTTTTTTACAGGCAAGTTACAAACCTTTGAAAGCCAAATCTACAGTGAAAATGCTGACAACTCCAGTTATGCAAGGTTGTGTACACGTGACTGTTGTGGTGTTTTAATAATAACCATGGCATAGCTCTTAATGAGCATATTTCTATATCCAGCTTCAGTAGAAATGATCACTTGGCCTTTGGACAAATACATTCAAAGACTAGTATTTTGGTAGGATGAGTATTTAGTTGAGGAGCAGATAGGAATGAGAGAAAAATACTGTCCCATTAATAGAGAAAAAATCCTTACTAGAAGGGTTGGATTTTCAAGTGTTAAACGCTTGGGAGTCCTCAAGGTTGAAGCTTTAGAGTGAAAGCAGAGATTTTTCTTCGAAGCAACACTCCTTAGCAACATAAATCTGTGTTTTTAAAAGAGCCATCACCCACTTAGGCAAGTTGCATCTTGTCTGTAATAGTGCACCTGGTTTAACTAGGGGAGAAGAATTATTTTGGTGTAGCTAAACACGTGCAAAATTCAGGATGAAAAGACATCAGGAACCCAAAACGTGTCTAAAATTAAGAGTCTGGAGTTCTGCACCGATGGGACTGAGGGCTGGGCATGCCATGGTCCTGCATGGCATCTCCTGCAGTATCAGGCAGGATGCACTGGTTTGTGTTTGTGGTGGCTGTGGGAAACTGGACAATACTGGATTTGGCACGGAGCCTGCTGGGATGAAATTAACCTTACAGAAATTTGGGAGTTGATATGCAATTCAGACTTTTGAATTTAGGTCCAGCACATGACACTGTGTGTCTGGAGTGTTTCTGGGGGGGGGATTTGGCACAGCATGCCCCTAAATCCGAGATGCTGTCTCGTAGTACTGGGGACTAAACTGGCTTTTCAACTGAAAGAGAAGCTGGAGCAACTTTGAACACAGGCAACTCTTAAATAAAGACCAGATTTTCGAGCGTGCAGCAGCCAAGAGCTCCTGTTGTAATTACGAAACGTGTGCTGGGAGCGCTGAGCTGTTCTGGAAGTTGGGCCCTTCGGGTTTCAAACGGAGTGAGGAGCGTCAGCAAAACTGCATCAGCATTTACTGCTTGGGCATTGCACCTCTCAACGAAGACAGTTGCAAAATGAGATGCTCTATAAGAGTGGTAAATATTTATATAGATTTTTTGGGGTTTTTTTGTTAAAAAAAAACCCTTGAAAACAGTTTGTAATTTGTTTTGCCAGTTACGTACATCTCCAGGGTATCCTTTCCCACCTCTTAGTTATCACTGCTGGGTTGTTGTGTTGCATTTTGTTTTCTTTTTTTTTGAAAATGAACCCCTCTTTTAGGGGTTGGTTTTTCCTGGATCTACTCCTGAGTATCAGAGTAGGCAGCACCTAGTACAGAGACGCATCTCACGGGCTTCGCTTTCTGCTGGTTCAGGTCCTTTTGCTGCTTGTCACCACACAAATGCCATTATCCATGTCAAAGGGAGGGACGGAAAGGCAAGCCAGGTTCTGGCCGAATTGTACCATGTCTTTTCCTTTGCTTGCCATGATGTTATTATTTTAATTGTATTTTTAAAGTGACTGTGAGTGAAAGCGTTTGGTGAACCTCAGTGAGGCTGAGGAGTTGAGGTCTGACCTACTTTCCTTCCCCTCTTCACATGCCATTGCAAGTTGTGTGTAATTATTGCTTTCCCTCCCCCGCAAAAGAACTGGCTCCTCAGTTTGGGACACGAACTGATGTTGGGCACCTTACAGTAGCAAAGCCACAGGAACTGAGAGGAGGGGAAGATTCCTTTGTATGGAGGGAACGGCTTCCATTTGTGAGGGTTTAGTGGGAAGGGTGATGTTCTTGGGGGTTGGAGGGGAGGAAAGGGAGGACGAGCAGCTGCTTGGGGAGGAGAAAATCATATTTTGGCTGTATATTTTTCCTCCTACCTTTTAACGAGTGTCTGTTTTGAAAGGAGTTTTGTGAACGTGGTAGTTGTCACCTCAGGCTTTCTCCTGTGGGGCTTGTCTGCACTGTGGCTGTTCCTGAGTGGGGTTTGGAGGTGGGTGCTGGGGCTGGGCATCCTTTACCGGTCTGTCCTGACCAGGACAAGTCTGCAGGAGCTTAAATTGTGGTTGCACAGATCAGACCACCACGCTGCAATTTAGTTTTGCACATAATAAAAAGTTGTGGTGTAGAAAAATGAAGTAAGACTCGGGGTACTCCTCCTTTAGGCTGGCACCTCCGGGTGTGCAGGGGTGCAGGTGAGCTGCCGGGCACTTTTGTGGGACTTGCTTTGCAAGTTTGTGAAGTGCCCTGCTCAGTGTCTCTGTGTTGCAATGTTTAATTTGTTTCAAGGAAAGTAATACGATTTGTAATCCTGAATGCCACCCGACAGTTCTTAAAAGTCATTTTAAAAACCTAGCTGAAATTTTGAGCAATTTTTAAGCTTGGCTTTATTAAATGCAGTTTAATCATGAAAAATAATCCTGTTTAGATACTGCAGTGTTTTAAGTACCCAGATTTATCTGATATTGTTTGCTCACCAGGGGAGCACGGGTGTTTCAGATGTACAGGATTAGCATGGAGGCTCTGTAATAAGTCTGCAGCACGCCACTGCTCAGTCATTGCTCTTCTCTTACAACTCAGAAGCATTTGAACCATCTTCCATTAGCGTGGCCAAGTGCCCAGGAGCCACCGCGAGTGACGATGGAGTTGTCTGAGTTAAAAATAACTCTTGTCATGTAAATGGTTGTGGGCCACCTGGAAGTACAGGTAGCCAGCCTGGCTTTTAACTTCAGGGCTTGTTCTGCTGCTCCAGGTACCAGTGGTGACTGTTCTCTCCATGAAGCTGGGATTAAATTAGCTCTGATGCCTTTTGATTAGATGTTGCTCTCCGTTAAAAGGGAGCCTGGTATGCTTTGAAGTGTTTGGAGAACATCCTATGGTTTGTACGTGTTGTGGGCAGCACTTTCCAAAGTGCTGAGGGGATGTTTTGGGGATATTGTTTCTAGTGACTTTTTTTCAAATCCCACTTTAGGAAGTGGGGGAAGATGAATTTCAGGGGAATAGGCAAGATGAGACTTCCAGACGAGCTGCAAAAATTATGAGGATTTGTATAGTCAAGTGAAAATGGGACCGTGTACAAAAGAAACAACTGCTGACTTGCTTACAGGGGATCTGAATAGATGTTCTTTGCGTCCAGAACTAACACTTGAACATGAAATTGTGCAGTTTTTAACCTCACAGTTGTAATTTATTTCTTTTGCATGTTGAGTAGTAATAGTCAGTAACAGTCCCGAGCGTGGCCTTCAGCAAACCTGGAAGAAAAAGGTTGTGTTTTTATGCTTGGATTTGTGCTATGCTCTGTTATGTTTTTATGTTGCTTTTGAAATGCAAATAAAGAACCTGAAAAAGTTACAGGTTGGAATAGATGCAATAAAATATTAAAACCAAGAAAAACCTTTTGCAGCTAGGTGTACGTGCTCATACCTCTTCCCAAGGCTGCACGTCTTCTATCGAGCCTTTCCCAAGCAAACTTTAGTGCTAAGTTGGACAATGGGGGTCGGTTAAATTGCTCTGCACTTGGTTATGTGCAGAATACAATCGGGAAGATTTGATGTTCTGTTGTTGCTGGAAGTAGAAATGAGAAAACGATCCCAGCCTTGGATTCTGCTTTTCAGAGGCAGAAAGTTAATTTTTTTCCCAGCTTTTCATTTGAGGTTCTGGCAAAAGGTGATACATTTCCCCTTTGTATTGTGTGATAGATTACATGAGAAGACTCTTCTGTAATGAGTTTGAAGGGTAGTTAATTATTTTTGAGATTGCATTACCTGTGTGTTAGTTTTTCATTGTACCCCCAGTACACTCAGCACAGAGGCGATCGTTCTGCCACTTCAGGCAGCTGATGGAGCCTATGGCTTGAACTGAAACGGTCAAGATCTGGTGCCTGGAGCCAAAAGTTCAAATCCTGAAGATGGCCTGTAGTTTCTAATCATACTAATGAAATTATAAAAGGCAGCATAATAATTTTAGTGGTTTTGGTGTGACTGCTCAAGCTCGGGGCTGTTTTTTCCCCTCCTGGTTTCCAAGTCTTTGTGCAGAAGGTGTACTGGAGGTATGGGATATACAACAAGTCACCATGTCCTGTGGTGACTCTTGTATAAAGAAATCTTCATCCTGTAAGGAGCAGACCGTGAAGAACGGGGACAAACAGGAAGAAATTTCAGGGCAGTTGCCAGCAGCAGGAGGTGGCCTTGCTGGTCTCTGCTGTTTACTTTGAACTTGGCATGCTCTGAGTCTTCCCTGGCTTGGCTTCCAACAGCATAAAGCACACAGCCAAGCCCATGAGCATGTGATACTTGGCATTTTTGACGCACGTTGCGTGGTTGTGCGGCCATAACTCAACGCTCACATTGTAACAGACAGGTAGGAGCAAGCAGGCCATAGGTTGTAGGAATTTTTTATCTCTTCATGAAGCCGAGACAAATACAATTTTTTCTTTCCTTTCGAGGAGGAGTTGTCTCCCTTTAACCACAGGGTGAGGCACATCAACCTAACTGCATTGCAGCCATCAAAACCATGCTGAAATACATGTGCACCTCACCCCATGTCAGCCAACGCACCAACACAGCAAGGGACCTCATGAGGGTTGCCCCCACTGCTCTGTTCTGCTGAGGGCGATGAGGCCCTTGTGTCTGTAGCCAGGGCTAAATGCTGCTTGGGGGTAGGTACCTGGAAAAGCTGCAGTTCCATGGTTGCTCACCTGCCAAAGAGCATTACACAAGGCAGAGAGGTGGAGTTGCGTGGGGATAATGTTTGGGTGCACATGTAGGACTCTTGGCCAGGGGGTCCTGCATGTGGTGTAGCTCTGTGTGGCTCACCAGAATTATTTATTTTTCTAAGTCTTCAAAGCTTAGGAAAACAAGCCAGTGCGGTGTAGTATTTTCCCTTAGCCATGATGACATTGGCAGATATTTCAATTGGAGGAGATTCACTTATTTTTATGATCTTAGTATATGCAGCTCTCAATAGGAGTTGACATGATGCTGGAGGTCCACACTCTAGCAGGTCAATGTGGTTGGAAGCTCTGTGCTTGCTGGAGTACCAGGCATTATTACATGGTGACACTTCATTTTGCAAGTGTTCATTTCCAGGGCTAAGGAATTCTTCCTGTTCATCAGATACTTTTTCTGGGGTCTGTTTTCATCTCATGTACCCATCAGATGACTAGGTCCTTACAGAATAAAGATAACAAGATTAAAAGAAGATGCCAGGAAAAAACATCTCAATTTCTTTTGGAGAGTCTGGCGCTTAACGTTTTGTGGAAGTCGCTGCTTTCAAGTAGAGCAGCCTGGGAGCTTGTTTTAGAGGAACAATTGAAAACTTAAAACCTGCCACATTTATTGTGTTTATAACTATCACATAGATCTCCTGCTCTTTGGTGCTCTTTTTTTTTCCTGTAAGACCTAGATCTTTTTTGTCAGATTTGTTTTTATGCATTGGGGGAGGAGAATGTTTCGTGCTCATTGGGGTGTTGTTCACACTGCCAAAAGATTTTTTTTATTTTTTGTGTGTGTTTTAAAATCGTAGTAGGAACTTTAGTAACATGGAAAGTATTTTATCAGAACAGGGAGACTTCACAATTATGGCTGGAGGAGGCCGAGCTGGGCATAGCTGGCAATGAGCTGGCGGAAACACAGTACAAATAAGACAGCAGGAATCCAGGGTCTTTGGAGAAGCAGATGGATGAATTGCAAACACTATTTTGTCCCCCTTTTTGTATAAGGAGACGTGCTTAGCCTTTGTGGCTTTGGCTTGCTGGTAGCTAACGGGAGGTAGTCACCATGGCCAGGAATGACTCTTTGCATGTTTAAACCAGTGATTGTTTCTTTTGTAGTCTGAGTTTATAATCCATCATCATCAGAAGACACGGAGCTACTCTTAATATTAGCCTGCCAGCTTAAATTGAGGGAGAAGCCCATCAGCTTGTGCCTAGGAGGTAGAAGGGAAAGTTGCAAACCTGGCTGGTGATATGTGGGCTTCCCAATTCCACAGAGGTTGTCTCCTGGAGAGCATAAAGGCTTGGCTGCGACTCACAAAGTCATGGGGCCCGTGGCTATTCTGCTTCAGGAATAGCTCAACATCCCCATCCCGTGTTGCTCATCCAGTGTGGTCTTGCTGGATCTTCCTCAATGACAGGAAAAACAGGAGAAAGGGTGGGAGAAGCAGGAGGAGTGGTAGTGGTTGGCAGCATGGTGTTCCCCGTGGGGACATTCAGTTTTGCAATGAACCTCTTGGATTCTTGACAGGTCAGGTCTATTGACCTTTCTGGGCACGCTATGGTGAGTGTTTAGTTATTTACTAAAGCCTTTTGAAGGGAAAGTGGCTTGATGGGGTCTGAGGCTTTTGTGTTAGGGAGAGTTGTGTGAGAATCTTTGCTGGGGTTAGCTATTAGCCGATTGCTTAATTATTTGGATCTGTAACTAAGTAACTAAATGCCTTGAGCTTTAAGATAAGCAGTTCTTTGTTAACATTTTAATAAATGAAGTAGAATAATAATTTAAAACCTAAGGAAGTAAAAATCTCTTGTTTCAGTGATCAAATCTTGAATAGAAACGTGATTTGGGATATAATTGCATATCTTATAATAATCTGAAGCAGAGCATTCAGAATGTCCCCAGTCCTCTGCCGTGGTCGTGGTTTTTATACAAAGGTTATTTACTCCATTTGATGGCTGGATGGCATAAACCATGCTGCGAGACTGTATGAGCAGGCAGAGGAAAAGTTCAGGTCTGTTTATTTAAGAGCAGCATTGTTCAGTAGCTCCACCTATAATGTTAAAATACATTGTGTCCACCACTACTGCAAATAAGGATGTAGCTTCGAGCAGACAATAGCAGAAGCAACGTGCCCTCCTTTGTCCCCCAGTGTTTAAGAACACCACCAGAGATTTAACACATGCCTTCGTTGCTTGTTTGTTTTTTAAGGGGTGATAGACAGGAGTTGGTGACATCAGGTCACGCACCTCTGCAGTAGGGACTAGTGTCACAGTTGTAGCATTTGCAGGAGAACTTGCTTAGAAAGGCATCCCATGCCACCTTCTCTTGGCCGTGCAGAGCTTGCCTGGCTGGCAGAGAGCTGGTTTGCAGGTGGATGGTGATGCCTGAGGAACAGTTTCCAGGCAGAGCTTCAGAGAGGGCTGGAGGAACATGGATGGGATTCCAGATCATCCAGCCTGGCTTGGTGGTGCGGGCTCTGCAGGTCTATCTCCTCCTCCTCCCATCTGGGTATTTTCATTGAGGGAAAATTCAGGAGGAGGATGCTGAGAACAAATGAGGATGGGTACAAATGAGGGCCAAGCAAACTTGCAGCCTTATTTCTCTGGTGTGCTCAAAAGATGTGGAAACAGGGAAATAATCCTGATGGTTCCTCAGGAGAACCATTGACTTGATGGTCCAACCTGCACATGAGTGCAAGATTTGTCCCCAAGTTTCAGAGTGGTGTAAAAATCCTTGTTGCAGTGTCCTCGAGAGAGAGTTTGCAGCATGGGTTGTTTGTGTGCTGCCAGGAATTCTTTAACAGTTTAAACTGGTTGAGTTTTGCAGTGAAGCTGTTGGGCGGACTCGTGCCTCAGAATCCCACCTGTTCTCTGTTTGCTGTTGGGCAGCATTTCAAACCCACAATGGAAAAAGTTTATAGGCAAACATTATAAAAAGTGACAGTCTTAAGTGCTGCTACATTCAAGTCTGGCAACACAAAGGCTTACCTGAAGTAACTCACTATTTCCAAACATGACTTGATTATTTCATGACAACACTTGTGCTGTGTCTTCCCTGATACTTTAGAGAGAAAGATGTGGAGAAGGGTAATATTTACCAAATGGTAATAACACCTGTTTGAAACTTGTTTTACTTCAGTAAACTACTGATTTTCTTTGTAAAAGGATGTTTATTTTTTTTTTAATTTTGAAATACAAATCCAAACTCGAGAACATTGATTTATTTGTGTTGGAAGACTCGGCGTAAATTTGGGGACAGTAGTTTAAAAAGAATTGAAATCAAAGATGGGAGGTTGAAGATTATTTTCTTTCTAGTTGTATGTGAAGAACCAGCCTGCCCAGGAGGACACTGTGTGACCATCCTGTGAGGTTCCTGGGGCTCTTCAGCAAAAGCCTCTAATGCATTTAAAGAAGGGTTGAGTTATCTTCACCCACGGTGGCCTTTAAAAAGCCCAAACAAAGGCATTTTTAAAGACTCCTGTACATTGTTGGCACAGTGTAAACTCTACATTTTCTTTGCCAGTAGAGCGTTACAAAGAAGTCTTAAAAACTTCAAAGTGAATTAGCTAGCTGGCTTCAGCTGCTTGGTTTTTTTTTTTTTTAATAATTTGACAGTGGAATCTGAATTTAAAAAATCTCCAGCAGACTCAAATATACTCATTACTGTTACAAAATATATGTAGAAAGGAGCCCATGCTCCTCCTGGGAATTAGATTTCTGACAGCATGGGGAAGCACCTGCATTGCAGATCCCTGGGTTTGTCACTGTATCAGCAAGACTGAATTAGTTTACAAGGAGCATAAAGCTGTATTGCAGCTTGTCCTAGATGTTGAGAAGGAACTTTGCACGCTAGAAGGTTTAGAGACTTTATGATAAAATATAAGTCCAAGAATCTTTACAGTTTTGATAATTGGTCTTGTTTGGGTGGTTTTATGTACTTCTCCTGGCCACCACTTGATGTGATGCATGTGTCAAATCTGTTGTTTGAAAAACCACATTTGCCCTAGGGGAAAAGCCAGGAGAAGCTTTGCTTGCTTTGGAAGGGCACATCCATGGATCTGCTCTCCCTTTTGCTTCAGGCAAACTCCCACCGAGCTCTCTGAAATAACATGGCTCCAGGATGAATGGGAGGAGAAATCGGGCAAGCTATTTTCAAGTGCATCAGTATAACCCAATACTGAGATGCATGAGTGTCCCACTGTGGTGGCACCCATAGAATCAGACTGTCTCGATTTGGAAGGGACCCATGAGGATCATCGAGTCCAACTCTCAGCTCCTCACAGGACTACCTAAAACTGAACTACTGATGGAGCTTCAGCAATTCCCAGCTCCTGTCCATAGGCTAGCTCAGATGTGATGCTCATTTCAGACTTCTCTGTTGAAGATGTGATATGAAAATGACAACACTGTGCCCCCAGGACGAGGAACACTGGTTTCAGAGGTTTGGTATTCTTAGAAACAAGGGTGGACAACCAGGAGTCACCTATTTTAATATTCCACCAGACTCCCAAACAAAGAGAGGTGTGTGTTATATTTCTGTATGCACACAGGGGTGCACAGTTGGTGCCTGCATGGGGAAGGATGCGTGCGGGGAGCAGCTGTCTGTGCTGTGACCCTCCCCGTGAGCAAACAGAGGATGCCTTCATGCTCCTTTCCCTTATTGACTTTTCATGCTGGACTTGGCGAGGCTGTGGTGTGGGAGGGTCCCTGCACCCTGTGCCAAGCTGTCCCTGTGGAGATGGTCCCGAGTGCCCGGGGCTGTGTTTCCCTTTGCCCTGATGAGAGCCGGCCTTGGAAGGGGGTGATGAATTAATGGTCTAATGGTCAGGAATATGATGGGATAAAGGTCGGACTTGATGACCCTGGAGGTCCCTTCCAACCATAATGATTCTATGATTCTAAGCCCTGGTAACTGTAGGCAGATGTAGTTTTCCAAGGCTGTTTTTTTGGGAAAAGAGCGTGGTTTGACATTCTTCTCATGATTTGGTTACAAAAGGGGGCTGATGGATGAGTCATTGAATTTAGGGTGCTGTGGCGTTGAGAGCTTCGCTTGTGTTCCTGGGCTTTTGCTTGGGAGCTTGGGAAAGGCTGTGAAATGAGAAATGAAGCAAAGAAAATTAAAGGAAAAAGTTGCTGTCACTGGGAGCAGAGTTGGCAGCGTGGAAGGCAAATGTGGAGACTTTGGGAAGAGTCATCATATGTGCTGTGCATAGGGACTTTTGTTTATTAGCTTGGCTAGTGAAGGGATTTGTGCCCATCCTGTTCTTCCAACACAGCTCTCTTTCAGTTCTTTTTAAAAAGCAACTTATAAAATCAAGTGGGACAAGATAAATATTCATTTGAATCATAGTCATAAATGCTAAAATATAAAACAAAGTTTGCTTTTTGGACTCCTCCTAGCACCTCTGAATTCCTTGAAGCCCCCCCGGGTTGAGCAGCACTCATCTTCCCCAGCGAGAAGGGTTGTGCCTTGGTGTGGCACTCAGGACAGGGAACGTGCTGAGGCACTGATCAAAAGGGAATGAGCTTTGTGGTTCACTTATTAAAAATAAAGCTTATCCCACACCTGCACACGGTTCAGTTTCATGAGACAGATTGCTGGGCTAATCTGGATAAAACTTTTTAATTGAACATGACTTGATTTCTGTGGATGAAAAGGGCCTTCACTGACTTTTGTTGGAAATTCTCTCCTTTCCCTTCTTCTTTCTTCTTTTCCTCCTTTCCTTCCACCTTCGCAGAGCCGCCAACCAAATACCAAATCTCTCAGCCAGATGTACATTCAGCACTCCCAGGAGAACCGCTTGAGTTGCGCTGTCAATTGAAAGACGCCGTCATGATCAGTTGGACTAAGGATGGGGTCTCTTTGGGGCCCAACAATAGGACAGTGATTATTGGGGAGTACTTACAAATTAAGGATGCTACACCCAGAGATTCGGGCCTCTATGCTTGCACTGCTGTTAGGACCCTAGACAGTGATACTCTGTACTTCATTGTAAATGTTACAGGTGAGTGAGTTAAACATAGGTTTTTGCATGTAGAAGCTGTAAAATGTGATATAAAGACACGTTATGATATAATATGAAACAGTCCCCCTGGGCACAGTGGGTTGAGCCGAGTTCTGTAGTTACTTGAGGTTTTTTTTTCTCCTTGTCCTGACCCTGAAATGGACTCGGTTTGTATATACTCCTTTTACTTCACGGGATCTATAGTGATTACCAGCTGCCAAATAGCTCTCTGTTTTATGCCACTATGACAGGATTAAATTATACAGAGTTGCTGTGATGATGATAAAGCCAGTAGAATGAAAGTCTTTTTCCCCTGCTTCAGAAGAGGAAAAGGGTGTTCTGTGTCCTTTTAAGTTTAGAGATAAATCGTTCTGGAGACACTCAGTTCTGTTCAACCGAGCGTATTTAAGAAAAATAAAAAATTTAAGTGCAAAGAGTTTTTTGGAGTTAGCAAGATTTTTGGAAACTTTGTAGCATTTCAGGATTATTAGCTAGCTTTGTTAGAACTTTATAAGAATAGCACACATTTTGTGGCTGGATTTTTCTTTTTCTATAACTTCTGCTCAACTAACAGAACATCTGTTCTCCTTGAAAGATAATCTGAGATGTAGCGTATTGGTTTATTTGCCTGTAAAAATAGGCTGCTTTAAAGACTTGATTATTTTTAATGTGCAGATGCTCTTTCCTCTGGGGATGATGAAGATGACAATGATGGGTCCGAGGACTTTGTGAATGACAGCAACCAGATGAGTAAGTAACAGCGAACTGCCAGAAGTCACTAGCAAGATCCACGTGGAAAATAATGTCCTGTTTTTCGCACTCCTGCCTTCAGAGCTTCTCGATTGTTAACTGCATGAGCTGTCAAATAGAGATATCTTTGTCCTTCTCTGTTTTCTGTTTCACGTAGTTCGTAACTTGGAAAAGAATAAAGAAAAATAAACTAATATTCTTCTGAACATGCTTTACTGGTCTGTCCTTTCTTTTTCCTTTCTTGCTGGCTTTTCTGCAGTTTCCTTTCTTCCTGAATTGGAGTTCAATCTTTGTCTGGTTTAGACTCTCACAGTTGAACTAACTTTCCCTGAACCTGAGCTGAAATTGAACAGAAGAAACAAAGATCCAGTGCACTTTTTTAAATAAAAATAAAATTAAGTTGTAATGCGGCAGATCCTTCAATCCTTCATCTCAACAGAAATCTCCCCAGGGAGAATGAATTTGGGAACAATGTGGTTCTTCTGTCTGCACAGAATATCTTTTTTTGCAAAGAAAGCAATCCAGCACTAAACCCACATTTTCTGTTCCTTGTGCATGATGAAAATGGGCTAAAAGAGTCTTAAACCTATCTGAATGTTAAACTTCAGTCCCTTTAGAGAATATGGAAAGCTATTAATAGCCTCTAAATAGAGCAGTCGCTAAGAAAAAAAAAAAAGAAAGTAAAATTCATATTGGTTCCTTATGCCTCTATGCACTGTTGCAAAATCCCCACTGTGACTGGTAGTTTGCTATTGCTCGTGCTTTGTAAAGGCAATAACGTGCAGAACACAGAAATCCTTCATGGGAGATGTCAACTGGTCACCAATCGGGGTAGCCAGGTAGTATATTTGCTCCTCAGCCTGATTAGTAATGAGCAGCTACACTGCACCCTTGAAACACTTGTTCAGATGATAGAGTACGAGCCTGATTTCAGCTCCCCTAGTTAGTTACTGGTGTATACGACTGCCTCTGCTCTGAAGCTGTGAAACATTAGATGCCATTTAAAATGATATAAGTTCTTAGCTGCCTGTTTGGCCCCTGCCATCTGTTGGTGTGATTAACCCGCTCTGATTCACAGGTGCAGCTTGAAGTGGCTGAGGTTTAGCAGCTGGAGGCTGCTCTGACAAAGGAATGCCGTGACAAAGATAATTGGAAAAGGGACATTGCTTTTAAAAGAAGTTGTCTAGGCAAAACCCACCAGCCCAGGCAATGCTAGTGTTCCCCTGAGAAGAACTTGTGGGTTAAAATTCCATTTAGGAAACATCTAGGTGTCTGTTACCACGTTAGAGCTTTATTGGTGTTGGTCAGAAAAGGGCTTGCAATGTTTTCAGTGTGTTTGTGAAGACAGTTGTGCTTCTAATCCATGCTGATGGCTTTGGAGGTTCCCTGTGGACACAAAGGGATTTTGGAAGTGAGAGAGAAAAAAGGAAAGGACCTCATGCCAAGGCAAGTGTGCTCTGTAATGTCATGGTAAGGATTCCTGCCCCTTCACGCAGCAAGAAGTACCCAGTGGTGTCCTCTAGAACACCAGTGATGTTCTTGTAACATGAGCTATCATTTTAAGCTACTGTTAATCAATCTTGATTCAGGAGCTGGTGAAAGGCCATTGACAATATCCGTCTGCCAGGGGTGGGTGGGGTGTGTACTTTAGCAGGGGTCAGTCACACTTTCCCTGCTCTAAATGAAAGATGCCTCTAGAGCATGGATGTTTAAACATCTCAGATGGCAGGGAGAGCACAAACTCTTGCAGTGGAGAAGGGTGGAATCTGCAAGAAGACATTGTTTCTGAGCAGAATGTGGCACAAACAAGTCCTCGTGAGAGATTACCCTCTAAAGGGTGCCCACGAGCTGCTGGGCTTCTCACAAGCTGCAGCTGGGCGCAGGGAGCAGCGCAGCCTTCCTCAGCCTTCCTCCCCGTGTCTGGATGCTTGGTGGGGAGAGCTGGAACTGAAAGAATGATCATGGCACCACATCCCTGCAAGGAATCTGTTTTCAGTGAGAAGTTACATCATAGTAACTCAGTTGGATTAATGCAACGTTGCTGAAAGAGGGTTGTGATTTGGCAACACCAGAGCTGTATGAAAGTTAGGGGTGGGACATGGTGTGGTGGTGCCTTTGCAAACCACTGAAGCTTGCTTATCTCTGTGTCTTCTAAGCTTTCTCATCAGTGTTGTTTGTCATTCCCCTTCTAAATTCTACATGGTGTCCAAAAGGCCACATCTGATTTAAGAAACTGTTGCAAGACAGATTGAATAGTGAACCAGGAGTTGAGGAGTAGTCCAAGTCCACCCTGAGAGCACCATGTGGCAGGCAGTGGTGTGTAATGGTCAAATGCCCTTGATCATCTTCTCCGACCTGTGTCAGGTAGAGCCTGGGGAAGTCCAGGACCTCACCAGAGTCCCTGCTTGCTGCTCTTTAAGACAAGAAGTCTTCACTTGTTTCCTGAATCAGGGTTTGAGCTTTGCACATCTAAAACAATTTAACTGCTAATTTAGATACAAATTACAGCTGCGATCATTAACCATAAGCAATGGAAATAGGCCTGGTTATGCCTTTACTGATGGAAACAAAAGGCCATAGTCTTCAAAGGTTGTTGCTTTTTGATGAAACAATTCTGATAAAGTCCAGCTGTCCTGGCATGTTAATTATGATGTGATGAGGCAGGAAATGGCTGTAGTGCCTTCCACAGGAAACCGAACCTTGGCATTCTCATTCCTGCATATTTAAAACCAAAGCAAACCTTTTAGAGCTGTTTTATTTACAATGGTAAGTATTCTTTTAAGCTTTTTTTATTTTCTTTGCCTCTGTAGCAAATACTTTTGCAGAGGCCAAGGTTTTCAGATGCAGGCAGGGAGGCTGTTGAGGAAGTCTAGCCTGATTTTCAAGGTTGCCCAGAAAATACAACTGCTCTTGGAGTCAGTGGAGGCTGCAAGTGGCTCGGTGGCTGTGAGGAGCAGCTTACTCTTGGGAGAGGAGGACACTCATGTGTACACATGTGTGTTTGGCCATTTGCCCTGTGTGTATTTTTAAGCAAAAGGCATGCATAGCAGATTTCGCCCTGTGTTTGGTGTCCTTCTAGCTTGACAGATATTTTAACTGTCTGAAAAAACACTGGGGTAGATTTGTTCCAGACTGCATCCTGAATAGCTTTTTATTACTTCCAGCTTTTGTTGAAGGGATTAGTGGTCGTGGGGAAGGTGCAGGATTGGTTCCACTGCAAAAAGATCCCCACTCTCAACAAAATGGCTTTGTTGGCAACTCAGATTTGCCCTTCGTTGCCCTGAAGAGGTGCCTCAGCTTGGTTCTGGATGGCCACCTCCAAGGACGTTGATCTGGGACTTCGTTTTACAAAGCTAAAGGCTGATCCTCATCAGTTCCTACTGGCAGCAGTGGAGAATACATTGTTGGTGCTTGTTGCCTCGTCATTGTTTTGAGAGGTAGTCCTAATTTAAGGGATTTCTATAGTCCTGGCTTGGTGCTGGCAAGGCAGCAGCTGTTGTGATGGTTGCACTGAGGCTCACCAACAGTAATTTATTCTGGAGACCCCTGGGTAGCCCTGAAGATGCTGCTATTCCACCTTAAATTCTAGTCAGGCGACTGGAAGCTTTATGGCTTTTTTCCTTATCACCCTTTAAACAATTTCTTCTGGGCCAAGCAATGGCAAATTGGCACCAAGAACAAAAAGTATCTAAATGTGATCCACATGCTGTTCTTTTCATGCCTTGAAGAATTTCAGAAAGGATGAAACAAGGTTCAAATTCATCAAATCCTGCAGAGTGGAAACCCACTCAAGGGAGCAGCAAAAATTGGATGTTGCCTGGAAGTGTTTTTTAATTAAAGGTCAAATACAATAGTACTGGAAATCTTGGGGTGGTTCGATGTGGTCGTTTCAGGCACACTATTGCCCGCTCGAGGTGCCTGTCAGGCAGGCTTGGAGTTGACTACTTTTGTATTTCTTTGTATTAGATAAGTCCAAATAAAAATCGAGGCATCGTGAAGTGAAATGGTCCCCTGGGCTGCCTAATTTCAATTTCACATGCAGGAGATTTGCCTGATTAGATGTAATGTATTTGCAGTGGAGTGCAGTGTGGGTCAGCAGGATATTTTCTTCACTAATGAGAGCTCTAAAAGCAATCAGGAATTCCCACCCGTTCCCCTGCTGCTCATTACTGCTGTGTGCTGGAGTCTGCCCTGGTGTTACCATGCACCTCTAACACCAGCGCTACCTTCTCCGACCTGTCCTGGTGGTGAAGATGGGATGTGAGGACAGGGTCTCTCAGAGGAGGCATCTCTTGATGGTGTACACTCATTAACTATGTTCATTCTTGCTTTTAGTGAATCTGGATGCTTTTTCCTCGCAGGACAAATAGAAGTGGTAAAAGGTGCTTTTATGTTCCAGTAATTCAATCGATCAAGAGAAATGCTGGGCGTTGTTGTATCAGTCGCTGTAAGAAAGCACAGAATGAGAGTGAATGTTACAGTTTGTGGAACTCGATCATCTTTAAGGTCCCTTCCAACCCAAACCATTCTATGATTCTATGCTGTTGCTTTTTTCTTTTTTCCCTTAAGCATACTGAGGAGCTGCCAGGATATGTTGCTACTACCTAGTGAAAAATGGTAGGATGTCCTGAAGTGTTTTCAGATGGTGTTTTCAACATGTGATGTCCTCATGTGTTTCTCCAAGTCCCTCTGTAATTCAGGAGTGTTGCAGGTTGGGCTGACGCGAGGGTTGTGTGAGGAGAAGCTTTGGAAGCAGAGTCCTTTCTCCCAGCCTGGGGAGTTTCCCCTCTCTCCGTGACACAGAACTGAGCCACTTCTCTTTTTTTCCTGCCTGCACCCTTCTGGCCTTGTCTTTGCTCCCACTTCTTCTGTAGAGCAAAGTTTTTCCTCCCTGTGCATTTGTTGTCTACAAGGCTTATCAGAGTCTTTTCCAGGAGCAGAATTTTTATAGGGTGAGGGTTGATGGAAAGGGGATTGTATGCAAGAAAACCAGAGGATGAGCTGCACTATAATGCAGTAGAAACCTGCCTGCCTTGTTTGGGGAGCTGTTGGTGATGCCCTGGGCTTTGGCTGCACCCTGATGGGAGCTTCTCTGGAGCTCTGTCTCACCAGGCTGTGTGTGGCAGGGCAGCATCGCCATGGGCGATCTGTGGAGCCTGGGCTTCAGAGGGTGGGCTTGCCTAACCAGAGCATCCAAGCTTTTTATGCGCTCTAGGTGTGAGAAGGTGGATGTGATGAGATGTGGTGGTGCTGGCTGCAAAGTTGCTGTCTTGGTGTTGCCCATTTGGTGTCAAATCTAGGCACGCTGCTCCGATTGAGAAACCAATGTAACTGGTTTGGGTGGTTGATTGGTTTTGACTTGCCACAATTTACTTTGACTTTGTGGGAGTTGTGGGCAGGGCCCAATGTTGGTCACCTTCCATTGCCTTGTGGAAGACGTTTAGCGATCCAGAGAAATTATCCCTTTAATATATTAGTACCAACATGGAATTCCACCTTTGCCTGATATACTTGTAATGTAATTTGGTCTTTGCGTGTAATTAAAGTCTTCTGTTGTTCTAATGTGATCCTGGTTTTAGCAAATAATGTTAACAGTGATTTTCTTTGCGTCCCTAATTCACTTTAGTCTGCGTAACGATTTCTTAGTGTTGCAATTAAATTTTCAATAGTTACCTGATTTTCTATTTTGATTACATGCACAAATTTGCTTTGCTTTTCTACTTCATTAATTTTAACAGTAATTGCCACTTCGGGCAAAAAGGAAAAAAAAATCACTTATCGTTCTTAGCATCGTTATAAGACTTGCTTTTAGAATGTTTTCTTTATACTCAGAGAGACGTTGTTGAAGGATTTATTCCTGCATTTTCTATCCAGCTGTATTTTTATTTAGAGGGGGGTGGCAGGATTTCTGAGTTTGCTCTGATTGTAAGAACCACTATAAATATTTGAGGAACGGAAGAGTTTATTTATAGTGGAGCGTTAGGCTGCTAATGAAGGAAATGAAACAGGGCTGAGAGAAACAGAGTTATTTTT
Organism: Aegotheles bennettii; assembly: GCA_013398125.1. Taxonomy (NCBI): domain Eukaryota; kingdom Metazoa; phylum Chordata; class Aves; order Caprimulgiformes; family Aegothelidae; genus Aegotheles; species Aegotheles bennettii. The sequence goes on along the minus strand of VZRW01003776.1, from coordinate 28,263 downwards.
CTGGACCCCTGTAGTCCTAAAAATTCCACACTAATCTGATTTGCTTCAGGAAAACTCCATTGTAAAAGAAATTAACATTTCCTACTATTAAACAGATCTTGAATCTTTAACTTTTTAAAAAAATTTCATGGTGAGACAACTGAAGCGATGCCCTGGAGAGGCTGTGCAGTGTAGCTGAAGCATTGCATGGATCCAGAGCATGGGATAACCTCCTATATGGATCTGTCTTTTCAGATTTACTTCTTGGAGGGTTAAAACAGATGGGTAGTTGTATGTTCTACTGTGTTTGCTGTACTGGTACGTGACAAATGTTTGAGAACCTGGACAAGAGAGGGGTTTTCCATGTGCTCCTCAAGCTCTTTGTGTGGGCACAGGCTGGGCCAGGGCATGGGAAGGAGCGAGGAAGAGCCATGAGAGCCTTGCAGGAGCTGGTAAAAGTGATTGCTCCAGTAAATACGGGCTCAGAGAGACACTCTTGTTTTGTGCCACGGTGTTGGACATCAGTGAACATTTGGGCTTGAACAGGATCATGAGGGTGGGAGATCCCTAAAAAATGATCAACGCTGTTGCTGAGTTTTGCTGGTCCTTCAGCTGTAAATATATTTTAGTGGTTTCTGTGGGAGTAACAGCACAGCTCACACTGCCATGGTACACTGTAAGGTTTAGTGTGCTCTCAGGCAGGTAGCTGTGTTTATCCCCCTTCTATCAGATGGGGAAAGGTTCAGGCTGAGGCTTTCAACAGGTCTTCTGACTCAGTCTGTGTGGCTTCAGAGCTGGGGTCTGAGAATTCAAAGTTTGCCAAGCGCTCACAGTAACTCAACTTGAGGTCAAAAGCATCTGATCATTGGAGTCTGCTGAAAACTTGGTCCCTCCATCTTACTTGATATACATAAACCAAAGGATATCTCTGGTTAATTGTTGGAATTTCGTCATAAATTATATACTCAAGTCTGCAGACTGAGCCATTTGTAAAACTCTGGTCCACACTTGCGCACATGATTTCCAGTCACATACTCATTCTGAACCACGCTGTCTCTGCTGAGGTGAATAATGTCCATGGAAGGGGCTGGGAACAGAGCTCGGTTTCTGAGTACTGATGTTTCTGGCTGTGTCTCTTTGAAACAGGAGCACCATATTGGACACATACGGACAAAATGGAGAAGAGGCTACACGCCGTGCCAGCGGCGAACACCGTCAAGTTTCGTTGTCCAGCAATGGGAAACCCAACACCGACCATGCGGTGGCTGAAAAACGGGAAAGAGTTTAAACAAGAGCATCGTATTGGTGGATATAAGGTACATCCTCATGATGTGATCTTTGCAATTCCTGTTCTTGACCAAGACTGTAAAAAACCAACTTGCTGAAGGCAACAGAAAATCTTTTAATGGCCTTGAGTCAAATGTAGAAGCAAAAAAAGTAATTGTTTTCTTCTGGAGAATCACAGAATCCTAGGGGTTAGAAGGGACCTTGAAAGATCATCTAGTCCAACCCCCCTACCAGAGCAGGGTCACCTAGAGTCCATCACACAGGAACGCATCCAGGTGGGGTTTGAATGTCTCCAGTGAAGGAGACTCCACAACCTCTCTGGGCAGCCTGTTCCAGTGCTCTTCATTGGTGGTTACTGAGCATTAATTCTATATATTTTATTTTTTTCTCAAATTCAAACTGGTAGCATAGCAGTGCAGCTAAGGATTATTTATAGAGGCTTATTTGGGAAACTAAAGACTGACTTTGCAAAGCAGAGTGAGCCTATTTTGCTCTATTCATTTTCAGCTGCATTGTTAAGAACATGACCATCTGCTCTGGTGGTATAGACAGTTTAATAAAGGAAGGGTTGGAAGTCAGAAGTTATTATTCTCTATGGAGTTTATGGTCTGTGAAACTGAAATGGGAAGCAGAATTTGAGGGAAAGTAACAGCAATTACTTAGAAGGGTTTGTTTGAATTTTAAACAGCCTCAGATTAGATGGTTCATTCTAAACTGGTGGTTACTGATTAAGAGAGGGTTTTGGGGAGGCCAGCTAGCTCTGTGGTTAGTGCACGGACCTTTAACCTCCCAGTATCTGCCTAGGTCAGGTCAGAAGTCAGGACTCGGTCACCTTCTCCTGCTCCTCACAGGGGATGGGAGTTCATACACCAACTTGTGGCAGCAAATTGCTGTTCAAGCACTCCCCTTGCTGTCCTGCCCCACATTTCTGAGTTACTTTGGACCTTCTGGCAGTCGCTCCCTCACTGACCCGACACCCCAGAAGCTCCTCTCCAAAGATGAGAAGTTTCTGAGCTAGTCACCTTGTGTCACAGTTGTAAGAACTTCTGTTGAGGACCTCCGAGTAGTTTGTGATGATAATTAAAACTGAAGGTGACTGACTTGTCCAGAGGCCATGGTGAGCTCGGGATGGAGTCCTGGGGGCTGCCTCCCCCAGCACTGCACCACTGCTTTACCCCAGCGATGCAGTGTTCTTGGGGTGCTGTGTTTTGTGCTGCCCTGATGGAGCCAGGGTGCATATTGCATGTGCTGTTGACTCAGATCCTGCTTGGTAAAAAAAAATATGTTTTCCAGTGCAGAGGAGGACAAGCCACAGTCTCCTTTCCTCTCTAGCAAGATTTACTGTAGAAAGTGTCAATTTTTCCAACATTTGTGTTAGCAGAGAGCAAAGCCCAGAAAATTTCCCTGCATGAACACTAATTATCTAAGTAGACTTTTCCATCTATGTTTGCTTACACCATAAATTACTGTTGCTTATGAGTGTACACCTGCCAACACCTTCTGCCTTTCATAATGCTCTGGAGTGTTAACGAATTGGCTACAATTCAGTGATTTTCACCTTTCTCAGTTCTTTTTTAAAAACAAAAAAAGCCAATTAAAAAAAAAAACCCAAACAACAAACTAATCCTGTCTTGGAAAATAATAGTCACTGTTTCAGTACTAAATGAGACATTATTTGTACACTTTACATCTCATGAAGGGGAAATTGCAGATATCACTCTTGAAAACTGTCAGGGAAAATGTGTGTCTTGCAAAGCAGGATGGAGATAACTGACCTCTGGTTTGGGAGGGTGATCTTTGGCAGGGTAGAGCAGCCCATGTGGGGCTCCGTGCTGCCACTGCTAGCCTGTGTTAGGGGTCTGGGTGAACTCATGTAGACTTGTGCCCATTAAGTGGCACAAATTAAATTTTTGCTCATGCATATTAAATGTATACAATTTCCTGGGTATGTATGTACTCTGGAAAGGAACCACAGATGCCTATTTCTAAAGCCAGCTGGATAATTGAAAATATACCAATAATTCTAAATCATAACTTCAAACATCTCTTTAGTCTAAAGGGAAAGAAGAGGGGACACAGCTGTGGATTTTGGACTTTCTTGGTCAGAAATCAGATTTCAAATGATCTGGTAGCATTTAGTTACCATTGTCATTCTGCTACCAAATCTGTGTATATTCTAGATTCTGTTGGTGTTTTGAATAACCATGTTGCTAAGAGGGAAGCTTCTTTTCAGTGAATGGGTGTTAAAAAATGAGGCCTCCAGAGCTTCTGGAGGCTGTGTTCTCTTCTTAGAGAAGCTTATTCAAAACTATTCTGGAATAAAGGGAGAATTGTATTTTCTTGACACCTGTGTACTGACAAACTTTTAATGAAGGAATGCTCAGAAAGGACGGAGTCTTTCCATGTTGGTCCATGTTCAGCCAGATAAAACAGCAAATCAGGATAATTCTTGTATACTAGCTTGGCTTGGATCTGGGCGTTGCTATATGTAAAATGTTTCTGCTGGAAATCTTCATATTCATAATACTTTGAGTAGCTAGGATAGCTGAAACCAAACTTGGCCATATCTACTGTCACCAGCTGATGTAACACCATCCATCCCTTTCGGAAGAGACAATCATCCAGTGAAGACTTTAAGCAAAAAGTTAAGGGAAGGAAAACGTGAAGCTTTCCAGTAATCCTCCAGCCACCTCTCTCCTGCTGCCTTGAGCTAAAATCTCCTATTTGTATTCACTTTATCGCAATCAGATAGTGACCTGTAGCACTTTGTCCCTCTGGCTGGGGAATGTCTTGAGTCAATTTGCACTCAGGCGGGCTAGCAGGAGGGTGTATGTGCTGGCCAAGATAGCCTCCAGAGTGAAATTCCTTCACCGTGACTAATCCTGGATGGTGAATTTCAAAATTGAACCTTTTATGATTTTTCAAAGTTCCTACAGCAAGGAGAAATAAATCAATTATTGAATGTCTAAATCCTTTTTAGTCTTTTTTACCTGTCTCTATAGTAGTGATAGATCTTGCTTGTGCATTTAAAGGCATTTTATAATTTCTTTGAGTGAATAATCTAAATCCCCTGTGAGACACCACGGGAGCCTTTACTTTTTCAGTACACCACCCGGAAAGCAAACGTAATTCTATCAGGTGTTACTGTGTAAGCATTAACAGGTGTGTGTTTTCACATAATGCACTTTGATAAGCTTCATCACTACAGTCACCTTATACCCATTTAAATTCAGCCAGGTAAATACAGAGTAAAGAAAGAGTTCTTACCCTATAGGAACTATAAAAGCCTATAGCTTCTAAATGGATGTTCTGCACTTGTTCTCTCTATCTGAGCAGGAACAGTATATGTCTGAACTGGGCTGATTTTGTGGGGAATGATATTTTGGTTTCTAATCCTTGTTTCTTTTGAAATTCATTTAAAATTGACCCCTTTTTACATTTTTTTTATGTGACATGACAAGTTTTCATGATGTATCTGTTCACAGAAGACATGTATTTTAAAATTCAGCAGGACTGTCCACATTTTTTATACAATACTCCAAAAAAGCAAAACGTTTCTATGAAACATTCTTTGCCCTTTCCTAGACTTCTGACCAATATTTCTTGGCATTTTGATCCCAGTTTAGTTTCCCCACCTCCGAGCTGTATCTTAAGGGTACAGTTGAATGCATTTGATGTTGATAGTTTAAACATTGGATTGTTTCGAAGAGTTGGTTAAAAATTTGATGGAGAAGATGGCCAAAAAAAAGCAGCTCAGTAATTTGCTGAAGTGCCCATACCTGGTCAGGAAAAAACACATTGAGATTATATATATTATATATAATTATAATATATAATATATATAAATATATAATATCTTATATATTTATTATTTCAATAAAGTATTGTCTTTGGGTATGACGCACAGATAAAACATGAAAATAGGTATTGCAAAGCAATAAAAAAAAGGAAGGCAAAAGCTGTTATTAAACAGTGTGAACGAAGTATCTGAAGGGTGAAGCTGTGGTTTGGGATCCTTGGAATGTGGTTGTTCCCTGGACTTCCCTATGTAAAGAAAAGGCAATGACAAATTGGAAGGGACACCCTGAGGACCAGGTGATGAAGTGGGTGGGACTGTGTGGGTATTCTCCGGGATTTGGAAAGAACTCTTAAGTAGAGCTTCAGGAAGTGAAATAGCAGAAATGACAGGATAATAGCTGGCAAGGAGCTACTCAGGTTGCAGAGCTGGAGGAGCTTCCTACAACTGATAGATCTCTGCCTGTGGGCACTTGTCCTTTGCTGGACACCATATGCCTGGTGCTGCCCTTGGGTTTTTCCCTGGTGGCTCAGTTCACATGAGCTCCCTAATGCAGTCTGTCTGCCAGATGAGCTTGAGTCATCCATTTTAACAGCTTAAATGGGCCCAGTTGGGGTTACCCATGGAAACTTACTGGGGAATATTTGGAGAGCTGTGTCACACCGGTGTCTTCAGTTAGAGTTCTTTCATAAACTGGTGTGATGTTGGTGCTGATGTCAGTAATGACACAGTTTTGCTGCCCCAAGAATGGCGTTACTGGGACTAGGGAGTGATGGTGCCTTACTTAAAGAGACCACATTAACAAAGCCTGTACAATGAGGGCGTTGTGAGCTGGGTGGTTGCAGGGATGTGGTGGGACCGTCGCGTGCCTGAGAATGAAAGGCTCAGTTTGGGAGTCTTCAGTGGGAGAAGATGCTATCATCCCTGACAAAGGGGAGTTTTTCTGGGCTTTGCTGCATGGGCGAGCAGAAAGCAATAAGCCAACAAGCTGAATCTAGTTGAATCCAGATTCATGACATAAATCCTGTTGTGTGATGATGTGTCATAAATGCTTTGTGCCTCTACGGCAGTTGTTTAGCTTAAGCCTCTTCAGTTTAAGCTGTTGTTTTATTACAAAGATACTATCTCTTCTCATTGGAGTTACAAGAAGGGAAAATGCACAAATGCCTTTTAATATTGCCATCCAGTAGATCCACTTGTGGCTGTAAGTTAGTTATGTTTTCTTATTGAATGCTAAACAATCTCTTGTGTTTTCCTATCAAATTAATTACTTACAGGTTGTCACTAATCTGTATTTTCCTTTAACTTCTGCAGAACCATGATCTCTTCTTCCTGTTTTGCAATCAAATACGTTAAAAACACTTGCTGTGGTTCTAAGAAGTGTGATGCAACTTGTAATAGCAAAAAGTTCAGGTCACTTTGACCAAGTCCCCCCCAAAATGGCTCATAAAGAAGTAAAATATTCAAAATATGCAGCTGTTGCATTTGGTATTTAGCAGTGTTTTATTACAGTAATTCTCCTTGACCCAAACTTTGACTTTCAAGGTTGCTTAGCAGAAAAATAACCTTGGTAAATGCTTTCTACCTTTATAAACTTATTTCTTAGCTCTACATAATGTGAAAATAATATTAAGATAAAGTTTTGTGTATAACATCGAGATGGGAGGTTGGGGAGAGGACCTGCAAGTTTGGACTGATGATTTTGGGGGGTGTTATCACACATTTCTACGACATTTGGTTAGCATCCATGCCCTTCAGCTGCTGCTGGAGTCTCATCTCCATTTTCTTTGTTTCTCAAAGCCCATGTGGCCAGTCGTTAGCTAATACTATTAGCCTGGAACTGGACAGAAAGCCAGAAGCCTCTTATGGAGAGGACTTTCTCCTTCCAAGCTTTGAACTGAAGGCATTTTTACCTGCAGCAAATGTGAGAGCTAAGCTCTTGGCACGGGGGACGCAGCCCTGTGTAGCCTTTTCCTGTTGGATAAGGACCTACACAATAGTCAGGCAAATCCTGCTTTCAGACCTACAGTTTTAATGATATTTTAAGAACGTATAGTTACTGGAAGTGTCACTTGAATGGTCCATAAATTTTTCTCGTGTACTATACTGAATTACTGCTTTCCATCTGGCTGATTAAAATGACTGTACCAGATTGTATTTTTATTCCATTTGCTAAAATAGGCACTTTGCAGTTTAAAAGCTGTATATTACAGCTATATAATGTTAAGATCTTTGAGCGCTTTGTCAGAAATGTAACGTTAAAACAAGGGATTAATGGATAGCCAGCAACAGGTCATTTTGGGAACCAACCTAGAAGGAAGTATATCTGTGTACCGGATGATTCTATATCCTTCCAGTATTGGGCTGGATCCTATTTTCTACAAGACCAATGCCAATGCTCCATTCAAGTTCAAATGGGAACAGAGTCAGCACCTTTGATACATTCTGTCCAGGAAGGATTGTACAAAATAAATGTATATCCTTATGCTCTCTTTCCATGAGGATTTTCTTCAGGCATTTTTCATGAGGCAGCATCTTCATTTCTTTCTTGTGGTAGCACAGAGCTGAAAGAGATGCAGCCACTCCATGTGTCTGTGGGAGGGATCCCAGACATTACCTTTCTGTACTTTGTTCCCCCAGAGGAAAAATTTCTTCCTCAAAGGGCTGTCAGGCCCTGGCACAGGCTGCCCGGGGCAATGGTGGAGTCCCCATCCCTGGAGGGATTTAAAAGCCGTGTAGATGTGGTGCTGAGGGACATGGTTGAGTGGTGGCCTTGGCAGTGCTGGGTTAATGGGTGGACTTGATGATCTCAAAGCTCTTTTTCAACCAAAACAATTAAATGATTAAAAAATGTGAACTGTGTAATAGAGCTATTAAAGAAAGACAGAGACTCAGATGTTAGGGGATCATCTCCATCCCATATTGCTGGTGGGTAGTTAATATTATCAGCTGATTGTTTGGAGGCAGGTGGGAAATATCCTGAGGGTGTGAATTAGCTTTAGAATGAATTGAGAGGTAAAGCCTGGTAAGACAACTGCTGCTAATTGGTGCCATCCTCATCAGCCTGGTAGGACTGAATCTGCACCAAGGTCTGCAGTGCTCGGATCAGGGATGAGGTAAATTATAGCAGAATGTGTGAAAGCTTTCACTGCTGCAGCCGTGCTGTACTTGATCAGGAATGAATGAAGTATTTCAGTGTCCAGAACTGTCAAATGAGCACAGCAGAGGCTTTTAAACATGGATTACAGAAGGTTAACTACTGAGAAAACAGTTCTTTTGGAGGGGGAGAGGGTGGAACTTCTGCTAGTGCAGTTCCCAACCTCTCTGGTTCCAACCCACCAGGTCCGCAACCAGCACTGGAGTCTCATCATGGAGAGTGTGGTCCCGTCTGACAAAGGAAATTACACGTGCATAGTGGAAAACCAGTATGGATCCATCAATCACACCTACCATCTCGATGTTGTTGGTGAGTAAAACTGTCACGTGTAAGACGATGCTGTTAATTATGGAGTTGTTCTATTAAAACGTTTAGAACTAGGCTGATGTGTTTTGCTTTAGTTTAGAAGATGATTTCACAGTAGTCTAAAGATGCAATTTAACTACATTACTTTATATATTATGTATATATATATGTATCACTCGTGTCTGTAGGACTAATCTACCCATGCCTTGGCAAAGGTGTAATATCCATGTGTGCAAATGAGTTCTAATTGCTGTAATGCACCTACAAGCTTACATGACGAGCAGTTAATAAATACTGATGCAATTTTAATCATTAGCATTGCAATTTAATTATTACTTGTATAATTGTACTTACCTATAACTGCAGATATGAAAACTGCCAAGATTTTAGATTGCTTTTATTATAGCTGAAATGATTATTTATTTTTTAAATGAAAAGCTAGGTATTGACTTTGCAGAGCTGCAGAAAAGGTACTTTGCATTCACAGCAGTGGACACAGATCTGTCTGTAGCTCACTGTGTGTCCCGGAAACATAGGCGACAAAAATTGTGAATAAATGGTTTTACTGGAGAACAAATTCTAAAAAGCTGCCTGAGTTCTTAGTAGTAGCAAAGCTGTGATTCAGCAGGACTATTAAGCATACGCTTAGTAATATTAACTTAATAATAGCAAAAATCCCATTGACTTTAATAAGGCTTACACATATTTAAGTGCTTAACTAAATTAGGGCTTGAAATCTCGGGAACCAATTCCATTCACACCTACTTCTTCCTCATTAGCCTGGATGGGTGTGAGCAGTTTTGTTGACTCTGGAGGCATTGCTATCCAAAAGTAATCAGTTTGGCTGTTATAATCGGACCTGCTGGGAGAACCTCTGGGGATGCGAGCTGCAGTTTCTCAAGTATGTCTGGAATGGGCTTTCCTTTCTCTGGGCTTGTGAGGTGATCTGAGCATTATAGGCTCTGTGAATAAAACTTATAATCAATCAGTATTGAAAACAAAAATGAATTTGGTTATTGTAAGCTATTTTTGGCTGATGACTGACAGCCCAATTTATCTTCTGTGGAGAATCTTACTAGGAGTTTGGGCTTATATGACCAAAACAGTGACAAAATTTTAATTTCCCTATTTCTCCATTGGTTTTTCCATGAATAAAAGTGCATCCCTCGCGTTATTTTGGATGCTTTTTAAAAACAGTGTCTTATTTCATCTGGCACCACTTAAATCTGTGGAAACCCCCAAATCCAAAAGAAAACAAGTGCCAGCTTTGCAGAGAGCAAGAGATGCAAACATTCACCATGAAAATGGCAATGAGAAGAAGCCTTCATGGAGCAGAGGAGGGAAAAGATAATTTTGTGATGGGGATGCTGTCAAACTGAGGCTCTACCACCAGCCCCAATACATTTAAGCCTTCAAAGCCATTCTGTGAACCACCCACCTCACCTATACTTGGTTTTAGGTAGTCAGCACTGAAAGTAGTGAGGATTTTTTATAGCCTTGGCAATATTTTTTCCATCCTCAGTAGAGTGAGCTATGGGTATTATTGAGGTGAACCGAGCAACTGGCAGAGCTGTTTTTGCATAAACACTTGTTTAAGCAAAGTTCATGGAGGGTGCAGCAGCAACAGCTGCCAGGGGTGGGAGTAAATTGTGTTCTGCGTTCCTTGGTCCTCTGCTGACCACCTTGCCGGAGAGTGCAGGCTGTTCATATGGGTTCTTCAGGGGTGAGACTGGATTTACAGAGCCTGGCCCAGGAAGAATATTAGGAGATGATGAGATGAGTTGTGGGATTTTTGGAGGATTTTGGTTGGTTTTTGGTTTTGTTTTTTTCTTCATTGGTCCTTTAGGGAGCCTAGATTGACTTTAACTTTGGTTTTGCTTAAAACTGTTTTTGAGTAGGCTACACAGGAGAAAAAAGCCAGTTTTGCAATACTGGGAGTTTTCCTTGCTGAAACAAAACTGGTTGAAAATTCACTTTCCCTTCTCTGTGCCCCGCTCCTTTTCCCTGTTACCACCCCAATCCCAATCTGACATATTTCAGGCTGACCATAAATTTCTTCACCGTATTTTCTAGCAAATGTGTTCATGGATGATGTGGTCACTTGAGCAAATATTTGTCAGAAGCCCTCTCACCTCCTCTCCCCCTTTGAGCCTTTTGAATGTCTTACATTGAGGAATATTATGCAGTTTATTTTTCCTAGCAGTAAATTATAGTGACCTGCAAGAATGAACGGAGTGGTAATAAGGATTATGTCATTTATTTAAATGTCTATTCCTTTCCTATAGAGAGGCAGAAAAGTAAATAATGAGGTTTTTCAAAAGTGAGTGGTGTTTTAGGGTGCTGGGTACCCAGCTGTATGCACCCAAAGGAGCCCTGATTTTCCCTGGGCAAATATTCAGCATTTTCTGATTCTTGGACCCTATGGGATAGCAAACCAGAAGTCCAAAAGGGACTTCTGCAAATCCCACTCTGCATGTTGGAGTTCCGTGTATGTAATCATTTTACTCCCTTTAATTTGATGAGTTCAAGGGTGTAATTGTTAAATTCGCTTTGAAAACATGTATAGGAACATGCACCCTAAGATAGCTGTGTTGAATTTACTGTGAGACTTTCAAGAAATACTGCAGTGGGACTTTAACCTAAAGAGGGGATTGATGTTGGAGAACTCAGCCATTTCTGTGTTGCCAAAAGCTTGTAATAATCGTGGAGGTTGGGCATAAAATTGCTGAAGCAGTAAATTAAGGCTGGCCAGAAGGGGAAACTCTGACAGTTTTTGTAGTTAAGACAGTTCTACAGAAGTTAATTTTGTGCCTTTTTTTCCTTCTTCTTTTTCATATGAATTTTCAGTTCCTGCAGGGTTGTGGAGAGCTATGGATGTTTGTTTAGAGGCAATTGCGTATGTAGACTGCATCTTAGAAACTCCAGGTCATAATTTTAGGTCAAATTGTGTGTGCAAATCTGTCAGCTGAAAGCCTCTGAAATTGCTTTTCCTACATGGTTTAACTGGTTCCACAGCTGATTAAGTGTAAGTAATAACAAATGGTATTAAACATGGTAAAGTATTACACTAACATGAGCATCTGACTATATGGTGTAATGTAGAGAACCCTCTGATTATGTCACAGATTTGGGAGGTATCCCAGCAAAACTTGTGCCAAATAATGACACAATGCTGGTTAGGAATATCCAGTATTACTTGATGCCAATAACTTTCCAAACCTTGAACTCTTTTGACAATTAGAAGCCTGGAGCCAGCGGGGCTGAGTAGTTTTCAGTTCAGAATGTAGGTGTGAAGTATTCTCTTTTTTACTTTGTAATTACTTGCAAGAGCCCTCTTAAAAATAGTCAAGTCAGCTCAGATGGTCTCATTCAAATTTACAAACCTGGCAAAACCGTTGCACTGAATTTTTTACAATGGAAGTAGAAAATACTGAAGAAAAGAGCAGCAAGTCATTGGCAGCCTCTCTGTATCGCACATGATACTTGTGCTCATTGAAAGCGTTAGTGGGGGATTGTCCAGCCCAGCTGGCCAGGATATTCTGTGTTGGAAAAAGTTATTCTTTAAATGTTTGGGATACCCCAGTCAACTGCCTTTTCCTCTCTCTTCCTCCTCCTCCTTCTCCATTTCAAAACAAGGATTTAAGGGAGTTGTATGCGGGGCTTTGCTTAGGGGTACAAATGTGTTAGATTGCAGTAGCGGCAAAGAGTGGAGATGCAAAACTCTGTTAGGATCCTGCGAGAGGGAGATGAGTCGATCTTACCTTTTTATTGGAGTAGTACCCAGAGGCTTCAATTAATATCGGATACTTCTTGTCCAGGGCAACGTGCCAGCACGCAGTAATTGCTTACAACCGAAATGCAGAGAGAGTGGGAGAAGGAAATGTCCCCGTCCATTTTATAGATGAAAAACTGAGCTGTGGAGCGATGAAATTTCTTGCCCTGGGTCACACAGGAAGCTGGTGGCAGAGCCAAGAAGTAAAGCTGGTACTTGAATCCTAATCCAGTACCTTAATTAAAAGAATGTTCTTTGCCTTGTACAGTTCAGCCCATCAGCTCATTTTTTTATATACAGCTGAAGTGCCTTTCTGTTCTTTTGTATTTAACAGTAGGTAGAAACTCACATTTTTGTAGCAAGCTTGCTAACAGACTAACTCAGTTCTCATTAAACGTATATAAAGTCATGCAGTCTTAAGGGAGGACGACTTCAAACGGTGTGGTTTTCACTTATGAGTTGTATTGTAGTGAATCCGGGTTGTAGGAAGCGACGTGGGAATGCAGCCACTGAGATTTGTATATAATTAGATCACTCTCGGATTGCAATTATCGCTGGAGTACAATTTCTGCAGCGGCAGTTCTGGTTAAGCATGGAAGTAACTAATTGAATTTATATTTTAATGGCAAAAAAAAAGGTTAGTCTTTGAACATGCCTAGTGCAGGTGGCCATTTCTGTCCTATTTAATGTCATCATCCAGGGAAACAAAAGATGGTTTGGTTTCAGCTGAAGTTCGGCACGTTACCTCATTTACTGGGTTTTATGAGCAGCTGCCATAGCACGACACATCTTCCAAGAATGTGTAAGGTCCCTGCTGTTTACTATAAAAATGAACATAATTTGTCACAAATATCTTTTTTTTTTTTCCAAAAAAGTCCTTTTGCAGCCAGTGAGCTGTACTTCGGCTAGTTTTTAATTTTCCTAATAGCCATGCCTTTGGTTCTCATTACTGAGGGGTGAACTCTGGAGGTGGCAGAGTACAACACAGGTGTCCCTTAAAAGTGATTTATATTTTCATATGAAAACAGTGTGAGAATAACTTCTCATCCAGCAAGCATTTTAAATGACTGTCAGCTTAAAGCTTGTGCCCCCAAAATCTCGTGTTTGAGCTTTACTGATGGATGTGCAGAAAAATGCTGTTATTCTGAACTCTTGGAGGTTTTGGATGACTTCAGGGTGAATTTTACTCTGGCTTTTTGCAGCACATTAGAAAAATCTGATTAAAATGGTATCAACTTTTTGCTATTGGTTCATCACTCTTTATATTTCCTTTACTTTAGGCATGGAAAAAACTTTGCTTTTGTTTCTGTTGGTTTTATGTTTGGATTTGCATGTGCTCTCGGAGTCTGTAGCTGTGAATGTGGCTCAGAGACATATTTTTTTTTTAAAGACATGTTTCCATTTTATCATTCCTGAATTCATAAAAACATATGCATTGTTATTTGCTTTTTTTGCCAAGGCTTGTTTTGTGGAAATAAAGTTCAGAAGTAGTTTGACTTAGATGTAGTACATTCCTTAATTTCCAAGGAATTATTTTTAGGATTCACATTTTCACATATGAAAAAGGAACTGACACCAACTAAATACATGCCTTGGACGTTGTGTCACTAATGTCTGGCAGGAGTTAAATGTAGGTATTACAACCAAGCCTAAACTTGCACTGCTGGCAGATGTTGACTGGCTCTTTGCATGGACAAGCTTTGGCTTGACGTCTTCACCCAAGCGCTTGCGGCATGGGACATGATGAGACAGGGGCTGGAAGCATGAAGGAATCCACGCTGGTGCTTGCCCTCAGGTATTTGGTTGGGCCGAGAGGGAAGAAGATTTTATTTAATGTACTGATAAGCTTGAGTGTGGACTTCACACCTGGCACTATGCTTTTGGCAAGCCGTGTGCATCTGAGAAGAAATTATGCAAATTGTTTAGCGCTGGAGGCTGTGTGGTTCACTCCTGCAAACAAAGAGCGCAGTGTGATGGTTCAGCTAAGGAAAAATGGAAGCTGACGTTTTTCCCCCCTCCTTTCTTAATAAGGTAAAAATATTCCAACCCCCTAGTTTTATAGTGTTAAAGCTTCTGATTTCATTGGAGTAGTCTGGCTAATTTATGTTTTATGGACAAATACTGGTGTCATTACTTCATCTGCTGGGTGAGCAGTGAATTTGTCATGTTTGGAAGGCTTCCTGCAGAGTCTGCTGGGGGAGAACTGGTCTCCCTGTCCCACTTTCTGTCTTATTACAGCCCCCAGGCAGGTATTTCTCTTTCTTTTGATGAGTGATGAGCAGGATATTGTTTCAGCTCTGTTATTATCATTTTTAATCACGCCTTCTAATCCGTGCAGTTTCCTACGCGGGGAAGTGCGAGTAGGAATTTGCAGGAGTTGTCTGAAGATGCTAACAAGCCTTGTTAGATGTGCAATTGGCACGTGTCAAAAGCCATGTCTGTGCCTACTCAGAGATGCTTTTTGACCTGGGCAAGTCTTTTCTCAACAGTTTTGTTCCTGAAAAATTTGGCGGTGTATTTGGCAGTAAACTGGTAATGTTATGTCCTCTTAAAAACAACAAAAAAGGTGAGAGGGGAAGCTTGAATTATCACAAATATAGAAAAATCATGAATGAACTGTGATACTGGATGAACGGACCATGTTAAAGGCAAACAGAAGGTTATTCATCATGACTGCCTTATTAATGGGTATCTTGCACCTTCATTTCTTTGTGTTGTCCCCAAGAGTGAGAAGAAATGCAGAGGTGGGACAATAGGAGGGCTGCCCATGGTGGGCAAGGCGAATTGAGACCACTACACTGGTGTTTTTGGGGGTTAAGCTAAGATTAAAAGAGCCATAGCAAAAGTAGACCTGGATGGAGATGGCACTTGGGGATTGTGCTTGACTGTAATGGGTTGGTGGCACTGAGAAGATACAAGGGAGAAGGGGTATTGAGGGGTCTTCCCAGAGGTTTGCAGTGAAGGAGAGAAAAAACCCTTGATGGATGGGTAGCAGGGTGAGATAGGTAAGAGGGTGAGAGACCTGGCAGTACCAAAGTGTGGACAAATCAGTAAAATGTGAAGTTCTGTGGCTATTGACTGTTGCACTCATAACCTTTGTGTTGGTATCCTCTCGCTGCTCTGCAAACCCCTGTGTGACTGGTAATCAAGAGGTGGCTGTATTTGACAGATTTTCAGGATTTTAAGCTATTAGGTCATCTTTGGATTGCTACCACTCCTGTAGTGCTGCTTCAACAGCAGTTGCTTCGTTTAAACAAAAATAAACTGAAATATAATTTAATTATAACTTAAAAGCCACATTAAAAATCATAGTTTGTTAAGCACTTCTGAGTATGGAACTGCTCTGTAAATATGAAATACTACTTTTTCAGGTTGCTCTTTAAAATTTTACGTGAATATGTTGAAATTTTTGACCATGAAAAAAAGCACTGATGCTGTCAGAGCTTGAGCTGAGTGTAGAACTGAACGTGCCAGTTGGAATACAGGTAGTTCTTAGCATTTTTACAAGATGCTTGTGAAAGTGTAAGAGATATATACACACATATATATACATATATATGTATTTAGGGAATTTTAGTCACTGTCACAAATTAGATGGGCAAAATAGTTGCCCTTAAGTTGCATGCTGCCTTTAGAAGTGAATATACAGGTTAGTGTTTATGTCTGCAGCATTTTTTCTGCTATTCCATTGGTTTCGATGTGTTACAGAGCAGAGCAACAGAATTTCATTTTGGCAGTTGGTTTCAAATGTACGTTTCCTTTGACATCTGTACTAATGCACTATATAGAGTGTTTGTGAAACCCACCTATGTCTATATTTGCATGAATATTCCAACAAATGACCTTTTTTTGTCCCCCCACTCTTCAGTGACGTTTTCTCAGTGGTTCTGTGACCGGCTGCTCAGCCGGAGGCTGGTGGTGGTGTTCCTGGGTCTGAGCTTTGGGTGAAGCTGGCCATTCAGATGTGTATGCTGCAAGGCACGAAAACTTGGGTGCAGAAGAGAGGTCAAGAACAGGAGAAAATAACAGAGAAAAACTTTCTTGTTTTGGAGCACAAAGTTTGTGTCTAAGCGTGGCCAGCCTAAGTGCTTGCTATGAAAGCTGTTGCATCTTGCAAACTTCACCTGGATTTACCTGAATTGAGGCCATGGTCTAATGGTTAGGAATATGATGGGATAAAGGTTGGACTTGATGACCCTGGAGGTCCCTTCCAACCATTATGATTCTATGAATTACTTGAAATATAATGACAAATTTGTATAATCAGCGTCTTCCTAAGAGCAGTCTTCTTCGGCATCTGGTCCAGCCTTTAGAACAGGCTATGGATTCTGTGCTGCAGAAATTAGTGTGATTTTGATGGAGGGACATCTCCCATCCTGACATAGGACCATGTGATGGCAAACTTCAGGCAAGCCTGAAGGCTAAGTGAAGTCCAGTGTCTTAAAGCTGAGCCATGATGGTCCAGCACAGAGCACTGAAACCCTGGGGGCTGGAGCTTCTCTCCTTTCCTGAAAGCCTCTGTGGAGGTATGGTCCATCAGCTGTGTCTAGCAGGGGAGGCAGAACACCATGGTCCTGCCCATAATTTCACACCTGTGTGCCTCAATAGAGCAAGTGTGCTGTGTAAGAAAAGGGGGAGAAGTGTAGAAATACAAGAGGGCTTTTAAAGGTTGACATAATCTTTTCCATTTTACTTTAAAGGCAGAGCTGTTTTCGGGAAAGGAAATTTGAAGGATGAAAAATATGCAGTCAGGTCACAATAACAACAGCAATAATAACTCCCAGTGTGTGCTTTATGGCGTTGCTGGGTGCACTGGTGAGTTAAACCCACTGCAGCTGGGAGAGGACATCATCCCTGTGGGAGGGATGCTTTCTGCCAGGCATAGGGTAAACCTTTGGCAGAGCCTACTGGAGAGCCCAGTCCAGCCATGCTGGACCCCAGCATTGTCTCTGGTTGTTATAAAGCAGCTGAGTGCTGGGAGCTGTGCACAGTACAAAGGATGGTATCTCTGTGTGTAAAAATTAATGCAGTCTCTGGAAGCAGCCAGGACAATAAAATTTTAGCACTTGTCTGTGAGAAGTCACAAGTTGTTTTTCATAGTCTCTTGTAGCCTTTTTCTTGAAGGGTACACCCAAAAGAATTTCAATGAAAACTTCAGCTCCTCGTTGTTCTGTTTCCTGTGATTTTTCCCACTAAAATAAGGCCTCTCCCCACTTTTTTTCAGACATGTGTGAAACTTTTGCTTATGCATGCACTGTATGAGGGATACTGCAAACGAGCTCAGAGATTGGTGTTGTACAACTCTTGCTCCTAGGAATTTTTTGCTCCACGGGGCTGATATAACCCACACTGTGTCAGTCTGACAGCAGGGCTTTTCTTTAAGGACAAAGGGTAGCTTTTAACTAGTTCTGATTGTGATTTTTAATTTTTTTTTTCTACTGTTTTCACTGACATCAACGGGCTTTATATCAAGCCAAATAAGTCAGTCTTGCCTGATTTCTTTTGCTGCCACATGAGAGAGAGGTGTGCAGATGAACTTAACTCTGTAAAGGCATGATGAGAAGATGAATTTTAGCTACAATGCACATAGGATGGCAAGCTGAAACTATGCCTTAGAGCTATCCAAAGAGACAGATGGGATAACATCAGTGGGAGCTTTGCTTGCTGGAGAACCTGTGTCATCATTTCAAATCAGAGGTGAAGGTGGTGAAGCCAAGGACGAGGAGTTTGAAAACACCTGATCAGTGTCTGTAAAGATTTAAAGAAGGGATGACACTACTCGACTGGCCGTGGTGAGTGAGAGGGCTTGGGTGGCACGAGGAAGCTGGAGGAGGTGGCAGAGGCTTTGTTATGGGTAGGTGGCCATCTGCTTCTGATGTCTGTGACAAAATTATTAATCTTTAGAACTAAAATGCTTTAATAGTCAGTGTTCAAATGTCTAATTTTAATATATGGAGTCTGGTTCCCTGCTGTCTCACTTTATGTTGACTGCTGGTACTCGTCCACAAACCAAAGCAGAGGTGGACCTTTGGGCCCAGTAGTTAGCAATGATGAAGTGTGTGACACAGCAGTAGAAAGAAATGCCTCAAATTTATATAAAAGGCTTCTGAATTTGTGGACAGAGGGAGTTTATAAAGTGGTTATGGAGGTTAGCCCCTCACTCCTGTCTGCACAATCCCTGTGCTGCTCCAGGCCTCTCCAGGTTCATTTAGAATCATAGAATCATAGAATCATTATGGTTGGAAGGGACCTCCAGGGTCATCAAGTCCAACCTTTATCCCATCATATTCCTAACCATTAGACCATTAGACCATGGCCTCAAGTGCCTCATCAACCCGTTTTTTGAACACCCCCAGGGATGGTGACTCCACCACCTCCCTGGGCAGCCCATTCCAGTGCCCAACCACCCTCTCAGGAAAGAACTTCTTCCTAATATCCAACCTGATAACCTGATAACCTGATATCCTGTGAGGAGCTCCAGCTGCAGCGATACCCCTTTGAGCTCTTGGCCACCGAGATGACTTCTCTGAGTAGTGTTGGGCCAATAGGAAATGCTATACATGGAGACTCCTGCTGTACAGGAGTTGCATACTATGAGAATTTGTTGGCTGATGCCGACTGGTAAAAGATGCCAAAATTTGTAAGGCATGATTTCATCAGCACTGGTAATACTGGTGTGATCCATAAGCTATTCAGCTAGTCTGCCTGAAAGGGTCCTGTTCTTTATGAAGTGTTCTTGCCAGGGATGGTCTTTATCTCTTATTGTTTCATGACAGTGCCTTGTTATTCCATGTAGCCTTAAAACACCTGCTTTTGGAGAGTTTGGGAAGAGAGCGTTGTCCTTAACTTGCTGTGGATTCTACCTTGGCATGGATAAACTGATTTGGGGGATGTGTGTGTATGTACATATAAATGGAACATGACAGTTCAGCAGCACTTCTGAATTGGCTGTAAACAACATGCAGTGCTTCATACTATACAGAAAGGAAACCAAACTGACGTGCAGCTGGTAGAAGCTGCTCCGCTCCTGGCTCAAGTATATATAGTGTATGACATTAATTAGTAGAGGCATTTTGCCTACACCTGCTCAGTTGTTTCTGATCCTTTGAAAGAGCCGCCTGCATTCAACCGTACTCCTCCAAGCCATGGAGCAAGTAGTGGGGATCACAGTGTTTTCCTTCCAGCATCTCATAGAGCACAGGCCCCCGTCAGCAATTGCTTATTCCTGGAGAAAGGAAGCAGAGGTTTGGTTTGGCCCATGTGTAGGAAGCTGCCTTGAAGGAGGAAATCCCTGTGGGGTCTCTGACATCTGTTTGGTTAGACCCCTCCTTTGCCACTCCACCAAGGGGGGTGGAGAGCAAGTGTAGTTTCAAATTGGGTCCTTTGTATGAACTTGGACAACACTGGATTTATAGAGGAATCGGAGTTGCAATTCCTCATGTTTTGGCTGCTCTTGGAACTCTCCTCAAAAGAGCTCTCTAATTCAGAGAGCAATAATTAATCCAGCCTCTGAGTGCTTGTGAACCAAGGCCAGATTTGCAGCTCGTGTAGGTGGCATCGTTCATGAAGGACAGTGATCCTTGTGTCTCTCCTAGGCTGCTTCCTTTGCTGTCAGCTAGAGCAGGATAGAAACTTGGAAGGTCTTCACCCACTGGGTGGTGAGGGACTGATAAACATTTAATCTTCCTTTTAATAGTTGATACTTAGCCCAAATAGATAGTGATCAAAGATTGCTACTCTGTGGTCAGCCCAGTGGCTTTAGTAAGTGCCCTCGCTCAGTGGTAGGTATCCACACCACCAGAAAACATCATCAGAGCCAGAAATGATGGTATCTATGGATACAGTCTCAACAGGGATGCCAAAAATTGAGAGTAGAGACAGTGGCTTGCACAGGTAGAGAGAGTTGTTCCCTCAAACTGTGTTTCTGAGAAGAAATGATTATTTCAGCTTTGACATGGCGTGGGGTGCACTGGCCACGTGGGAAACTGGAGCTGTACCTGCAAGGTGTCACCTTCCTGTGAACTCCAGGCAGCAATGTCACCTGAGAAGTTAGCATTTAACTACATTTTCTGTTGGAGCTGTTTTAGCAATCCCATGGATACAGTTTGGAAGAGGGCTTGAGGAGGGAGGGGGCTCTGGGTGTTGCAGAGATGGGTGTCGCTGCTGGCGTCCCACTCCACAAGACTTGCAAGTCCATGGCTCAGTTGGTGGCATGAGGGATGTGTGGGACAGATGTGCATCTGTCTGTAAAGACACCTTGTTGGATAACGGAGGACACATGCAGTTAATATGGGGACAGAGCCATGTAGCAACACATTCCTCCACCAGCAGTGCTGCTCCCTGAGCTTGGTGGCCTTCAGGGACCTCCTGTGTCAGGGACATGGTCAGTGGAAATGGTGGGAGAGTGCTGCATGCCAGGTGAAGATGAAACATGGGAGAAACATTTCAGTCCAAGTGCATGATGAAAAGGCTGTGATTGGTTTTCTTTTTTGTTTGTTTGTTTTTTTTTAAGGCTGAAGAGTCGATCTTGCACATTTGGGATGCTAAGCCAAGGCCAAGGCTGTGATTACAGTCTGGCCTAAAACGCTGTAGGATGCTTTTGAGACCCATAATTTACAGGATAATTAGCATTTTCCAAAGCAACAGATGTTGCATGATCAGAAGGAAGGTGGTTGGGAATGGGCAGCATGTCCACTGACTGCTGCTGAAGACTTCCTGAGCTCAGAGTCAGGCAAAATAAGCAACTAGAGCTGAACATGCTGTGCTGACCATGGCAAGTGAAGAAGAGGACATGGGAGGTCTGTGTTTTCGGTTGAACAGAGAGACAGCTGGAACTACTTCATTTTTCATTCAGTGATGACTGAATGCACAAAATCTCTATCAGGGCTATCGGTCTGGGAAGGTTACTGATGTGCTGAGGCATGGTTTGAGGGAGCCTTCTGTAACTTCACAGTGGCAGCCGTCAAGATGTCACCTTAGGAGTCAGTAACGTTTCAAAACTGGTATTAAAGACTCTGGTAAATGTATATAATTAAAAATTGTGGAAAAGAATTAGATGACTTTTTTTGTCCCTCCCCTCTCTTCCCCCTCCTTAATTGAGGATCTCTCCATTGTCCCCAGAACTCATGTTGGTTCTTGCATTTGCTATTCAGCTTTTATTTTCCTAGCCTGCACTTGAGTCACACATTTGCAAGGAGAGGAAACAAGCACATTCAAAAGGAGAAAAATAAGAGTAGTTTTCATTTTTTGTTGAAATGAATCAGATGCCTTATCCAGAGCCCATTGAATTCCATGTGAGTTTTTCCCCTGACTTCAATGGGCTTTGGTTCTGGCTTTTAGCTCCCATGAAAGGTCCTGAACTGTCTGTGCTAGGGTGACAAGGAGGCTTGGATAGACAATCACCAGAGCTCTTCTCAGGCCCTGGCACAGCCAGGTTGCTAAGGAGATTTGGCCTGGGGATGGGCCCCAGCGCTCACCCCTTCCGGGGTTATTGTCTCTTTTCCCTGCTGAAGCACTCCAGCAGCAGCAGAGCCACTCTTTCAGTCACAATATGCTCTACTTCTGCCTCTGGCAGCAGCAAACCCTGCCCTGAATCTTTCGTCTGCCAGCGTGCTCAGCAGCAGCCTCTTTTCCTGCAGTTTTTCCATCCTTACACTAGGACCAGAGTGGTGGGATCATATCTTCTGGTCTCTGTTGGCTGTGAAACTTGGTTTTTGGTCCTTATCACCCGCATCTTCACCTCATGTGTTTGCATCATGACTTTTGCTCTCTCTCTTTTCTCTGATTTCTCTCAGTGTTGGCTGCAGCTGGTCAGCTCCCAAAAAAATTGGGAGGAGGTAAAGCCAAGGATGGAAGAGAGATGAGGCCCTTTTGTAGGAACCATCTATCCAGGGACTTAAACTTCTTAAAGAGCCAAATTTCAGGACTCCCTGTGAAGTGTACAGGCTCCAGTAGTCATTTCCAGGATAGTCCTTCCAGTCACTTCTCCCTCCATCATTTGTGGCAGGATGGGCTTCCACTCATCTCCAGGTGT
Source organism: Aegotheles bennettii (assembly GCA_013398125.1). NCBI lineage: Eukaryota > Metazoa > Chordata > Aves > Caprimulgiformes > Aegothelidae > Aegotheles > Aegotheles bennettii. Next base: position 5,933 of record VZRW01003776.1, on the reverse strand, counting down.
CTTGCAGGGCTGGGAGCTTCCTGGGCCATTGTGTCAGTTTTTTGGAAACTTGGAATTTTCCAGCTTTCCTGGATTCTTTACAGTTTCTCTCTTGGAGGAAGGTATTCTGAAGTTTTAACTTTAACAGGCTAAGTGACAGTTTCCTCTAAGCCATGGGGCAGGTCTCTTTGTCAATCGTCTTTTCAGATAGTGAGTCTGTTTGTCTGTTGATGAGCAAGGGGAATTGCTCAAACCCTGGGCACTTTTATGGTGGTGTAAAATTTAGATGCTCGTAGTCTTCAATATGATATTCCTCACATGAGCAATCATTTCTGATCTGCCTTTTGTAAATAATTGACTCCTCAAATGAGGATGATGTTGGGTTGGTACCTAAGCTGCAAATTGGAGAGAGCAAACTGGTGTCTGTCTCTCAAGGTGGGATCCAGCATTAAGCATCCGAGTTTGGGAAGAACTAGAATAAAAATTGAATGTAAGGTATGGGGATTTATACTAATTATTAGTTTGGCTCAATCTCTTTCAAATCAATATACAGAAAATAATTTTAAATTAAAAAAAAAGTTAAATTTAAATTAAAATATTAAACATCCATTACATTTGCTTTTAAACATCTTATTACCTTTCAGTTGAACCAGGAAGGTTTGTTTGAGAAAGCAGGGCACATCTATGAAAAACCTTGTAGATCTCTATGTAGTTCACTAGGTAACTAATATGTATGGTAATAAAATTAGTATCTACTACTTTTTATGGTCCTTATGATGTAGTGTTTAGTATGCTTCAAGACAGCTAATCTATGGGGTGATTTTCTGTATTATAGCATATGCTGTTGATTGTTTTTGAAACATGTTGTGTTAACAGTGAGAGCAAAACACTGAAATTTCAGTGGTCAAATAGTAATGATTTATTTGTCGAGGTTCTTATTCAATTCACATCAACGAGCAAGGGTAATACTGAAATTAGTAGGGGTACAGAGCTATGAGATTGCTTGCCAACCTGGATGAAAATACTGTTTGTCTGAATTAAATAACTAGAGGTGTATATGGCCATTATAGTTTAATGATGATCCTGATTGTAATTATTAGTTTAGGGAGGCTAATGATAAAATTAATTTCACCAGCCTTTAAGATTTTTTCTTTAAAAGGCAACTTTGACTCTTTTGCTAGTCTTTAGTAAAAAAGAACACATAATTTCCATCTAATATTAGTGTAACCAGTTGTTTGAGTGATGATGTCTGCTTACAAATGTACAGCTTGTATTTTAAATGCTAAATAGTGATGAGAGATTCATGAATATGGTTTTGACAGTACCTGTGCTTAAGCAGAGTCCTTAGATGTGTGTGGTTTGCAGAGAATGTAATATACTTTCTGTACCGAATTATACTTGGGTCGTTTGTAATTAGTGGGAGTTTCTCCATATTTAGTTTTTTTTCCCCAATACTGAGTGTGTTTCTTGTGGTCCTTGGACTCCAGGCTAGTCATGAAACCCCACTGAATTTGCATCATGATGGTTATATTCTTCTGTGTCATTTGCTTGTGTGGGCATAGGAATACTCCCTTCTGCTGAACTGGGGGAGGTGACGAACACTGATCATTGCTCCAGATGTTGGAGGGCAGCTAAAGTTTGTTTTTAACACATTTACCCTTAGAGAAGAAATTTCACAAATGTCTTACCTGTACATATGCACACACTTTATTTAATTTTTTTAAAAGGAATTTGGGACCAAGAATGTAAGAACTTGGCTTTTACTTCTTTGCTTTGCCTGCTCTTTTTTGGTAGAGGAAATGCTTGACAGTCATCAATAAAAGATTAAATCATTGATGGCTATCGGGATAAACTAAACACATTTCGTGTGTTGATGCTGGCATAGTAGGAACTTTTCCAAGATGTTTCGGGCCTCATTCTCTGGTTTGTTTAAGGGCAGAGAATAAGGTCACGAAGGAAATCAAACCCTGATGTGGAGAAATGAAACATGAGGCCTACTGACTTCTAAAAAACATTTTAAATAACATTCTCTAAGGTTTCATTTTATACTGAAGGCAGCTGTAATAAGTTTTGGAAGATGGTGTAAGGTTTCTATTAAAGAGAGATTTTTTGCTTGCTGTTTTTGTACCCAAATGAAGGAACGAGGGAGACGGAATTAGAGCTGATTTAGTATAAGGTGAGAAACTAAAAGTTCTCTCCAGAACTATAAAATAGTGGTCTATATGTTCTACTGTAGTTTACAAATTAAAAAATATTAAACTGTTCCTAGATCTTTGAAAATGGCACACGTAGCCATGGAATAATTTAATAACTGCAACACAAATGCACTTTTGCCACGAGTAAAATAAGACTGCTGCTTTGTAGTGTCCTGCCAGCGTAGCCTCACTGAATAAATTCCCAGTAGATGTTTGCCGCATGCCAAATATATTGGACTTTATAAAAGATCCCATTGTTCCACGGGCATCATTATTTGCTATTACACTCGCAATGTTTGCTTGTGAAACAGTTTATTGGAAACTAGTATGTTTAAGAAGGAATGCTCGATTTGAAATTCAGTTGATTTGGCTCGTCATGGCAAAGCTTTTGCAGTGCACAGCATCTAAAAATAAATGTTTAGGTCCGCTGGTTTTTAGTTATCTTTTGAAAGAGTTCCTGGAGCTGGGGCTGAGCAATGGGCCTTTCACTTCTAATTCATCTGTTGCAAGTATATGTAGGTCAGTATTTACTTCCTTATAAAAAGAAAGGGAGAAAGTGAAGTTTGCATGAGGAAGGCAGTGAGTTCCCAGCTCGGCAGAGGGAACTGCAGCTCCCTGAAGGTTTTCTGGGGGGGGTGGCAGTGTCTGTCCCACTCACTGGATCATGAAGGAATTTGGTAACCTGGGCTGTCATTTACAGGACTTCCTCTTACGCGACGTTTGAATGAGAAGTTTTTATGCTTTGCTCACTTGCCTCATCTAGCCAAAAAAAAAAAGGCTGTTGGTGGCCCTGGAGGCTGGGGAGCTGGGCTCAGCCCTGCGCACCACCCTGGAGATTTCAGCAGCTTGTAAATCAGTCTTCGTGAGGGTGATGGAAAGCTGCCTTGCTGGCATAGATGAGGGAAAGGCTCCCATTGTTGCTTTGCCCAAAGGCTATGTGTATCACATCCACAGAACTGGGCTGGGAACGCTGGCTGCAGAGGCTCTCTGGGTACCCAGATGATGGCAGGGTGCAGCCAGTGTATTCTGTGGTGGAAGCTTAGCATCATAGAATCAGCGAGGCTGGAAGAGACCTCCAAGATCATCCAGTCCAACCCCTACCTACATCACCACTAACCCACATCACCCAGCACCACATCCAGACACCTCTTGAACACCTCCAGGGACGGTGACTCCACCACCTCCCTGGGCAACCTATTCCAACACCCGATCAACCTTACAGTGAAAAAATTTTTCCTAATGTCCAGTCTTGACCAAGAACATTTGATAAATGCTGAAGCATGTCCATAGATGAAAAGCTTTGTTGGCTGATATCAAATACCCTGCAGTTTTCCAGAGGACTCTGTATTTCCCTGTGTCCTGCTCAGAATAAGAATGAACTGCTGTGTCTGGGAGAAGCAGGGAGCAGCTATCGTGGTAGCATTGCTAAGAGAGTTTTGAAAAGTTGAGATGTCTGGTGTGTGCATCCTGCATGAGGAGTTCAGTGCTGCTAATTTTAAGAAATTCCCTTTGGTTTATTTTAACATATCCATCGATTTTTTTAGAATTAATCAATAATCTCTTCTTAACTTGTGGAGGTTTAGTCCAACTAGAATGTTTTAAAACTCAGAGGTATTTGCTACAATAGCTACAAGAAGAAGAAAAAAAAAAAAGAAAAAGATGTTTTACTTAATTTTTGCTGAGTTGAACTATGAAAAATGCTTAGGATTTTTAGGCACGGCTTCTCGCCTCCCCCCAGATAGCTCTTCTTTGTATTACAAGTGTATTGCTCAAGTCATCTCCTTTGAACTGTAGTTTTTGTTATACGTTTTGGCTGCAGTGTTATTTCGGAGGAGTCAGCCAACAGGCTTACAGGGCTTTTTGGCTCGAGTTCACTTACAGTTTTCTTGGCAGCTCTGTTTATTTATGCATCTTTATTTCTCTCTCTCTTGCTCCTTCTCGCTCCCCTTCCCCACCCCACCAGAGCGATCCCCGCACAGACCCATCCTCCAAGCTGGCCTTCCAGCAAACGCCTCGGCGGTCGTCGGAGGTGACGTTGAGTTTGTCTGCAAAGTCTACAGTGATGCTCAGCCTCATATTCAGTGGATAAAACATGTCGAGAAGAATGGCAGTAAATATGGACCAGATGGACTGCCCTATCTTCAGGTTTTAAAGGTGAGGCTTTGCAGATGCCTGCGGTGGTGACGACTTCTTTAAAGCGTTGAATTTATTTGATGGTAAATCCAAGAATTTTGAGATCTGAACTCCTTTGTTAAATGGAAGTGTTTATGTTACAGATGAAATAATGAGTTAGATAAACACTTGGTAGTCTAAATGCTAATTGTGCAGCCCATAGAAACTGTTTTGCTCATTTTTGCTTCCATAAAGTCCTTTATCTCTGAATGTTTCAGGCGTGACTTATTAAGAAACAAATGAAAACCCTCTTAAAGAAAGTCATTGACATTCATGTTTCGATAGACTGTGTTCAAAACATACCTGGGATAATCTACTCCATTTCTTTACTGCTTCTTCAGCCTCTTTATTTCAAAGTAACGTGGCAACTGCAGCCAAAAGCTTGTTGGCAGGATTGGGTTTTCTGGATGCTGAGCCTGCAGAGATGTCCATTTTTTGCCGGCGTGCCACGGCGTATGGGTGGTGTGGTTCCTGCTGGCAGGTGTTTTGTGCAAGCCTGACCAAGGGGACTCCAGAGTTTTCCGAGCTGGATGGCATTGCCAAAGCTCAGTGAGGTGGCAGGCAGGACAGCCAGCTCCATACCACCTTGTTCCAGCGTTCCAGCCCAGGTGCTTTTTTCCCTGATGCTGCTGTTTTCTAACTCCACCTGTGATGCTTCGGATTTAATAAAACCCAAACAAAACAGCACCAAAAAACCCAAACAACCCCCAAAACCCTCGGTGTTTTGATGCTGATACCTGTATGAAGTGGAAGGCGTATTCTTATGACGTGTTGGTGGTGGGACCATAGACAGATCGGTGTCGGTTTTGGGCAGCAGTGACGTTGTTCTCCTGTGTTATTGGTCTATTCTAGCATTCGGGGATAAATAGTTCCAATGCTGAAGTGCTGACATTGTACAATGTGACAGAGGCGGACGCTGGAGAATATATTTGTAAGGTCTCCAATTATATAGGGGAGGCCAACCAGTCTGCCTGGCTCTCTGTTCTGCCAAGTATACAAGGTAACAATGTTTTTTAAAGCAAGCTGGATGTAGAAGCTGGAAAAATGGTGCTTTGGGAGACTGCAGGCAGCTTGTAGGATAACTCTCTGGCCTTGTGGTATATGTGTAATCCTCCTTTGGTGATGCAACTGGTATGACACCAGCAGCCATGGAAAAATTCCCACAATATTCTGTGTACACCATAAGCACTGGTTTCTGACACTGATCTTTATTCTCTCTTGTGTTTGGTGTCTTTGTGTCTGTGTGTTTACGTCCAGTTTTGTTGTTAATTCTGCACACTTTGCAGTTCACATATAGGATACTCACTGAATAATGTATTTACGACCTAATTAGTGTACGTTTATATATATACATATGTGTGTATATATATGAAATGTGCACATAAGTACCCGCTAAAGTCTTAAGTCAGGTCAGTTTAGTCACTTATAACTTCCCACATCACCTGTGACTGTGCAGGGTGGGAGGATTTTCCAGTTGTTACTCACCTATTATGAACTGGGTAATAACAATCAATAGCAATAAAACTGGCAACAAAAACTTCCAAATTATTATTTTCCCAAACTTTATATGGAAATATTTTTATTGAA
>VZRW01003775.1:330392-358126 GCA_013398125.1 Aegotheles bennettii | reverse complement strand
GGTTGATGAGGCACTTGAGGCCATGGTCTAATGGTCTAATGGCTAGGAATATGATGGGATAAAGGTTGGACTTGATGACCCTGGAGGTCCCTTCCAACCATAATGATTCTATGATTTTGTGATTCTAACTGAAGGTGATGTACTATTCACTTGTCTCTCTAGCCATTTTCCTGTTATTCTTTTGAGCACATACATACCTATACCAAGAACTAGTTGCAGTCCTCAAGACAAATCTGTTTAGCTTCGTACAAACTTTATTTACAGTTTGAAATCTGGACATAAAGGAATATAAATTCTAAATACAGAGTTTTTCGACAAACAATGTTTGTTCTCCTTATATCATCATTTACTCCTATCTCAGGAAACTGAGACATTGTAGAATTACCTTTTTACTATGAATTCAATTTTTTTCTTATGCTCTATCTATTTTTTGCAGTTAGTGATTATCATCCATTTAGGTCCAGATACCCCTGATAATTCCTGTTTTATTTTCCACAGCATAATACATCCAATAGGACAGTAAGAGAAATTAATTCACAATATATTCATCGAGCAGACATCTGTGACTGTCAGAAAAGTGTTTTGCTGCCAGGTGAAAGATTCCTTCCATCTACTGATGAGCAAACAGGGATAATATTTATTTTCAGATGGGTCTGAGGCAAAAAATATTAGACATAAAAGAAGCTAAAGTGATTGATGCTCTTCTATCACCTGAAATGTAATGCAGCCTGGCATCCCTCACAGTGCAGTAGGGTAAACCAGACACATGCAGAAGCTGAGTAAAGATTCATCTCATGAGAGGCAGGAAAAGATACTGAGGAAAGACAGGCTACTGAAACACTTGAGTTGATTGACTCAAGAATATTTCTTGTGTGTATGGGGGGTCTGTTAATATGGGATTGATGGCTTGATATCCCATTGTGACAGTAGGTTTGCGCATCTTTTCTTTAAAAATGAAGGAAGACACTCTTGTCTTCTGAAAACAATCGTAACTTGGGAAACAAATTCACAGAATCACAGAATCACTTGAGTTGGAGGGGACCTTAAAGGTCATCTAGTCCAACTTCTCTGCCATAAGCAGGGACATCCCCCACTAGACCAGGTTGCTCAGGGCCCCATCTAGCCTGACCTTGAACATCTCCAGGGACAGGGAATCCACCACTTCTCTGGGCAACCTGTTTCAGTGTTTTACCACCCCCATGGTGAAAAACTTCTTCCTATGTCTAACCTAAATCTCCCCTCCTTCAGCTTAAAACCATTACCCCTCATCCTATCACACAGGCTTTGCTAAAAAGCCTGTCCCCATCCTTCTTATAGGCCCCTTTTAGGTATTGAAAGGCAGCAATTAGGTCTCCTTGGAGCCTTCTCTTCTCCAGGCTGAACAACCCCAACTCCCTCAGCCTCTCCTCATAAGATGAGTGTTCCAGGCCTCTTACCATTTTTGTGGCCCTTCTCTGGACTTGTTCCAACTTGTCCATGTCCTTCCTGTGCTGAGGTCTCCAGAACTGGATGCAGTACTCCAGGAAGAGTCTTACTAGAGCAGAGTAGAGGGGTAGAATCACCTCCCTCGACCTGCTGGTCGCAGTTCTTTTGATGCAGTCCAGGATACGGTTGGCCTTCTGGGCTGCCAGGGCACATTGCCAGTTCATGTCCAGCCTTTCATCTACCAGTACCCCCAAGTCCTTCTCATCATGATTGCTTTCAATTCCTTGATCCCCCAGCCAGTATTGATACTGAGGGTTGAACTGTCCTAAGCGAGGACCTTGCACTTCTCCTTGTTGAATCTCACGATATTCCCCTGGGCCCACTTCTCAAACTTGTCTAGGTCCCTCTGGATGGCGTCAACCGCACCACTCAGCTTGGTGTCATCCGTGAACTTGCTGGGGTTGCACTCGAGCCCACTGTCTATGTTATTAATGAAAGGGTTGAACAATACTAATTAAAAGATTGAACAAATCAGGTACAAAAGGTAGCTATTCATAAGGAAAAAAAGGATAAACCCATTGGTTTAGTGACTATGCCATGTTCATCAAGTAGATGGGAGACATAATTGGACTTCTGCCCTGAGCTGAGAGATACAAACCTAGAATCCTAACCTACGTGCCTAACCTCTACAGATTTGTATTTGCAGAATTATTAAGAACTGCTTGTGACTCCATTATAACTTCTAGAGAAGAAAGGCTTGGTAAAGCACATATATTAGGAATTTTGGCACTGATTTTTTATTTTATTAGAAATCTACAAAATATTTATTCTTTTTATATAAACAGTAAGGCATTTTAAGAATTTTGAAGATGATCTTCTTTTGCATTTCTCCCAACTCCACTGACTTTAATGCAGAAAATTATACATTGAATGAACTGGTTGAAGTAAATACACGGTGAATGAAAAAAAATGGAGAGCAGCCCAGTTTGTGGTTTGATTTTTTTTTTTAATTATTAGACCTTGACTAATTTCTAGACATTGGTTTATCTTACTTGTTTAGATATATCATTGTTTTCTTTTTTTTTTTTTAAATAAGAATTTTCAAAAAAAAAGGACTAATTCTGCTCTCATTTAAAGTAGATGTTTTCTGTTTATCTGACTAACCTTACAGCTCAGTAGAAAACTTTGGAGCATATCAAAACAGTAAGGAATAGTGATAAGTTTCACTTTTTTCACTTTTAAGGTCATAAAACTACATTTTGGGACAATCATCACTTTAAATGTTCGGTTTCCATGAAAGAGAATTCATTCTTGGCAAGCCATTCACTAGTGCAGATACATTTTTACTCATTTCTTTAAACTGTCAGAAAAAGTTGTATTTCCCTATCTTGATTTTCATTCATTACAAAACTGAGTTCCAAATATAAGTAAATTCTGTGCCTATCTAGAAATGTCTTGATATTTTGATGAAAACAAAAGATTGATTCTCCTTCCTTGTCTTGACTAAGTCAGTGCTCACTGCTCAGTGTAACAAATCTTAAGGTTAACCTCAAGAGAAGTCAATCAATACATCTTTATTATTCTGTGTATGTGTGTAAAACATCAAAGACTAACTGACAAGAGACAGCTAACATTTCATTTCTAGGACAAGAACCCATGAAACCTTACTATATGGTTAATGGCTGACTCTTAAATAATTTTAATCTGTTCTTATTTTTCAGAGTCTGAAGAGCTCAAAAGGTTGAAGTACATATATGAAGCGAAACAGAGAAAATGTGAGTGCAGGAAAAATGAAATGCTTAAAAAATCTGGGCAATTTTATGGAAATGTTATAACTGTCTTTTAGTATGAGGATCTTCATTGTGTTAGCTACCTCTTGTGAACATGTGTTTCTAGGCAAAATTTACCTTGTTCAGGCTGGTTGATTTTCTTTTTTGATGATATGTACATTTCAGAAACATCCCGAGCTGGTTCAGAGAAAGAAGTCAGGCTTAAATACCTGCTTTCAATTCCTGTATTATATTGTACATATATGTACAGTTAAAAGAACAGCTTTCCAAATGCATGAAATGATGCTGACAAATTTTGGCACTTTAAATGGGAAATAAATGAAAAATATTGTCAAATAAAATATAAACCGTCTATATTCATTTGGTATGTCCTTAGCATGATTTCATGACAGTTAGTCTATAAATAAATTTATTTAATAAAAGTATTATTATATGACTAATAGGTAAGGGTTTTTTGCAATCATATTTAAGTATTTACAGAGCATTGTTGTGTTGTATTTTCTCTAATTCCATTTTCAAACTGTACTTAAACTTTCAAAGTAACATTGTTCAACTGTTTTTTTTATTATGAGAAACTAAACTTAATGTGAAAATACTACATGATCATAGAAAATATCCATTTTTGTGTGGAGCTTTCTACTAGCAAGAAAACCACTGCAGGACTGAGACTAGGGAAAATATACCCAGAAGTGAACAAGCACAAGATACCAGTAATATCCAGTCAAGTCTAGATTTCCATTTTGATTTGCTTTGGACAGTTTCACCAGATCAGTATCTTCTAATTAAGGTATAATCCTTCTGTTACTCATCAGGTATCCAAAGTTACACACTAAGGCAAAAAACAAGCTGTTTTTGAAGGAATTTACAGTTAAACCATCTTTCTTGACTGTACGCAGTACTGCTGCCACCTTCTTGTATTTTAGTTGTCAAATACCTTAATTCCTGTGGTCCATCACAGTTATACGAACAGTACTACCAGAATACCAATGCTACACTTCTAAACTCAACCCCCCTCAGTTAGGTCTCCTTGCAGTGCTATGCTCTTGTAGCAGTTGGACTATGGTAGAAATTTGTTGTTTATAGTCATCTAAAATCTTCAGGCTTTCTTTAAATATGTGGCACATAACAGTAGGGAAAATTTTCTTCAGCTGCTTCCTACTAGGATATATATATTTATGCCTTAATCCAGTGTTTGCACACCTCTCAAATTAGGTTCCATGAAAATATGTTGTGCTTACTTCCTAGAAGATGTAGGAGATACACGTTAATATATTCCAGAAAGTCTCAGACTCATGACCAGCATTTCTTTCAGATAAGGGAGGCTCACTAGCTACACAGAACTAAGCATGACCCAAATTGCCCATTATTGTCATCTCTGTCACTGATGCTTGTAGGGAGAGGTGGGTGGAAAGGGAAAAAATCACCAAAGGTGGGGAAAGTAGGATTGCTTAAATAAATTTGCAGTCTGTATTTGGAAGCAGTAGCTACCTGTTAAATAAGGAGGAATTTTACTAAATAATTTTCTGTCTGAGCCAAGTAAAAATATAAGTTTAAGAGAAATTGTGATGGGTTAACCTTAGCTAACAGCCATACTCCCACCTTACTGCTCTCTCAATCACTTACTCCCCAGTGGGATGGAACAGGGAGAAAATAAGAACAGGAGTGAGAAATCTCATGAGTCAAGGTAAATACAAGGATATTGTTTATCTGTTATTGTCACAGGCAAAATAGACTCGACTCAGGGAAAATTAATATATTGACAATAAAAATATTTTCCAGTAGCAGTAAAAAAATACAAACATTAAAACAACACATTTCCTGCCCCCTTTCTCAGACTCAACTTCACACCCTGAGTCCAGACTACTCTACCCTCCTCACCCTTGGCCCAAGCTGCACAGGGAGGATAGAGGATGGGGATTATAGTCAGTACGTAATGGTTTCTTTGTTTGCTCTTTCTTTGTCATGTTTTTCCCTGATTCCAGCTTTTGCTATCCACAGGCCACAGCTCCTGTCAAGAATATACACCTGCTCCAGTGCAGGTCCTCCACAGTCTGCAATGACTAGTCCGTTGCCATGTAGTATCTCCTCCTCCTCTTCCTCCTTCTCTCACCTTGGCTTTCCCTCAGCTGCTTCTGACTCTGTTTGTTCCCTCGCCTCTGCCTGTCTAGCATTTTTTGTCCTTTCTTATATAGTCTTTCCCAAAAGTGCCACCAGTTTGGCTGAGGGCAGCTGTGTCCTGTGGTGGGTCTGTTGCAGCCAGCTATAAGTGGCTGTGTTCATCACAGGGCAGCCCCAACCATTCCTCACAGAGGCCCCTGCAGCCCTCACTGCCAGAGCCCAGGCACCTACAAATGGTACAGAATGACATTCATAAAAAGATACAGCATATGATAAACACTAAAGAATATGTATCTGGTCTACTGCAGTCTTGCAATGATGTGGGACCCAGAGACTAGATTGTGTTTATGTAAATATCTCAGACATAATTAGAAATAAAGTAATTACAGTCTGTGGAGCACCAGAAGTTCACCTAGTTTAGTGTGAATCTCTTGAAAGCTTTACATTGCTCTAACGTGGCATGACAAAGAAGGACCTGTGAAAGAAAGGGCACTGGATACCAGCTGTCAAAGGACAGGGTCCTGAGCTTGTTCTGTGGTAAACAACACAAACCAGAGCAGATCCTTGCAGCTGAAAAAATATCTAGTGCCAGCAAGATATGCCCAGATTCTTAGAGTATCATTGGCTGGAAAGAATTTTTTTCAGAGTGCCTGTGAAAAACGTGTCAGCAGAAGATGAATGCAGCATTAATTTTTATTTTGGTTTAAGCAAAGACAGAAACAATTTTCTTTTTTAGTAATTTTACTCTTCAGGTAAGTCTCTTCTAAGTAATTGTACTTCCTGAAATTAACAGCATGTTTTTCAGTCAGTGTCTGCCTCTGGGACTGATAATGCTTGATATTTGTAGTTACTAATGGAGAATGGTATGTAGAACCAAGGCCATTTCTTGGTTCTACTAAACTTCTCATGTACCAGAAACAAAAGAGACGAAAAGGGGTCGCACCTGTGACCCTTCTGTGGCGAGGAACAGACCACACAGGTGACCTAATTGACCAAACTAAGTATTCCAACCCATACGCATCATACTCAGTATAAATCTGAGGGATCATGAGGATCAAGCTCTCTTCATTTATGGCTGGCCTCCTGGGTGAACTCAGTCTGCTCTTCCACCTTTGATCCTGATCCACGCATTCCTGAATCTGTTCCTGAATCCAGATCCCATCTGTCACTGACTCCAGGAGTCCAGTCCAGGACTTTCCCAGGGCCTGCCCTGCAGCCTCGGTGGTGACCTGAGAGTTATTGGGTGGAGCATGATATTGATTTTGTATATATTTCATTATTTTCTTTTCCATCATTACTGTTTCATTAAAGTTGTGTAGTTTAGTTTCCAACCCATAAGTCTCTCTCCCTTATTCTCTTCTCTTTCCTTTCCCTTTCTGGGAAGGGGGAAGAGTTAATAGAGAGCATCTGTCACTTGTTTAATTGCCGGCCCAGTGTTAAACCTTGAAAATATTTGAGCAAATGGATCCCTAAAACCTGGTCATTACATGAGAAGAAGCTCACACAGCCTTAGTGTCAGAGGGATGGAAATTGAAAAAAAAATTTAAAAGGGCCTTAAAGAGAGATCTAGGCAACTATAGGCCTAGAAAAAGGTGCAATAAAGGTGAAAAGGTTTCAGAAGATCTTGTGATACTGAATGACAGTGGAAAAAGTGATAGAAGAAATACTGACAAACGATCAAGAAATTGTATGAGGAAACACACACTTAACTGCACTCACAGAGCTAGGGACCTGAAATTATTACCACTGAAGAAAGAAGTCTCAGGGTTATTGTGACTAGTGCTTTAAATACAGCAGTTTGATGTTCAGTTCATCTGACAAATAGATGCCTAAAATGTGAAAGATTATTAGAAACAGAAGAGAAAACACAGGAAACCACAGTGTAAATCTAATGATCTCACTTTTTAAAACATTGCATTTAGATCTATTTCTAGTTCTAGACGCCATATCACACAGCAAAAGGAAATGGTCAATGCTTTGTGGCAGGAAGGATGATTCTGTGAATGCTGGATGCCCCGGTTTTTTGAAGGTAGGACATACAGGAGGAATTTTAGGTGAGGTATGTTGAGCTATTTACAAAAGGGCCTTTGACAGAACAAGCTGGGATTTTTTTTTGTTTTTTGAACTTTTTGTTTACAAAACTACACCTAAACTCTTAACTCTAAGTCTTGCTTAATGCATGATTTTTCTCTCCTTTAACATTAAGCCAGTACATTATTTTGGAAACAAGATAATGGGGATAATTTGACAAATTAAGGCACATTATTACTTTAGAGATCCTAAATCAAAATAAAATGGCTTGTGGAATCACTCTTGAAGGGCCGGAGCATCAAGACTAAGCCTGGGAAAGATATGCAACAATGAGAGATACTTCAGGAAAAAAAGAGATGAAAGCCTTCACTTACACACACATTGTCAAAAGCAAGATGTAAATAAGATGTAAATGCTCATTTTCTTATACTGTCAACAAGAACTATATGCAGAATTGATATGAAATATTTTTCTGTATCAAAGGTGCCAGCAGGTTTTCACCAATGACTTTAAAGAGACCATGATAGGTAGTTTCATTCTTCTAATTCTCAGTAGGCACTGTTCTCACTATTGTAAGGGTACAGATGGCAACTGAGATATTTTGCTGAAAAATGTGAATGGTGTAGGAGGTACTGATACCTTGGTCTTCAAGCTGGGGCAAGGGAAAATGCCTGTAGTTCAGGGGCACCTTTGGGGAGAGTAAAATTGGTAGTCTGGATGTAGACAAGGAGAAGTACAAGTCTTCACCTAAAGGCAACAACATATATGGTGTAATTAATGGCAGGATGAGTAAAGAGACCACCATAAAGGCATTCCAACCCAACCAGGAAGATGATCAAAGCTTCAGTGGAGCACTAAAAAATGTAGAGAAATGTCTGACTAATTCGGGCTAATTATTTACCCAAACCAGCACCTGATCATGCTGCTCTGCAAAGCTGTCCAATGAAATGGGTAAAAAAGTATTAAGAAATACCTAAGTGAAGGTTAAGGAGCTTTATTTGAAAGATACTATGGCAATAAACATGAAGCTAAGATGTCCATGAATATCTTTAATGAAGATGTTGAGAAAACTATTGTAATATTAAGGAATGAAAAAGACAGACTGTAAGTTCCCAGGTCAAGTATATAACTAACACTGCAAAGTCATTCATTAAAGGAGAAAAAGTGACCTTGGCCTAAATACAGATGTAAAAAAAAGCTTACAAGCTTACAGCAAAGACATCTTAGTTGACATCAACCATATACGTGTCATTGTATATAGAATCATATTTGGGTTTGGGTTTAAGATCATCTAGATCCAACACCCCTGCCACAGGCAGGTCCACCTCCCACTAGGCCAGGGTGTTCAAAGCCCCATCCAACCTGGCCTTGAACACTTTCAGGGAGGGGACAGCCACAACCTCCCTGGACAACCTGTGCCAGTGTCTCACCACCCGTGTAGTAAAGAACTTCTTCCTAATATCCAGTCTAAATCTGCCTTCCTTTAGTTTGAACCCATTCCCCCTTGTCCTATCACTCCATGCCCTTGTAGAAAGTCCCTCTCCAGCTTTCCTGTAGGTCCCCTTCAGGTACTGGAAGGCTGCTACAAGGTTTCCCCGGATCGTTCTCTTCTCCAGGCTGAACAATCCTAACTCTCTCAGCCTGAATATTTAGGACCTGCCAATCCATCTCAAAAGCACAAATCTTGGATCTGCACACTGAACATGAACCTGGGGAAGCCAACATACTTATGCACATTCTCTTGGCCACTTTATACATGAACGTTGACATGGAGCCAAATCCAGAACTACTTTGTGTATGTCAGTCTTATCAATACAAAACAAAAATCATTAACTATGGATTATGACTGTCAGGACTTCTGAGGACAGGAAGGCAGACAAAATAATTAAGAATACTGTTGCAAGGTAGCTAAAAGCCGTATTTTTAGCTGCTTCTAGTACACTAGCCAGAGGAATTCTTTTACCCTAATCTGTGTTTAGTCCAAAGAGATGAAGACAGCGATTCCTGGGTTTAGAATGATATTATAGGTCATTAAAAATCGTTACTATGTTTAAAATAATTAATGCACAGAAATCACTTAAAAGATGGAAAACCTTAGGCAAAGGCCAAATACACGTACTTCACATTAGACTCAAATGAGGCTGTGACATCAAAAATTCTATAGTTTTTTACATGGTATGATAATATGGGCCAAACCTGACAAAAGAACACCTTTGCTGATGCACAGGAAATTCTGACTCCCTGGAAAAAAATTGGAAAACTAGGGTGCAAAGGAAAAGAAGGTCTATGCCCTTGCACTGGATCACTTTCAGGCGTGTAAACTAATCCCGTGAGATGTGTGCTGTAGTATTGGTGCTGTACAGTAGAGGGCACTGCTTATTTGTGCTCAAGTGAGGGGAAAAACAGGCACTCCTGGACGCGTGTAGCTTTGTGGTGTATCCTGCCCCTAGGGCCATGCTGGGCTGTTGCAATCTTTTTCCTGTGCAGCTCTCTAAATTACTAGAAGTTGATGCACACTTCCACTGGGCAGGACAAATTGGTGATAAAAAAGAAATCCCTATTTCTCCCACATCAGTATGTATTGTTTCTGCAGCTCCAAGGCATGCCTACAATTCCTTATAGTGCTTGGATCAGTGTTGGAAAACAACAAATTTGTAATTTGCTACACAGCTTTTTGAGGAATGAGTGTTGTTGCTTTTACATTGTCTTGAAGCAGAAACCAGCATGTATCCTCTACTCACTCTTTGCAGGTGTTAAATATTGTTTCATTCATGTTCATTTTTTTCTTCCCTTGGCTAAAGGACTCACTTTAGCTGAATGCTTTGAGTTTTGCCAACATAGACCTGCTCTGAGAAACTCTTCTTAGGAAACTGACTCTCCCATGCAACTTCAGAAGCTAAAATGGTCATAGAACATGACATATGACATAATTACTGTAACACCATGCATTAGGAAGGTCTTATTGCTTGAATCAGACCTACTGTAACTGTTGTGACTTTGCTGGAATTAGAAGAGTTTGAGGTCTAGAGCAGAGACTGAGGAAACTGGCAATGATGCTACATTTGTAAAGCTATAAGGTTTGGAAACTCATAAGACACAAGGAAAAAAATTTCTCTGTTCCAGAGAAATACAAACTTTGGGGAAAGGACAGACATTATCTTCTGTCATTATCATAGATCCCAATCTAAAATATGTGATGTTTCCAGGAGAGTGAGTTCTGTTCTGAACATGAAGAGCTGCAGTCATAGGTGCTCTGTAGAAGTGCACTTTTAGTTTTGTTACACTGGTGAAAAAAACTCAAAGCAATCTCCCAAAATCCCAAATGTGCACATCAAATCAGGCTATCGAAGGAATATGTCATAATGTCTCTCTATTTGCTACATATATGCTGTAGAACAGCGTCAAATACACGCCTGCATTTAATTCTGTCTAAAGATCATGGATTCCTGTGTGGCTTTGTGTGAGAATGGAGACTTTATAGAATAAGTAGTCCAATAAGTGTAAAAAATGCTGTGTATATACATATTTTGCAACCAGTACTTTTGAAGAATGGTGTCCATGATTCCCTGCAAGCAGCCTAGAATCCAGAATTGCTTGGATGGAATTATTATGCTTGCAAAGATTGCTGGAGGTCATAAGAAGAGTACACAGGCTTTAGTTCAACTAGGCTGACACAAAATGTCCAAATGTCTCTACAGAGAAACAGGCATGTCTTTCGTGAAGGTGAAGGATGAGAAGGGAACAGTGTCTCAAGTAGAAGTAGAACATGGCCCATTCATTTAATGAATATCTGTGAAGATTCACAGACAAATTTAATTGTATTTAATGTTCTGGCTGGAATCTATATTCCAATTACACCACTTTGGAGAAGCTACAAGCATCTCTTCATGGACTCACATTAGTGTCTATTGATAATTCTAAACTAAATATTCTAAATATTAAATGGGTGATAGATGATGAAAAGATCTCATTATTAAAAGCTGATAAAAATAGTTTGCTATACAGGTAGTATATCTGAAATACAGTTTTCAATGTCTTTATAGAACAGAGTGAAAATGCAGTTATATCGATGTAAATAATATTCAATCTTCTCTCTAGAAAATGAGTTTCATCAGTGATGTTGGATTTGTACTTTAGGCAGTAGCCAGTACATTTGGAATCAATGACTACGTATCTTGACTTTTGCCATTAGTTATAATAAAACAAATATGTATGGATTTTTTTTTTCAGTGAACATTTTACAGGACATGAGTTCAACATATGTGCAGCACCAGACTGCATGAGCATAATCCAAGCATAAAAGACCACATATCTCTGAAGTCTCATGTGTCCTTACTTTAAACTTTCCTGTTGGCTCTTGAAAAGCCTTGCTAAAAAAGAACTTTTGTATACAAATAATTGGAATAAAAATGAAGATTTTTTTTTCTTACCTTGCCATAGTTTAAAAATATTTTTTAAAATACTGGAAATTATGAGGGCAGAACAAAACACTGTAGATCCTCTGTTTTGATAAAAGTGAAGACCCTTTGATGTTAATAAAAAAAGAATCACAGTTGTGGAAAAGTAGGCCCTCTAGCTGACAAAAAATAATGTCTGATCAAAACTTTTTAGAATTCAGTTACTTTAATGCAAAAACATTTTAGGTTGTCATTTGAAAGTTAGAAAAGAGGACTCCTCCTTCAACTCCCATCTTTCCCTTCATTGTCTGCTCCTCCCCACTCCCCCAAGAAAGCTGTTTTTCAGTGTTTGTTTTCTCTTTTTTAGAACTGTAGTTGGATGTAATAAAGTTTTATGTTTGTAAGTTTCAAGAATTTACATAGATTTATTGTATGGCTAGTTGTTCTTCTTGGATTATGTAATGGGTTTTTTTCAAGTCTGAATCCTCCTCCTTACTTTTCTGTTTCAATCTTAGCTGAAGCAGCTTATGAGAAATTATCTGTATATTTATGGCAAGTCGAACACCTGCTGAGAGTGGGACAGCCAGGAAAGTTGTATAGAGAAGAGCCAGCATCTTTCACTTTCTTGATGGAATCTTTTTGTGATTCTGTGATGCTTTCACAACTTATGAATATCTGAAGAATTTAGGATTTTGCCAGGTATCAAGTCTGCTCACTTCATAGCAAAAAATATAGACAACTGCTTGAAAAAATGCTCCATGAATGGCAAATGATCTGGTAGAGAATGAAAATCTATTAATTTCTCCATAAATGTAGTAGTTTAAATAACTTCCATTAAACACTTCAGTGTAACTGTTTATATCATTAAGCAGACATACATATCTGAGGACTTAAAACAGAGCTATCTGTGGCAGTTATTAAAAAACAGAGCCAGACTCAGGCATGCACAGCAAAAGAGACAGTAGGCACAAGTTGAAGCACAGGAAATACTGAGTACGTTTGAGGAAAAGAAAACTCATGGTGAAGGCGGTTAAGCAGTGAAAGCAGATATTTTCTAAATCTGACTTGAAAAGACCATGAGCAACATGATCTCACTCTGAAGTTAACCTTCCCAGATGATCTGAGGTTTCTTCTAACCTTTCCTATGATTTATATACATATGTATACATACATAAGTGTATATATATGTATTTCAGAAAATATCTGTTAGTATATGTTGTCTGCTGAAAATCCCAATAAGGAAAAGAAAGAGTAGAATCATCCATCCAACATCTTTCAAAATGCTAACCTGAAGAAAACTGTAAGGAAAAGAGCTATCCAACCAAGAGATGGAAAGCACAAAGAAGCTATTGAAACATTTCAGATGCATATCTACATCAAGGAGAGAAAATATCCTTTTTATTGTATTCTATCAGTAGATGTTTTTTATTAAGGAATCACATGAAAAATCAAATACAGAAATCAATGTTTATATTTATAGAAAAAGAAAAGCAGATTTGGACAAGTTAAAGCCTAGCAAGACAGTCTGTCCTACCTCATAGCCAAAATTGAAATCAAAAGATCTATATTCTTTTCAATCACAGGACCTAAAGCATATTTAGTTGAATTATTATAGACTGTAAATGCATTTTATCAATTCAGAATATTTTTAATCTGCAGCTTAATACTGAAAAGTGGATTCCCTTTTCTATTTAATCCATCCCTCTCAAATAAAAAAAAATTTGCAATGTTTGGGGATTTCAGCAATTGGTAATCTCGAGCTTTTGGCTTAAAACCATCCTTTGCAGATGAGAAGATCAAAGTTCTGCAATTCACTCTGTGAACCTTTTTCTTCACTTATTTTTAATTGATAAAATATTTTGCATCACTTTGTTGAGAAATGCTCTTGCTGAATCTCATGTTTCTGCTACTGAGAGTGCAGCATTATTGCAAGAAAGTTTTAAAGAAAGCTTTTTGACTTGACAAAAGAATGATTGTATTGAAACTTGTTAGTCACATGATCTTTCTCCTAGAAGGAATAAACATGCCATAATTCAAAAATATAAAAAAGATTAATTTGCAAGCACTCAAGACTGACTCTTAAACAAAAGTTCCTGTATAGTCTTACACACATGCTGATAGTATATAATTCTGCACCTCTTACAAGAGTAATGCCTCATTACCTGAGTCAGTCCCTGGGTGAAGACCACTTGAACGATGCTAGATTCAGGCAAAACAATGGTGGAAAGAGGGAAATATTTAGCAATATAAATCACAACTAAGGCCATCTGTCCTGCAATTGTCAAGGCAGTAGACCGCCTCAGGCTCCTCCTGGGCTCTTCATCACTACCAGCTACCTGAATAGTAACAGCTGCTGCACTTTCTTTCATCTGTGGATAGTGAGGAGGCAGTATTGCAGCTTGTCAGATGTTAGTGTGCCCACAGTGAGCCATATATTTTTTATCTTTTGAGTCAGGGTATTACAGCAACATACTTCACATGGGAATACATTCCTATATATAGAAAAATTTCCAATGTTTTAACATTTAAATACAGTAGATGCACTTCAACAAGCCACTTTCTTTCTTTGATTAAACACTGACTGTTTCTCAGTTATCAAATCAAATTTCAGCTTTTAGTTTTTGGTCTTCAAAGCTCTCAAGAGGGTGGATAAATTTAGCAATATAGCCATTATAATCATAATCAGGCTGGAAGGTTACATGAAGAGATCATCTAATCTATCCTTCCTGCCAGAAGGCATAATCAACAAGGCCAGTATTACCTCAGGTATATATTGGTCCAAGTTATTTTTAAATATCTCCAAAGGAGGAGTTTCCCAGACTCCCCAGACAGTCTGTTCCAATGCTTTGCTAACTTTGATCACCACAAAAAAACTTGTATTAGTGATCTAAATTTTCTCTGTTGCAGTTGAAACCCATTGTTTCCTGACCTATCCAACTTGAACATGAAAACCAGATTTTTCCTTTCCTGCCTGCAGCAGCCTTTTGCACAGTTGAAGACTTTCATGCCTTTCTATCCTAAAGCTCTTCTTTAGGTTAAACAACCCTGACTCATCAAATCTTTCCACATAAGTCTTCTCATCTATCTCAGGGCTGTCTTTCAGACTCTTTTTGATTGATTCAAAGCTGAACACAGTAATGCAACTAAAGCTTTACTTTAACTTCTGACTAGAGCAATTAAAAAGGCTGAAATAATCAAACATACAGTCAAAATGATCCTTGCAGATTAATTCTGGTTGGATATTAGTAAGGTAATACTTTCAAAAGGCAGATGAAGAGATGTTATGAAAGTTGAGGTATAAGGTAATAAGAATACAAACAAACACGGAAGGACATATTAGACAAAACATACTGAAAGATGCTACAAAACAAATGCCCTCTAGATCTGAAGTGTTTAATGAGAGGGCATAATCAGAGATGTCACAAATAGCTATGATCCTAAGAAATATCATAGTCACGTAGTCAGAGTCATCCTCATCCACAGTGAAAGGGGAATAGCGGGGGACCTAAAGTAACACGAATAAATGACTAGGAGTCTGCTCTAGACATGCTTAGTTTCAGGTGATCTGTAAGTATCCATAGAAAATATGAGAGAATTATGACAGGAGGTGAGAACTGGGCCAAGAAATCTTACACTGATTCTGACACCTACAAAGGTGGCCATCAATTAAATTCACCAGATATTTTTGCACATCCTGTCGATGAAGCTAGAATAAAGAGGAATTTAGCTATATTCCTAAAAACCACATGCCCTAATTCCTATGGAGACCTATAAAAAGTATGTGGCTGTCTTTGTCCAGACAGCTCTGTGGACTCAACCTTCTTTCCCTCCCTTAAAAGTCATCCTAAGAAGTTAATGTTTACTGCGACCTTCTTCAGGCTTCAGTTTTGCTAGGGACCAAATGTGATGGTGGTAATTTAAAATATGGTAGACTGTCTTTCTGAAAGATCTGACACATCAGATACTATTATTATTATTATTATTTCTTTTAAGAAAGACTAACCAACAACCAAAAAAAAAAATCCTCTCCTTTAATAAGCTCTTCTTTTCATACAGGTAGTTATCCGACACAGCTTTAGGATTGCCTTTAATTTCACAACCAGTGGAAGAGAAGAAAGCTGAATCTGTTAGCCGTATGTTACATGTACCGTCCATTGGCTTTTACTCCTCTACATGTGTTTAGATCATCTAGTACAGAAGATTTTCTATAAACAATAAACTCAAATATGCATGCTTAATTCTGAAGATTGTGGGGAAGTCTTCCAGGTGTGAATGGAGCCATAGCTGAAACAGCAGTGTCCATTCAAACCTTAAGTCTACTTCTAATAGTGACTCAGGGGTACGAAGACTCATATCACCTATTAAGAATGACACTTCTTTGCCACTGTTACCTATTTAATTGACTCATGTCCCGATCTGGGAGCACCAGGATAAACATTTTCTGTACCAACCTGAGACAGCCCAGGACTCCCCAGCTCTGCAGCCTGCTCAGGCTGTAGTCACAATAGTGGGGAGCAGCTGTGCCTATGGGGGAGGACTGGAGGGGTCAGCTGACCCAAGTGGACTGATCATTCTGCTCCTTCCCATGGTGCTCAGTATAAAACAGCTGCTCTGGCTATCCTGGTTGCTGTGGTTCCTGCTTGCTGTGGCTGCTGTACTAGGAGGATTGGGATTGCTTCTTGTCATTACTTTCTATGCTGCTGGTGTTCCTACATCCTGTTTTCTGGCTGAAGAACATTGTGCACAGAGACAGGTCACCTGTCTTCTCAAGTAGGACTGATGCAGCTGCTCTGAGGCTTTTGTGGACTGTGACCAGGTACCGCCATCTGCTGCTGAGTCCAGTCTGGGACTTTTTTCTGTCTGGACATAATTACCATCTGGGAAGTGTGGGCTTCATGTTTGTGTTTTTTTCATATATGTTGATATACTTACACTTTTGTATATAAGTCACCTTCTTAATTACTGTTATTATTTTCTCTTCATTAAAACTGTTTCAGTTTTTTTCCAACCTAAAAGTCTCTCTCTCCCTTATTCCCCTGTTCTCTTCCCCTGGGAGGGAGGTAGGGGGATAACAGGGATTATCTGTCACTTGGTTTTCAGCCAAACTCGTGACAATTCATCTGAAAACAAAAGCAATGGAGAAAAGGTGGAAAGGTGAGGGAGAAAACATGGAGTAGCAGAAATTAGGAACTCTTTCAGAAAAGAAAAGGAAGGGAAGAAACAGCAAGAGAAAGCAAGTAGTAGAAATAGCAGTACCTTTAAGGAGTCTTTCTAAGTTGAATTGTACCCGAGTTGTACTGAGTGTACCAAGCACCTGTTTGTCTAGACTCAAAAAATTAGGGACCTAAGCCCAAAGGAGGTCTGTTTGTATTACAATAAATTAAGAAGTAGTCACTGACATTTTGAGGATATATTTTTCACAAATGCAATAAATCACACTGCACTGATAGAGCATTTCATATATGTAATATTAATGAAAATATTTCTTCTATAGAATGAACAATTGTATACGACACAAATCTAGTTCATTGATAACCTCTTAGAGTTTTGCCAGTGTTATTGAAAATGCTTAGGAATGATGATCTCCCATATCTTCTCAGAGATTTCCATCTGAGAAGGTAAGACCAGGTCAAGCAGAGCGTATTTCTGCCTAAATAGTTGTGAAACTTTCAGGATGTCCTCCATTTAGGAATCTTTTAACATGGGGATTAATGTAGTTAGGGGTAGAAGATCTCGAGGGACTTTCTTTCTATTAATTTACATAAACTATCTCCCTTCTGCCCCCACCTCCCCTACCCCTTTCCTTTTTGGAATTTATAGTAGAATAACAGATTTTCACAGATGAATTAAAATAAAAAGATAATAAAAATATTTCATAAAAATATATTTAAAAAGCTCATTTTGTTTGATTTGTGCCTATAATTGGCAATTTCATTTGATGCCTCCTCACTTATCTGAGCAGTAGCTTCCTTACCCATCCTCTTTGATTCACTTGTTATTTTATAGGTCATGATCCTGTATTTCATCTGTTACCTCTCTGTGGATTCTTCACTTGTAATTTCTTAGTTTGGATTAAAGAATTAAAATCTTTTTAGTGACTCCTTATAAAGAGTTTTCTGTATACCTTTAATATCCTCCCTTGTAGCTTTACAATCTTACTGTATACTTCTAAGGTGAGAGGGCTAGAAATATAAACTGTTGTCAAGTTATTGAGTAGTCTATATAACCCAGTCAAAATGTTTCTTCTTTGTCTTCCATTCATTTCATTGTAACTCTTAAAATGTGTTTGCTTTTCTAAGCACCTCAGTGCTGAGATTTTCAGAAAACTAATTGCAGGAAATCTAGGATTTTTTGAGTGGTAACACATAGTTTATAGCCCACTGGTGTGTATGAAATTAGGATTATTTTCACATGTACATTGCATTTACCAACACTGATCTTTTCTGCCATTTTGTCTCCCAGTCACTCAGTATCATGACATTGTCCTGCAGTGTTGTCACTTTATTATTCTCTCTTATATCATTTATGTATTTCATAAAATGGAAGTCCCAGGATCCTAATGGTAACCTTTTCCAGTGTTAATATCAACCACTTTTTAACTCATTGCTTTCTATCTTGTAATTATTAGTGGATGAGCACTTAGTTTCATTACAAATCTTTACTGAAGGATGCTGTCAAATACCTCCTAAAAAGCCAGTATCAGATAAATAATTTCAGCTTGATCACTGATACTTTGAATAAATTCCAAAACTATATTTACAAGAGACAAATTTTCTTCTGTTTTGTTTGCAGCTATCCATAGACTTACCAAGTCTATTTTTTTTATTTTAGTTTCCACCATTTCCCAGTATGGAAATTAGTCTGAAGTTCCGCAGTTCAGTCTGAGAACCTTTCTATGAACTGAAACTGTTTGCCACTACCCATCCTATGAAAGACATTTTGTTTTAACTGAATCACTTACTGCAGTGCATCTTTTTAATTGTAGTCCCTTTGAAACTCCTACGTGAGTACCATCTGGTTCTTGCAATTTGCTACAACTCATGGTATTGATTTGTTCTTCACAAAAATGTAAGAAAGAATGACTGCACTATGTCAGACCAAAGGTCTATCTACCTCAGTATCATTCCTGGCCAACACCAGGTGTCTAGGGAAGATTATAAGAAGGAAAGTGTTATGACAGTTCCTCTAAATTCTCCCTTGGCCTTCAACAATTTGTGGTTCAGAGAACGCTGGAGCTCAAACAGTCTGTTAATTTTGAAACTCTGAATGATTTTTTCTTCTGCAAACCCTATACTAGTTGGAGAAGGCTAGATTAACTTTTCACATCTGCAAGGTCCCATGGCTAAGAGTACCATACAGTAGCTGTATACCGTGTACAAAGAATCAGATCTTTTTTTCATGTTTTACTTGCAAGGAAAATTTTCCCTTTTTAGCATCTTCAAGTTTACAGACACTCATTATGATCAGACTTCCATCTTATCCATCCTTGGTTATCATTTTTCCAAGCTAAAGCATTGTAGCTTTTTTGTTGTTCCTTGAGTGGAATTCTTTTCATACACTTACAGAATCATAGAATCGCTTTGGTTGAAAGACCTTCAAGGTCATAGAGTCCAAACATCAACCCAGGACTGCCAAGTCCACCACTAAACCATGTCCCCAAGGACATATACTTATGCAACTGCCCATATCCTTATGCAACTGCCCATATCCTTATGCAACTGCCCATATCCTTATGCAACTGCCCATATACTTATGCAACTGTCTCTGACTCTGTATCTCTGAACTCTGTTGGGTTGTTTTCATGGTCTGCAAGCAATCTCCAAGCTGCTTGTAAGTATCATATCTTTTCAAGTGCACCTTCAATTTTCTTTTCGTTATACTGTCACATTAGATAATTTTCATATTTGAAATGAAGTCCCACCTCACCTCTGTTCACATAAGTGGATGAATGTGTGATTATAGTCAGCTACTGCAGACTAGTTTTTTGCTAGTAAAATGGTAGAAATGGTACCCTAGTCAGAGCTGGTAGTAAGGCAAGAGCTAGCTATCTTTTCTTGGATTTGATAACTAGCTGCTCCAAAGAGGTGCTCACAGTACCTCTGGATGAGATACTAGAGTGTCATCTCTGTCATGTCCTAACCCTGATATTTAGCCAGACTGTCTGTGACTGAAGTCTGCTATAATTTTTGAGTTTTCTGCTGCTGTAGTCTTTCTGATTTGCCATAAGAGCTCTCATGGAAAATTATGCAAACATAGATAAAAAAGACTAGTTTAGTTTTGAATTAATAAAGTTCTTACTCATCAACCATATGAAAATATGACATTCATCTTGGATCACTTCCTTTTTGGATGGTCAAAAAATGAAAGGGAAAAAATATTCAGGATTGAGAAACTAACAGGGCAAGCAGTGTATGAAAACTGGTGTGGAAAAGCTAACTTGAGTAATTTAGAAAAAGAATGAATGAAGAGATACACTGTCTAGTGAGTTGTTTAATGAAGATAGATTGTTTGGTGCTCTTAATTTAGTCTCATAATGTGAGAACAAGAAGACACTCAATTACTGAGTGTTAGCAAATTTAAAAGTGATAAAATGAATTAATTCTTTATACTATGAATAATAAATCTTTGGAACTCAAATGCTCTAGCATTCAGTTATCTGAGCAATTTAGATTGATTTGAACTGGGTCTTACTGAAAGAGCACAAGCCTAACTTTGGTTGTTGTTTAGAAATAGAGGAGCATAGTGAAATAGCATTGCTATACCTAGTATGCCTTTTGGGACATTAGAGTGCATTTGCAATTTGATTTCAAGAGTGTGTTCTGTCTAGGAACACATTCTGTATTGGACTGAAGTGTTGGACTTACACAAAAAGTTCTTACATCTTTTGGTGTTAGATGGTCTCTCAAAGAGGAGTTATGGTACACTGCTTAAGTCCTCACCTACAGTGGTAGATTCAGTCTCTTGTGCTAGCCAGAGAATTGGAGCCAGCTTACCACTCTTCCGTGCGGACTGTAATAAAATCCCTTGGGCAACTGAGCTGACTACTATGACTAAGCCTTAGATAAACACTATTGCTTGTTTAAGGCACACAGAATTAATCTTTCTTATCGGCATTGTTTGATGACATCGCTCCTCATATTGAGGAATTATAACTCAGTTCTTGTTCACTGGACAGTTTATCCACATGGTGTAAGTATCTATGAGAAATGTGCTTGGTAGAACAAAGCGCAGGCAGATTACAGTGAAGAAACTGAGGTAAATGTTTACAGCTGCCAAGGGCAAACTTCAGTCATTAAGGCTTTCAGATAAATTTACATTGTTGGAGTGATGTTCAGGTATTCTCAGGATTAGCTTCAATAGTCTGTTTCAGTCATTGACATAGTACAACAGACACTGCAGTGTTAAGATCCCTCTGTTAATGAGAAATGCCCTCCCCAGGGCAGGCCAGCGGTCCATCTAGCCCAGTGTTATGTCAGGGACAGGTGAGAGAATGCTATTTAAGCAGAGTACATAAGCCTGGCCAATTTGTAAACCATTACTCACATGCTCTCCCAATTTCTACAGCTGCTGCATTAGGGACATTGCAAGTTAGATCTTAACATGTTTATTATCCATCTGTGAGCCTATTTATGAATTTATCTGGTCCTTTTTTTTTTTTTTTTCCAGATCTATATATTACTGCAGCCTTCTGTGGCAGCAAATTCCAGGTACTCTCCAACCACTGTTAAAACTGGTATTTTATTTTAAATCCATCTTATACTAACTTGGTGCCATCTTACTGCCACATCATTTGTGTAACTGTGCATTTCCATATATCTGTCCCTTTGAATTCATAATCACTGTTCATACCCTTTCCTTAGCCTTCTATCCAGAAAGAATACTAATCTGTCCTTATGAAGTAGTTACTCTATCTCCTTGATCATTTTAGTTTTTCTTCTCCATATGTGTATTCTCTATGTCCACTACATCCTTCTGAGTTGCAGAGACAAAGGATGCAGAGGCTACTAGGATGCAGCCATGCCAGATGTGGTCATTGCCACAGAAATAGGCTTAACAATCCCCTGACTTCTGCAATGGTCACTGCCAGTTTGGAGCACATCCTAATTCACCACTCACGAGAAATCAGCAGCTTAGGAACACAAGCTTATCAATTATCCTCCCACTTAGACTCTAAAATGCCTTACACAGGCTTGCCAGTCAAAATTCCACTTTAGAGACTCCTGTGACTTTTTTAGTTTCCACTGCTGACAGTTTGATTCTGTTACAATGGAGGTGCAGTCCAGTCTTTCTAATATAGGCTCTTTCTTTACCATATGTGGAGAGTATGAGTCCTTGCCTGCCTCTTATACCATGCAGGATTTCAGAGAATGCTAACATGCAGACTGGGCACTTTAGTCCCCTACCGAGCAGCTTAAATTTGATTTTCAGAGTTTCTCCCCCGTAACTGGACCAACAAGAACCAAGCTTCTCTGCTGCATCCTTAAGCATCTTAAATATTTTAATCCACTTGATTTAAAATATAATAAAATGGCTTCAGATTTGGAAGATTCCTTTTGGTTTTGGGAAAGCTGGTGAAAAAGAGACACTGTTACAGTCATGCACTTTTACGTGAATGTGTTAGAAAGAGTTCTGTGATGGGTGGCAGAGGATTTTGATGCTAAGGAACATGGCTGAAGTTGCCTGCAGAATGTGGTTAGCTGAAGGGGAACTATCAATATAAATACTTAATAAACATTTCATATGCACTACATTCTTCCTTGCTCTCAGGGGAAATAATGTTCAAATGGCCTGCAATCTTACTGACAGAAGTGGTGGGAACAGACCTTCAGCTCATCTGTGGAGATAGGCTCAAATGTCCTATAGTATTGTCACTGTAGCACATGATATTTTAATGTTCATCTTCTTCACAGTTCTGCTTCATAGCATTTATCGAACTCTGATTCCATGGGCACTGTTTCCTGGCATATTCTCTAAGGAATTTCTTTAGCACCTCTCTTTTACCTGCAGTCACGGATCTCTCCCTTAGTATCACTGGACAATCTTTTGCTCTGCTTGCCCTTTCTGCTACCTACCCCTTTGCACTGATGGGGCCAGCACTCAGGTTGTTACTACAAATTAATATTTTTTTTCCTGAGCTGCACACTTTTGCATGCATTGACATAATTAACATACACAAATCATAATTAGCATGTTGGAGTGACCTCTTGGGCAGATAACTTCTCAGTTTTGAACAAGCAGGAAATATGCATAGCCATTTTTGCAAATCCTGCCACGCATCGAATGCTGACACTCCTGTGTGCACCCTGAGGTGCCCAGAACTGTCAGTGCCCTGTGCTCAGGGTATTAATTGGCCAGCCAATAGCATAACAGCCAATCAAACAGCTTAAGTAACAAAGGCAGCGTTGTATATTTACTCTGATTATCTTACTTTTGCCTAATGAAGCTGCTTTAAGGTTTCTCTCCTGGCAAGCATCCAAAATGCTTTTATCTGCTTTCATGCAGTGGGCTGTCAAGCTGAGAGAAAAAGACTCCTTTGTGTTCACAGTCTGTCTCTTTTTTTTAGAGAAGGAGCTGCAGAGAAAAGGATGGATATCGTTGTTGGTGCCTTGACTTTCATATGTTGAAGGAGGCTTGTAAGGGTGTCTTTTTCATAAATGTTCGTTTCTTTTTTTAAACTTTGATCCCAGTGAATGGAATGTGTGTTGAGAGAGCATCAGACATATGGCTTCATCACTGTGTGGCTCCTCCATTTTGGTTAATTTCTGTGTCACTAGTGGTCTTATTGGGCCTATAGGTTATTTGCTTAGGTACCCTAGATCTGCATCTGCTGGATGTCTTCCCTTGCCCCTATCCTTCTCAAAAAGAATAGGAGTTTTTAATACAATACAGAAGAAATTTCTGAAGGGAATAAGAAAAAAATAATCAAGAAATTAACCTGAGATGGACTTCAAAATGTACCTTGCCTTAATTCCCAGCACAATATCCAACATAGGGATACAATTCTGCAAAGAAAATGGTGAGAAGAATAGGGGAGAAAGTACAAGCAGCATAAGAACAACCACATGTCCATGTTTTCAGGATAAGAAGTTTCACTAATTTGTATACTTATTTCTGAACTTTTAATCCCAGTTAAAGCCTGCTCTTGATTCACAACAAAACTTTTCTTCAATTCTAGAGTGATTTAAAACACTTTAAACAAAACACTCTCCTAAAAGTTTGCACATGTTTCTGATATTACAAATGAGAAGATTATATATTGGGGATTTTTCTCAATTATTTTAGAACTGAAAAGGTATGTTTACATTCTTGTTTGTGCATGATCCTATTTTTCTTTTAAGAAGTCTTTTGCACAGACAAGTGATAACAACTCTAGTAATTATAGGTCATGTAAATAAAATTGTGCTGGTATGAGTCCATGATGGCTTCAACCATGTATGCCATTTTTAGTGCTGTATGTCAGAGTTCTACAGTAGACTCCAGAGTGGATTTGCAAAAAATACTGTTATTACACTGTTATTTTTCTTTTTTCTTAAATTTACATAAGCATTTATAAAACAGGGCTGCCTGGCTTCACAGTTTCCATAGAAATACAACCTTTAGGGGAAAAAGTAAAACTGGTGGTAGATATTTAATAAGTGAAACTTCTACCATAAAGTCATTCTCATGGTCTCGTAGCAGGGGCTTGACTTGTTCACCACTGCTTCTAATTAATAAATAACTTCTCACAGGTGTGAAGCACACATCTGAGTTACATGAGAATATTCAAGATTTCAGCAATTGTCTTTTCTTGTTTGGAAGCTAACTTCCCCACTAAACTGAAATTTGCTTAGGATTGTTTCCTAAACAGATGTCAGGGTCCTGCCCGAGTACCTCTGCTCATCATCAGCAATGATGGCTGCACTTGGGCTGATCTATCCCTGAGGCTTAGCAGCCAGATTTTGGGAGGGATGCACTGGCACCAAAGTCCTTAAAAGAAATGTACTAACCTAAAGAAAATGCAGGTCATTAAAACAACGGAGATCAAATTGGTAGAAGGTGGTAGTGACGTGTTCTCTGGTCTTTGACACCTAAATTTACAGATTTTTGTGAGTGATTTGGGAAGAGCCCAGGGACAGAGTTAGTGAAGTATGAGGCATGCACCAGGGAAACCATCATTGGGAGAAGCAAGGCGCTGGGTCATGACCCTGTCAACCACCCCACAAAAACAACCACTTGTTTTTCCACTGGCAGAGAAGATTGAGATGCATCTGGGAACTTGAAGGAAGAGAAGGGAGAACACAGTGATTACAACTGTTCTTATGCTGAAGTCATCATTTACCTGTGTTAATGCAGCTAGGCTAAGAGGGTGACTGAAAGAGGAAGGAGGTGAGTTGCTAGTGGGTGCACTGGAAAACTAGTTCCATCCAACCAACACTTTCCCTTTCGAGAGCCCTAAACAATGCCAAATCATCCTCATATAAGATCCTTTAACATATATAACCTTCTTAACTTACATTTTTTCCCTATTGTCCTTTTGATTTAATTTCCCTTGTATTGCCATGTATTTATATTCTAAGTTCATAAGTAAGAACTTTTTATGTGTCTGTTTTGGTAGTGCTTACTGCTACAACTAATTAATATAAAGTTGTAATTTTATTACTATAGACACAATATTTTCTCTTATGCTATAATTTGACACTGACCATTCAAAACCAGTTGAATGAAGAATATTTTATCTAACAATAAAAGGTAAATTTTCATCAATATACAGAACACTTTACCTGTTTACTACAATAATTACTTACCTAACCTTCCAAAAGTTACAATTTTTATGAACCACAGTATCACACATTGTTAGTTCGGTTTGTTTTTTATAAAACAAATATTGAGTACTTGTCCTTTGAGTATTCAATGTAAAGTAATTGTAATTATCTGGTGTTTTTAAGAAATGTTTAGCCATTATAAACAGCATATTTCAGTTTAGAAAATATGTACCATATATGTCAATTTGTTTAGTGTGTGCCTACTCCAAGATACCAGAGGAGCTGAAGTAGGTTCATAATGGATGTCGTTATTTGCTTTAGGTAAAACAAATACTTTTTTTGATCCTGTGTGTATGAACAGAGAAAACTATGTGACAAATCAATAGATAAAAGACATATGCTGCTGCTTCTCAGTATCTCAAACATGGTACAGTGCAAATAACTAATCAATTTTCTTTTAGGTCAGTAACAAGTCATGTATTAATAAGTAAAACCTGTTTCACAGTTACGTGCCATATGAAAAATTATCCTCTGGAAACATAACATGGTTGCTGGACAACATGCAACTTTTCTGTAGCCGTCAGTGTTCTATTTCCAGTATTGTGTTAAGCTATTGATAACCAGCCCAAACACTCAAATATCTTAGGTCATTAAATCAATAAACCTTTTACAGAAACTCACTTATTTTATTGATTAGAATCCAGAATTCAGAAGATTTCCTTGTACTTCTCACACAATGATAAAACAAAAGAGGAAAAGAACAACAGAAAAGCAAACCAAGCTCCCCCAAATTATGAGAAGAATAAAATTTACTACTTAATTCTGCATACCTGTTACTGAGAGGTAACTGTTAAGTGCTTCATCAGAACGGAACATTTCCTACAGTAAACCCGAGATATTACTGCTCAATATATGAAAAATCTAAGTAGAAAAGCTTGACATTTTTTGTATTGTGACTCACTTTCAGTATTACAGTATCTTTAGCCAAATATGTGTTAAGTATGAATGTTCATTTGGAGAGGGCTTATTTCACTATGAAATTATTTTAGGAGTTTGTACCTGCCGTGCATGGATCTTTAAAAATTAAGAAAGCTTTTCATTATTTTCTACATAAAAATGATAATATATTCTTCCTCCTGTGCAGAGTCAATCTTAATCACATTAAATAATCATCTCTGTATATGTGTGGGTATGTGGGTGTGAGCTGAGGTCTTATATTTGCTAGAGAAAAATGTGAAAGGTAGTTGGGACTATCTATGTCTGTGTTATGTCTACAGTAGCAAATAGTGCAGACCACTAGGAGCAAGATATGTAGTATGAAACACTTGGTGTTTATGCCCACGCAGCATGCATTTTAAGCTCTTGGCTGTCCTATAGATTGCAACCCATTTCAGCTGGCCTGCATTGGGTATACTCCTTTTTTAGTTTCACCTAAAAGTTTTTCCCTGTTATAGTTCATGTGCTCCATGGCAGCTTCATGATTTAAATCAAAGTAAATAGGGACAACTGATAATTAAAAAATGTTCTCCTGATGCAAGTTGAAACACAAATGTAGGCACATATTCTGTGTCTCAAAAGCCATAATCAAGCCAAAATGAAAAAGAAAGGAAATCGCTTTGAAAAGGCAACAATATGACCTAAGAAATGGCGGGTCTAAAGGAAAAATACACTTATTGCAGATTTCTCTCTACAAAACCAATGGAAGAAAATGAATGCTGAAACCTGATCAGAAGCTATGTTTTGTAGAATAAAAGAAACAATTTACATCTGTTGATACTAGAGCTTAGAAATTAGTACCTTCTTCAGAATATTAACTAACAAATGGAATTAAAAAGCAGCATTCACCAGTTTCTAGATAGAGAAGGTCTGTCAATCAAAATACTGAAAAAGCATGAATGTTCACCAAAGAAATCTGTGTAGGGGCAAAAGACAACACGGATGTAGCATGCTTCATTCCAAAAATGTCTAAGGAAAATATTAAAAAAACAGCCTATATGCAAGCTTGTGCAAGTAGAAGGACTGGAGGATTTAAGAGAAGACGTGTGCAGAACCATCTGCTGCTGAAACAGTGGATTTACAAACTGAAATTCTTGTAAGTTGCATTGGACAAGAGCCCCTTTTTCTTCTTCCCACATACTTTTCATTGCAGTTACATGAGTAGCAGCATGATATATGACAGAAAGAATAATAAAAGAAGCAGGGAGCAAACCAACTCTGCACAGATGTCTTCT
>VZRW01003775.1:271582-330338 GCA_013398125.1 Aegotheles bennettii | reverse complement strand
GAAGGAGACTCCACAACCTCTCTGGGCAGCCTGTTCCAGTGCTCTGTCACTCTCGCAGTGAAAAAGTTTCTCCTTATATTCACATGGAAACTCCTATGCTCCAGTTTGCAATCATTGCCCCTTGTCCTATCATTGGTCATTACTCTAAAAAGCTTGGCTCCATCGTCCTGACCCTCACCCTTTACATATTTGTAAACATGGATGAGGTCACCCCTCAGTCTCCTTTTCTCCAAGCTAAAGAGACCCAGCTCCCTCAGCCTCTCCTCATAAGGGAGATGTTCCACTCCCTTAATCATCTTAGTGGCTCTGCGCTGGACTCTCTCAAGCAGTTCCATGTCCTTCTTGAACTGTGGGGCCCAGAACTGGACACAATACTCCAAGTGTGGCCTCACTAAGGCAGAATAGAGAATACTCCTTCAAACTCTTCTTAGATATTAGAATATATATGAACTCATTGATGAGAATCTGTGCATCTAATGAAGAAAACTGACTCACCAAAGGAAGACCTTATTTCTTGCTATTTGAATGGGAAATTCCCTCATAGTAGAACATTTGTTACCACGTAAACATAATGCAATAAATAACACAGTTAATGTAGTCCACTTTGTATTTCTTGGGCAATGTGTTTATTGTAATTCACTTGAACACACATAAATCTGTACTAACAGTTTTTCACTAAGTGCTATGCTTGACTCAGTAGGTGTTAACTTTGATTTAGCAGATTAAATATCTGATTCAGCAGGTAATTCACGTGTTTCAACAGGTTGTACAGCTGACTCAACCTGTGAAGTATCTGGCAGTGTTTATTTTTTTCAGAGGTTGGTTTATCCATTTTAGGATGAACTTTGTCCAGTTATCCATATGACACATTAAGTGCAAGTTAAACATTTTACCAAGAGTGCATATTATAAAGTGTTCATTTAAATATATTTATACAACCCTTCTTAATTTTAAGCAGAAGAACATACATTCTTCTGAATGAAAGATTTGTTTCTAAATGTTATCCTTCTATTAATATTTTTTGTTCAGTTATCCTGAAATCTCAGAAACAACACAAAAAATAATTTCAGATATTTCATGCCAAAAGGATGACAAAAAGGAGAATAGGTAAAAGATTCAAGTTTCAGAATATGATGCTTCACATTTGAAAAAGGGATATCTATAATTTTCTTGTTTGTTTTTAATTCTTTTGCATTTTACAGGGTAAGAAAGAAACCTTAAAAATAAAGCAGACACGGGAGATTTTGAATGGAAAAATACACAGAAAAAAGAGTAAAAGGAGAAATCAAAGAGTAATATGGTTAGCACTGTTTGAATAGCTGAGGACAGGCTGTGGAAGAACATGTCACAACATACTTCTGAATTAAATATTTTGGTAATAGGTAACACTTAAGTTCAAAGTAACTGTAACAATGAATGGGAAATACAAATAAATACAGAGAAGAGCCACAGCATTTCATACTGTCTTGTGTTACAGCTAACAGCAGATCTTCTAGAAGGTGCCCACAAACATCTAAGGAAGAGAAGTCATTGCGCTGTCTGTCATACTACCATCTAGTGGTTTCTACTAAGATTATCACTATACACAAAGGTAAATGAAATCTTGGCTGGTGGAATGGATTTGTTCTGAATCTTTTCAGAACTTTTAGCAATAGATTTGTCTGGATTTTAATCGTTAAAATCATGAACTCAGGCAAGCAGTAGATGAGTGGGATCCTAGGTATGCAGACCAAACTCCATCATAGTAAGATGCATATCCGGTTTTAACAGTCACCACGTGTTCCATTTTCTTTACCAGTTTTTCATTTTGCACGTTAGACTGCTGATAATAAGACTTAAACCTGTAATGCAAATAACAGGGCTTTATTTTCTTTGACTTCTTAGAGATTTCACTAGAAGTTACCATTTCATACAACTTTGGTATCCCATGGTGACAAATATTCCCTTGTTTAACCAGATTCCTATTGTTTCTCACTTAAAATAATTGCAGCCCTTCATTGTGGGTGGATAATCTTGCTTTATTTTGCTATTCTTGTTTATTTTTATTTTTGTTGTTTATGTAATGTTTTCTAGACATGAGTGAAAATGGATAGTTCTGGAATATGCCAGGCACAGAACAGGGAGCTAAAAAATGATAAACAGATAAGGCAAGGGAAGAAACACTGTTGAACTATTGTAAATGTGTTATAAATTTTTAGCCTTCTAAGCTTATCTTAGATTATTCTAACTTCACATTTCATAGTAATTGTGCTAAGTGCTGGCTATACAGATGATGTATTTACATCTGTATGGATTGATAGAATAAATATGTGATTTTTGCATCTCCATCCTTAATTTTTTATAAAATGTAGAAATTAGGAACTGCTAGACAAGGTGATTTCATTTACTGAAATTGATTTTGGCTGTTCCTTGCAGTATACTTTAGAAATAATGGTGCTAAACAACTGTAAACATGATGCTGATGTACTATGCTGTTGAACTATGCTGGAATGGGCTAAATTTTACCTTTGTAATGCATGACTTCTTAATGTATGGCTAAAGGTATTAGGGGTAAAGAAAACAAGAATATCAATCTGTTTCTGTACTCAAAATGACCCCTGGTTTTATTAGTAATGGAATCTAAGTGACATCATCTTTTGACAGTCATGATCTTTAACCCAGTTTGATCTAAACCAGACTCCTTTGGAATGATATCATTAAGGTAAATCCCTGAAAGGAGAGCAAACCATTTTAGTATAAACCATTTACGGGTATTAAGTTACTGGGAATGATTTCACTATTTTTTTTTCATATAAAGGGCAAACAATTTCAAGATTGCAGGTTAATATCAAGATACAATTAAACTTCCAAATTTTTTGCAGTTGAATTAGGTTTAAGTTTCTTAAATACATTATAAGCCTTCACACCTTTTAAAACACTGTTCAGAAGTCATAGCTGATTATTTCTTAAGTGAACATTACAGTACAAATTATACCTTACTCTGTTAAATAACATTGTACTGGAATTAAATTGAAAAAAAAAAGTAACTATTTTATGCAAGGAATCTTATTCTTTCCACCCTATCCACTCCCAACCCTCCCATCTGTCCTATGAATTCATGCTTCTTCTCAAGAACCAAACATGTTGGGATTGTTCTCCTTTTCTGTCAGATATTGACTAAGAGTTTTAATGAATTAATGAAGGCCTTTTGTGTATGATGATCATGTGGCATTATTTAAAAGTCAAATCTTGAAATTAAATGAAGAAGAATAAAGCTTTTATTTGACACCAGAAACATAAGTTTCATAATTTTCCAAATTATCCACTTAGGGAAGGAGAATTGTGAGCTAGAGATTAGTTTTGTCAATGTTTCTCCCTGAAAGCAAATTGTTATAACCCAGACAGTGTTATAGTGGTATTATCTTGAGCTTAATCCTGATATTTTTTGTGGCATTACTTTTGTTTTTATCTTCCAGCCAGGTGTTTCCAATAGTTTTGACTGTAAGATAACCCAATAGCTAGTGATTAATGTAGCCATCGTAAAGAGTATAAACAACCGTGGAAAAAGAACTCAAAGTTCAAATATGGATGCTAACAGTAATTGCTTTTAACAAGTGCAAGGAAGAAGTGAGAGGAAACCTAGTACTGAATTTTGTGTTGCCAAAGAGAAACTGACCAGCGATAACAGAAGCATCAGAAACACAGTGCAGAGAGGTAGCACTTTGCACAGGAAGTATCATGAAACAGCCCATGTCAGCCCAGTAGTAATTGAGCCTTTGAAGTTTCAAATGTGAGAAGAGATGAACATTCATCTTTAAAGTGTGCTGAGTCTCAGGGATTGCTTTTGGTTAAAATAGGAATGTGCAGTTATTTGAAACCTGACCCTGAGGTCTCTAAAAAGTTTGGCTTAGGTTGTGCTAGAACTGACCTTGTAAATTTAGACAGCTGCTAGACTACTGCTAGGAGCAAATTATTACAGCAATTGTGATTTTCATGACTAGCATAAAAGCAAAGGGCACCTATTTAAGACCTGTGGGGTCAACTTTCACATTTACTACATTGCAGAGAAGTAGAAGTGGTGAAATTTCACCAGAATAAGGTACCGTGAAGAACTTTGAGATTCTACATAAAGCTAGAGGAAGAGGAAAAATACCCACCTAAGATTAGGAGGATCATTTCTTCAAGACATGATTTATTCTGGTGTACAAAATATTACTTAAAAATATTTTATTTAAAAAAAAAATCTCATTTACAAATTACTATTTAGAGAGAATATGCCAAACATTAAAAAATACAGCAAACCTTGAAATTATAACAAATGTTTTTATTTGGTAGTTTTTCTTATGTTATTAAAATAAGAAATAGTTCAGTTACACCGTGAGTCTTCTAGAAGAGTAAAATGCTTTGATCGAAATTCAGTTGATTTTCTTTCTTTTTTTATAGCTGAAGAGTGGATATATGCCCAAGGTCCAGATCTAGACATGATTTTGTAGTCACTTTGTTTTATGCCATGTCTGATGGCCATAGTCTGGATCATCTGTCAGAGAATGAAACCATGTATGCAAATTCATTATTTGAACTTTGGAACGATTGTGATTTGATCTACTTTTTTAAGTATTTTGGGTGATCTGATTCCAGCAGTTTTATTCAAGTGAAGATATGAAGTTGGGAATCATTCTTTATGAGAGGTTTTAGAATTCCCTGTGTAAGCAAGTTTAATTTTTTCTTCTCTTGACAATTGATAACAAAAGTAGTAGTAATTACTGTTATGATTTTTAGCCTGTTCACATCTCTATCTAGCATCTGATCACGTGCTTTCCTCAGAACACTTAATCTCTGATGGACCCAGAATTTAAACACGCATGTACACTCACCTTTCTTTATACAGCTTACTGACACATGACAATTCACCTGCCTAACTGATGTATCTTCACCTTTCTGACCCAGATGTTCATCAGCAAACAACCTGACTCCTAAAGAAAAATACAAAAATGGCTTTTGTATGTCTGTACTGAGATGTGATGGTTTAACAGAAATGTGGGGAATTCAAAAAGGTACTTTTTTCCAGGATATTGAAAGCTAATTTTGATATGAATAATATAATTTGAAACTCTAAGTCATGATCTTCATTGTGCTGGATACTATTCTTATAAAATGCAAAGCTTACAAACCAGGTATAAAAAGAAGCAGTAAATGAGATTTTAAAGAAATAATGAATTATATTGGTTACAGCATTCAGATGTCAAATTATTGGGATGGTTTTGTGAGTATCACATTTAAGAAATACCTTTAGGACAGACACACTGACAGAGCAATCACAAATATTAAAAAAAAGAACCTGAAAAAAGGAATGCAGGATAGTCATAAGAAGATAGTTTTCTAGAGAAAAGATTGGAGTTCATGTGTAGCTGAGAGAACAAGGATGAGAGTGGATACTAGTTCTAAGCTTTGCCTAGGAAGATGCCATTAGGCATTTGGATGAGAGTGGTTTTGATTTATTGCAATGTACAGGAATTTGTTTGAGAAGATCTAGAATGGAAATGCATTTTAATTTGAGTAGAGTATAGAACTTTAGCTCAGAGGTGCAAGACAGATGGACTAGGTGGGCAAACAGATCAAAAGTGTTTTTTGTGACATGGAAGACAGTAAGCTAATAATATATTTCAAGGAGAAAGAGACAGAGGAGAGTCAGAAATGTAGAGAGACAAGAAAATGTGTAAAACTGTACTCAGGAAGCATCAGCAAATGGACTGGATTAACTAGTGAGACTGTAGGATGGGTTTGGTCTTTGGTTTTGCCAGTCATTATTAAAAATAAATGAGTGATCTCCTATGTGATGGAACAGAGATTTGAAGAATGAGCCAAATGTCAGAAATGATGACATGGACAGGCAACATGGGTTCCACAAGGAAGAAAAGCAGATCTGTTTAGTCTGGACATAGATCAGCTCATTAGGTACATGCTAGAACTGAAGATGAACATGAATTTAGATATTTCTTAGAGACATTCACTAATGATAAGAGTGCCATCAGAGTAAAAAAGTGCAAGAATGAGCCATTGCAGGCAATTGTAGAGCAGACTTTGCAAAACAAGAAATGGGCAGGTGAATGAAGGACAGAACAAAGTGAGGAACATTAAAAAACTATATAATGATGACTATAGGCTCTTCTTTGCCTTCATATATGCTCAGCAGTCATCTCTTCACCATTTACATTCATTAATACATATAGAAATGGTTTTGTATATCTTATACTATGACTGTTAGTCCTTGTAGCTAATTAGAGTTAAATAACTCCTTTGGTGTCTATTTTGTTTTCTAGCACTGGAAACATTTCTGTATGTCTGCTACCAAAAGATTATGGATGAGTATAGATAACCATTTAGAAGCCTCACTTGTCAAGAGGAGAACTTAGTAGGTCCAAGAAGCATGTATTTGGGATGCCACAGTATAATTTTGCTATTGATTCCAAGAGCAGAAATCACTGCTTGTTCATTAGGATTACTCAAGTTGACCCCTATCCTGTGCTCTTTGTTGACTTTTTTCTGTTTTAAAAATACTAAGTTTATTTGTGAACCTTATCCCCTCCTTTCTACTGATGAAATTATCACTGTAACATTTCTTAAGTGTTTTATATTTGTAAGTGACATTAAGTAATATGTATTCTGCTGTTTCTGACTGGCACTTCACACATAGCCCTTTCACTCTCATCTCAGAAGTGTAACAACATTGTTCACTATATTTTGGTTGTCAGTGCAGATGAAAGTAATTTCTAGCAAAATCTGCCATTGGAGCTGGCAGTCAGAGAACAACTGACATCAAGTACAAGTCCTTACCTGTCAGGGCTATGGCATGGTACTTGTTGAAAAAATTTAATGTATTGTATGCCATCCACCTCTGGTGGATACATGCTGGGTATGTCCACTGGACTTCTACTTAACACTTGACACTAGTGCTGGTAACTGTAGTGGAATGTTCCTGAAAGTGAGTACATTTTATCTGTGGTCAATTATTTGCTCTTCTGCCTATAGAAGTGCATGTGTATAGTATATATTTCTTTATAAAACCTTATAAAATATTGGGCCACTTATTTGTGTAGAATATGTAAAGAGTTAAAAAAATATTAAGTTCATCTCAACTTTATGGACATCAAGCTCTTCTAACCGTTTTGTAAAAGATGTAGATTGAATGTGCATTTCACTTGGATAGCGTAGAGCAAAGTCCAGTCTCTCTCTGGATATTCTGCAGTTGGTTTCATTCATGCAGATCTGGAATAGAATGGTTTGGGAGGGAAGGGTAATCTAGCCCAGCCCTCCTGCAGTGATCATGGACATCTTCAACTAGACCAGGTTACTCAGAGCCCTGTCCAACATCACCTTGGATGTTTCCAGGGATGAGGCTTCTACCACCTCTCTGGGCAACCTGTTTCAGAGTTTCACCACCTTCATTGTAAAAAATTTCTTCCTAATATCTAGTCTAGATGTACCCTCTCTCAGTTTAAAACAATTATCCTTGTCCTATCACTACAGGCCCTGCTAAAAAGTTTATCCACACCTTTCTTAAAGACCCCGTTTAAGTATTGAAAGTCTGCAATAAGGTCTCCCTGGAGCCTTCTCTTCTGCAGGCTGAACAACCCCAACCCTCTCAGCCTGTCTTCATAGGACAGGTGCTCCAGCCCCTGATTATCTTCATGGCCCTCCTCTGGACTTGTTCCAACAGCTCTATGTCATTCTTATGTTGGGGGCCCCAAAACCAGCTACAATACTCCAGGTCTCAGAAGGGCAGAGTAGAGGGACAGAATCACTTCCCTCAATCTGCTGGTCATGCTTCTTTTGATGCAGCCCAGGATATGGTTGGCCTTCTGAGCTGTCAGCACTCATTTCGAGCTCATCTTGATCTTTTCATCTACCAGTACCTCCAAGTCCTTCTCCTCAGGGCTGCTCTCAATCGCTTTGTCCCCCGGCCTGTATTGACATGGGGATTACCGCAACCCAGGTGGAGGACCTTGCACGTGGCCTTGTTGAACTTCATGAAGTTCACATGGGTCCACTTCTTGAGCTTGTCCAGGTCCCACTGGATGTCATCCCATCCCTCAGGCATTTCAACCACACCACTCAGCTTAGTATCATCTGCAAACTCACTGAGTGCATTCAATCCAACTGTCTGTGTCATTGATAAAGATAATAAACAGTACTTGTCCCAATACGGACCCCTGAGGGACACCACTTGTCATTGATCTCCATCTGGACATCAAGCCATGGACTACTACCCTCTGGATGTGACCATACAATCAATTCCTTATCCACTGAGCACTCCACTCATCAAGTCCATACCCCTCCAATTTAGAGAGAAGAATATTGTGGGGGACCATGTCAAAAGCCTTACAGAAGTCCAGATAGACAACATCCGTAGCTCTTCCCTTGTCCACTGATATAGCAACTCCATCACAGAAGGCCACCAGGTTGGTTAGGCAGGACTTGCCCTTGGTGAAGCCATGCTAGCTGTCTTGAATCACATCCCAGTCCTCCATGAGCCTTAGCATAGCTTTTAGGAGAATCTGTTTCATGATCTTCCCAGGTACAGAGGTGAGGCTGACAGGTCAGAAGTTCCTAGGGTCCTCCTTTCTACTTTTTTTTAAAAGTGGGTGCGATGTTTCCCTTTTTCCAGTCACAAGGGACTTCACCTGACTGCCATGGCTTTCCAAATATCATGGAGAGTGTCTTGGCAACTACATCAACCAGTTCCCTCAGGATTCTGGGGTGCATCTCATCAGGCCCCATAGTTACATATATTCAGGTTCCTCAGATGGTCATGAACTTGATCTTCTCTTACAGTGGGAGGGACTTTGCTCCCCATCCCTGCCTCACAGTCCATTCACTTGAGACATGTGGGAAGAGACATTGCCAGTGAAGAAAGGCAAAAAAGTTGTCATTTTGGGAAAAACAATATGCATCAATATATCATTGAAGCTTTTTGTAGGTCTTTTTCACATTTCCAGGGACAGTCCTAAATAATCTTGATTATCCTATCATATATTTTTCACATTCTTAACTTGTGTTTTGCATTTTTTTATGTATTGAAAAATACCGTTGTTGTTATACCAGATAACCTATATATGACCCCCTCCCCCATCAATTATTAACACTACGCTAATTTAAGGAAATATTATGCATTACAGTTTTGCTATTTATACAATACCTGAAAGTGTGTTTACATTGTGCCATTTCAAAAGAAACCCACTGCTCTGTGAAATACTTGAGGTTGACTCAAGTCCACTCAGGACTCACATTATTAAATAAATATCAAAGCAAACAACTCAGTTTTGTCTTTGGGGAATTTCAAGGAATAAATATGCCAGTATAGTGTAGTCCTGCCACAACTTTACCATGATTGCTTATATGCTTATGAAATGAAACAGTCTATTAGTACAAAGTAAATGTTAAAAATGCAAACTAATATTTATCTCTATCATTAGCCACACTGTTTCTTTTCCAAACTAAACATGTTTACAGTTGTATCTGCCTGCTGTGACCGATAAAGCTTGATAGTACATTTGCTAAAAGTTCCTCAAAAGTTTTCCATGGATATTGACTCTACAACCTCCTGCATACAGAGCAGCCATAACATAATGTACCTGTAAAAAAGGAATTCAGAAATTATTTGTCAGTAATTGCATTCTAGCAATCTGAATACTACTAAACTTTTTAAACAACAAGTTTGCATATATTCATTGGAAGAAAATATTGTATTGGATTTCCATCACAAGCAACAAATCGTAACC
This sequence comes from Aegotheles bennettii, assembly GCA_013398125.1. NCBI lineage: Eukaryota > Metazoa > Chordata > Aves > Caprimulgiformes > Aegothelidae > Aegotheles > Aegotheles bennettii. Next base: position 320,580 of record VZRW01003775.1, on the reverse strand, counting down.
CAATGGCATATTTTTTTTTTAAGCTGCAAACTGCTTCCTACTTATTAATCTCATTCTATTTTGCTGCCACATAGAACTTTAGTACAGGTCTGGGGGAATTGATACTACTGTACTAATGACACACACTAGTGTACACCGAAGTTTGTGACAAATCCACTACATTATGATCCACACTTAAACATGTTTCCTGAAATCTGATATGCATAAGTTTGTTCTAAAACAGCTTACAACACTTTTTTTCTCTGAATAGTGCTGTCGCCCTTTAACACATCATTTTGCTTTACTAATTAGAAAAGCTCCTGATTGTATTCCTTTTGGTGGTCTGCAATGCTCATTGAGAAGGTGAGGAAAATATTGTTGTGAATGCGAAAGTTGCCATAGAAAGGATGGAAAATGTACTGTTTCATAAAGGAAAGAGATCTGAAACAGGAAAACTGAGCAAAAGGGGAGAACTGGGAGTCTCAGGACTGTCAGGGTTTTTTCCTGGCTTTGCTGGAAGCTGCTTTGACAGGTTCAGATGTTGATTACGACCTTGGTCAGAACTGTCAAGCCACCTTTTTTTAGGACTTTGAGTTATGTACATGTTTATAAAGTAAAAAAATAAAATGTTTTGTATAGTCTGAGTAAAAATCACTTATCTTCTCAAAGTTCTGTTTACATAGTTTTCCTGTTACTATAAACTTTCCAGTTCTGTTTATTGCTATGGGCATTATCTTTAGCAGTCTTTTAGAATGGTTGAATATGTTAGATTGTTCTGAATCTGATTTTTCACTAACAAAAAATACTTCCAAAGTGTAAGAAATAGGTAAAACTACTATAATTCAGACAGCTTTATAAACCAATTGCAACTATTCTAACAGCAACTGCTGAAAAACTTCTTTGAATTCTTTTGATATGATATCCTGACATTAGAAAATCTGTCATTGTGATATATATGTTGAAGTGTGGAGTAAAATATAGTACAGGCTGCTTGCATGGTATGAAAAGTTTCAGTTTTATAACTATACTGTTATTCAGCCTTTCATCTGCACTGCAGATCAATATTTCTGAACTTATTACATACATCTGTCTGAACTCTTGCTGCTCAGTAGGGAAAAACAACAGTAGACCGTAGGAAACTGGAACTCCAGTTCTGTCAGGTTTTGCTCTAAGTAATCAGAAAATATTGTAATTTTGTTTGAGATGGATGAGCTAAAACAAAATGAATAAAAAAAACAAACAAAACACCCATGCTTTCCCCTCTATAAAATTAACAGTAAAGGGTTTTGGTTTTTTTTCTTCTGCCCTGGAAATAGTTTTGTTTCACATGATTTTGGTTTTCAGCTCCAGGATCTTATGTTACTATGCATAATCTTATTTTTAATCTCTTTCCCATGAATGTCTGAAAATCATCTGAAAAGTTGATGTTGCCATCTTTTACTTTTCAGCTGTTCTTGAAAAGGTAGCAGGACTAAGAAAAGCATAAATTAGGTAATTACAGTCAAAAGTAGAATTTTCTGCTTCAATTTCTTTTCCAAACTTCTATGGGTTTCTATGAGGTTGGCTAAAATACTCTAGATAGTTTATAATCTACGTAGACAAAACAGGAGGTGGTATAAGGGATAAGGATGTTACATAGAAATAAAAGCAAAAAGTTATGCATTCATCAACTTAATAATAATATTGGATGAAAATAAGAAGGCAGAGGTGTAGCAGGAGAACAAATGGGGAGATGAGTCAGAATAAAAAACTGAACTACAAGGAGTGAAAAAGATAATTTCTAAAGCAAAGCCTCCTGAATCCTTTGTATCAAGACAGGCCTTTGCACCCATGTCTTTCCCTTCTGCTGTTGTACTGGTTTCGACTCTTGGTAGAAAGCAGAGTGTTTGTGTTCTTGGTAAAATATGACTCCAGAATTGTCTTTCTTCCACAGCATGTATAAATGGGGAGGAGCACAAGAGACAGAGCATAACATAAATCTCCAAGAAGGCAGGCAGTTTGCATTGCAGGCACATTTGCTTCAGGTTGTCTGTTTAGTCTATCATGACAAATATTTCTCAATGCTAGATTTTTCCCATTAAAGAAAATGGTTGTCTGCCTCTCTCTCCCTCCACACAGATATGATGTCAGTCATCCAATGTGAGAGGCTTCATATAACACAGAGGTTATATGAGAGGGACCTTCAGAGGTCCCTTTGTAGTCATCTTTTTGAGGGTTTTCCTTTTCATTCCTTACATTTGGTCTCTAACTATCCACTTCTACATTAATTTTGTTATCACTTGCTGTGTATTCAGTCCCATAACTGAAACAGTTCTTCTCATTCCCCTCCTTCTTCTTTCACTGAATGAACTGGTGTTGACAACAGTACAGCAAATTTTTGTCTTCTCTTTTTTTCCAGATCACCCTAGCCTTCTTTCTCATCACAAAACATGACTCTATTGTGCCTTCCTTCTAGGTCCAGATTTCTCTTCCCTGTCCTTTTATGATAAGTCTCTTCACATACAACATATAGATTATATTCAGGTAATGAATCTTGTTTATTTTTGAACAGCTGCTTCCACGGAGCTGTCATGGAGAGTGGTTTCCTGCCTAATTACTAATCTGTTTTTTTCAGGTCTAAACACCATCATAAGCTAACTCTTTCTTCATTGTCCATTTCAAACACTGAAACACCATTTCCACTTGTAAATTTCCTATTAAACGACATCTCTTTCACATTCTGTAACAACCTATTATAATTATAAATCTGACTATAAATTTAGTATATTAGATGAGGATTTCTGCAAATTAAAACATGGCATAGTTATATACATTCATTACATGCAGAAATACTGTGACTTAAATATGTGTAAAAATAAGATATTAGGCTGTATGTGAAATCCTACCAGTGATATGTTTAAGTACATTGTATCTTTTTAATTTAGGTATTAACTATGAACCCTAGCAGACTGATTTCACTCTAAAATAGAACAAGTTCAACTTTTGTTTCCTTTCTTCAGAAATACAAATCTAGTCTAAAAGTTTCAGAAATCACTACCTGCATCTGTATTTTGAATGTGAATGTTTATTCCTTTTTGCACACATCATCTTTTCAATGACTTTCTCAGGGACTAGCTAATAATTTAATGCAGAAGATGTCCAGCTTTGTTTAATTCACATTTTTGCAGTCACCTTACAAGCCACAGTGCCCTCAGTCTGTGAGCAGGACTCAAGAATGCTAAATACTGAACATATATGAAATATAATCCCAGGAGCTCAGATATGTCCCCACTAGGGATAGGTGACCCTCTTTTGCAGTTTAAATAGTGATTCCTGAATTTGTGTCCTGCATAATTTCCTGCAGTTATCTTAAAAAGAACAGATAAAATATACTCTTGTCTTATCACTTTATTGCATTTTTCTATTTGTTGATGGAAGGAGATCCAGATGAATTTATATGGGCATCATCAGACTTGAACAGGGTTAATCTACTTAGGCTCAGGTGAGTTCATTTTAGTCTTGATTCACTTCATTGCATATCTATAATGGTTATTAACAAGCTTAAGGACCTTTGGGAGCTTATGGATAACAATGCAGCACCATGGAAGGTGGGAAATCATTATCCTAATAAGGCTGGTGTAATAATTTGCAGTCACACACAGTTTCCATACTAATCCTTAGGGTTGGGATAGGTCACTAGGTCTGTAAACCTTTCATCAACTTTATACATTTTTTGCTCTTGCTCTTTAATTAATGAATATATAGTAACATAAAAGCAGATGTAAAGAGTTTAACATATAAGTTTTTCCACGCATCACTGGCAAATTTTACTGCCTGTATATGTATATTCATTTTAAATACAAGGCTTATGATGATTTTTTTTGTGCTATCATATTTATTCACTGTCTATCCTGTGATAATTGATGCATAATAGTTAAGAATGGAAAGAAACTCCACTGGCAAAATTAATGATAATTTTCGATCATATTACTTAGCATATTTATTAATTTTTTAATGTATTTGGATAGCAACAGGTGTCAGATTAATTCTGTATGTAAAACAGATGCTTACTCTGTAAAAATTATTTTAAAATATGACTCCTAATGCTGAAAATAAATCTATATATAAATTTTATATTAAGTTGCGATTTCCTAATATTCAAAACACGTATCTATTCAATACCATGTTTCTCCACATTTTTTCAAATACTACGTCATGATAAGAGGATATTGTATGCTTTCTATGACAGCAGGGGTTCTGTAAGGTTGAAATTCTGAGAGTGAATTTTAATCTCTGTATCTGTCATGCAAACAACAAAACCAGCCTTGTGTATTTTCACAATATTAAATTTTGTAATGATAAACACATATTTTTTTACAAGTTTATTATATTATTCTCCTCTAAATAATGATGTGTAATTCCTTTTAGTCTGAGCAGGAGTTGCATGAAACATGAATAAGTAAAATAACCAACTCAGGTGTTTTATAGTCATCAATTTCTGAGAGACAAGGAAGTTTTCAGAGTTATACATTTCCACTATTTTCATCCTTTTGTTAAATTTCAACACATTAGACCAATTACTCAATCTGAAGCAACGTGCTGTAGAGGAGGTAACATCTGAAATTGTATCCAAAGCAGCCAGAGTGTTGAGATAGGAACTATTCAGATCTACTTAAGAAGTTAAATTACAGTTTGAGAAAACCCATTAGGACTCTCAGGCCTACAACTCACTCCATTTCAGAAGGAAAAATGAACATGGCCCACTCATTCTTAGGTCAGAGAGCGAAAGAGGTCAGAGTAGTTGCACTTGCCATTTTTTATGGTCTAGTAAAAAATTTGTCAAGGAAGACCAGAATCAGTATCTTACTCTGCCTAAACGGTGCAAACTGACTGTTGCGTATTCTGTTCTCTGGAAAGTGTCTTTAGCTCCTTCTAGGATGCATGTTAGTTAGAGAAGGTGGAGACAGATATGCTACTCTCCTTTTGAGGCTGTATCCTAAACTAACAAAGAAGTCAGGGATCAGAAAGAGTATTCAAGAGAGGAGGATCTCCCAGTAGTAGTTAGAAGATGCAGGAAAGAGAGGAAGGGAAACAATGAGGTTCCTAAATTTCAGTGCTGGCTCTCAAAGCTGAAGTTTATGTTGGATAAAGTATGCTGTATCAAAGAGAATACAGATATTTCTCAGAAGGTTTCCAGAACCTTATGAGCTGCTACTAGTAGGAAACAAAAATTTTGGCTAGAGAAAACCACACAGCTTTTCATGGAGATAATCAAGGATTATAACCTCTGCCCCTTCATAAAGTTGGACCTATGCCAGGATGATGTCCAAAATGAAGATATTCCCTATCATTGTAGTGGATGAATGCTTGTTTAGTCGAAGGGACATGCTAGCATCCTCCAGTGATATGACCTGATGCATATGCAGTCTTCTATTACTTAATCTGACATGATTTTTTCATATAAAGGAAGATGCCTGAATTTTGGATGATCAAATATGCAGTTAGCAAAGAAGGTAAAAGACTGAAGGCTGTCATTGAGCAAGAGTGTTTGGGTATCATTTCCAACTCAGTCTTTCATTGAGTACGACCTTTTATAATTATTTGTATAATAATAAACTTTTTAGGCTGTTTGGCAGCTACTAAACAATATGAACTAAGGCAAAGTTTTGCATCTTATTTTCAAAAAGGAAGCCAACAATTTCTGGTGAAGAAACAGTAACATCCTGCCTTTGGGGGCTGGTGTGTGTAGCATAATCTATTGTTTCACTGGAAATTAGAAAGCGTGGGTATCTCTCCTGGCTACACTCCAGTGGAATGTGTTAGTTTGGACAAAACACTTAGCTTCCCCGTGCTTCACTTACTCCATCTGTAAAATGGAGATAATTATGGTATATGCCTCTCAAGGATGTTACAGTACTTAATTAGTGAATTTTTAATTCCTTGGAGGTCTTCAGTGGAAAGATATTATATATTAAATATGTCTAAAGCATATTCAAATAATTTAAAAATTATTACAATTCCCTATTTAAAACTTTTTTTCTTTGAAGTTAGTGAGCTTTGGGACAAAGAATGAGACCTTCTTAAGAATGTGTGAAAGTGTTTTTACCTGTTTCTCAAATGCTTGTTGGTCAGCTGAGTACTTGAAAGGCTTTTTTCACTCATTGTAGCAAGGAGAACACTAAGTAAGGTTATAATTTCTTACATCTTCAAATATGTTGTGGAAAAATATTGGAGGACAGAAAACAACTAATGCCAAAGAACAATGCCTGTACAATAACCAAAGGCTATGAACTGGCCATGAATTAATGTAGACCAGAAATTGAAAACATGCTTCTTAGAGCAATCAAGTTCTAGAACCAATGGGATTTGAACCAATGTTAAGAAAAATCTTAACAAAAAAAATTTTTTACTATTATCAGGCAGTAACTGAAAAGAGTTATAGATTGCAGTGGCTGAAGTAGTAGGAGACCATACTCAAACCCTTAGAAACTACAGGTTAGTACAAGCTGAGTAAGCATTGCAGTACATAACATATATAAATGTTGCATTATGTCATAGTCACAGAGGTAGAGCAGCAGCCCCTAGACAGGCTAGTCATATCTCTGTTATATGCATGGAACCTGCACCAAGCCATTCTGTCAGTTCTGATATGCGAAAAGGAAATAGTGCCACATGAAGGAAGTTGTTCATACTGTTCTGTGATATTCAGAAAAAGATGATCATATGTTTTATCAGCTATAAGTTCCTCATGACATTCATTTTCTGCCCAAGACATACGTAGCATTGCAATTTTTAATTTTAGGACTGAGTGAAACTGCCTTTTTCATCTACTGAAATGATAATAAATCTGCACAATTCAGAGTGTAGTTAGAATAATAGCCCATACAACCATACATTGATCTAAATGTTTGACATGGGTAGAATTAATCTCCCTCAACACTCTCTTCTCAGTAGTTCATTTGTGGCATTTGTTTTAGATTCAATCTAGTTTTAGGTTGAATAGATGTGATAAATAACTTATAATGTTTGCTAAACTGTAAGAAAATAGATTTCTCTTTTGCTTTTCTTCAATAAAATAATAACAGAGATAGATACACTATAGATCTAATTCTCATCTTGGATGCAACATCATATACTTCATTAGTGAAAAAAAGATTCTAAAATGTCAATTAAAGTATAAGAAACAAGTTAACTGAAACATTCTGTAACAAGTGCTTTCAATATGACAAAATATTGCCAATGACAGTGTGTACATTTGCATTTAGGTTAAGACCAACACTGCAGCTTGAAAGCAAATTCCATGGCCAAAGCATTTGTTGCAGATTGATTTGGATTGTAGAGCAGTTTCACTGCATGTGACTGGATTTTTTTCAGAGGAAAAAAGTTCTGCTCTTTTTGCACAGCAAATGCAATTCCAAACCCTAGTAAAGGTATAAACATCCATACCTATGACTTGTCCTTTAGATAGCAAAGAATCACTTGCAAACTAAATTTAGCACGCAGTAGAACCCTGACTGAAATATTATTTAGATGTAGGAGAAACAGCAGCAACTGCTTTGATCTGCTGACTCCTCCTATTGCATTGAATCACTTGTTAGCATAGGCATGGCCAACATTATCCTGGCAACAAATAATTTTTCATGTAATTTAGTTATTCTTTTTAACTTGATATATGATATTACATATATATGAACACACACACATATGCAAACATGTGTATATGAAAACACACACTGCATACTTTAAGGCAGAACTATCTGGATTTTTTTTTTAATAAAAATATACAGGCAAAAAGTTTTGAAGTTTTGTTCTCATTTCAGTGATGACACTGTTATAGTTAAAGTTCTTATCCAGACACTGCAACTTCAGCAAAAATGTTCAGTCACACGAAGTTGACCAGGATTCTCATCATCTGGAAGCTTCTGTAAGACAGATTGCAGAAGTAAATTACTGGTGAATGGTAAACCAGCACGTATTCAAAAGGTGTGTACCGGGGTGTTGATTTGCAATAACACTGTGAACACTAAGGACATTCCAGAGGACTGAAAGAAAGATAATACCCTGCCAGTGCTTAAAAAGACTAAATGAGTCAACCCACATAATTGTAGAGCTTTCAGCATGACATCGATCCCAGGCAAAATAACGGAGTGACTGATACAGGACTCTGTTACCAAAGAATTAAAGGAGGAAAATTGAATGAATGCCAATCAACATAAGCATATGGAAAGTAGATCCTGTCAAAATAACTTTCTTTTGTGTGAGATTACTACTTTGGTTACAAAATAGAATTGTGTTGATACAAAGTACCTAGGTTTCTATAAGACATGACATGTCTTACAGACATGTATACATGACATATATATAGTTAGATACATAATTTTCATTAAAAAAATACTGTTTCAGAATTAACAAGGTACACAGTGAAAGAGGTTATTTTACAGGTCCTGACATGTAAACAGAGCTATCCCTGAATGTGTGAGGTTTGAGATGAATCTTGCAGGAATTGTTTTCATTGTTCAAATCTATTTAATACTTTTTATCAGTAACCAGAAAAAACAGTATTGAGAATTGCTGTATTTCTACCATTTCTGATGGTGGAGAAGTTTGGAGAAATAGCTAATGAACAGGGTAAGTTACTTCAGCAGAATAATGTGTTTATCTTGGTTAGGTGAGTGCAAGCAAATCATGTGATTTATTGTGGTCAGTTACAGAATAGAACACCAAGGACCAGTGCTATATGACAAGGTTATACATTTAGTTGCTCTCATCACATCCAGACCACAAGAAACAATGGGGTTGGATTTAATTTTGCAGACATTGACAAGGAATGGTATGAGGAGAGGCATGGGAAGTTGCAAAGCTGTGCTCACAGATTTTCAGAAGCCAACCCAGGAGATGTTGTTACAATCTGCATTGTTTCTACAGCCAGAACCTGCTACAAACTTTCCCATTCCCATCCCCTATGACAGGGGTCTTCAAGTGATATTTTATTACTCACAGACTTCCATTATAGTCTCCCTGCTTCAGCCTGCAGAAGTCCTAGGACTTTTGTGTTCCTTCTCCCCTTAGTGACATTTTGTATCTTCCTGTGACGGGAAGGAGCAACTCAGTTGCTCAGGAGCTACCTGTTTCAGGAGCTACTCTTAAGACAATAACTACATTCAAAAACCTTGGAGGTAAATAGAGGGAGCTTGAGTTCTGTAGGGCTCTACAGACAAAACACAAAAGACTGTACAGTGCCTATACATTAAGTCCATAGCCTGGGTCTTGGAGTATGACTGAGTTAGCCAAGTTCCTCATGCAGTCTCCAGGAAGAATTAGTTCCCTTACAGTGGGATCTGGAAGAAACAGAATACGAAGTTATCAGCATGTGAAACACAGAAATTCCTGAAGCACAGCACTGTGCAAATAATGAACTGCAGGCAACATCTTCCTTTACTTTCTTTGTTAAACTCTATTTGAACAGTTTAATTCTCTGTGACTGCAGGCAACAGAAGTTTGTCTCACAGGTTTCATTCAGCCACTGAATTAGAGGAAAAGAAACTTTTTTTTTTTTTTTTATTGTAAAGTAAGATAATATTAGAAGTAAATTGAGCCTTACTTTAAAACTTCTTGGCCTATTCAACAAAGCACACAGACATTTGATAAAGGTAACAGCAAGTCAGTAGTTTTTAGAGGTAGTCAGTGCTGCTGCTGTTTTCAATTCGTGACATAAAATATAAAATTTAGAAATTATAAAATTTAGGTTCAGATTTGCTTGGGCACGTGGACTAGATACTCAACTGATGTAGAGCAACATAATATTTCTATAGTTACAGTTGAATTACTTTCATACCAGCTGAGAATCTGGCAGCTATTATTAATTTTAACTTTCGGTATGAGATGAAACTACTCTGAGATACTTCTCTCTTTTCTCATTCAGCCATAAGCTAACAACCAGAGTGAAAATGTTTGGTGATAAATTTTTCTTACCACTGGAATTTAGACTAGATACAAATGTAATTTAGCTGTTACCTTTTTTTTTTTTTTTTTTTTTTATGGCAGCTCAGGAGATTTGTTGGATACTTACTATGGGTAAAAGTGTTTAGATATTGACACCAGCAGTACTGTCATCTGGCAAACACTGTAGTACATATAGTACTTTGGGATATTTTATTTGATAAATAAAATAGAAATGTAAGTTTAAAATATGTTGATCGCAGTACAGGCTGATATTTTAAACAATCACAGATGGTGATGTACTAGCTGGTTATTGACAGCAATATCAGCTTTAGAAAGGGTTTTGACAGGTCTCATCGTACAATGATTAATTACCACGAGGCACTCCAATTTCCTCCCTTGTTCAGCTCATGGCTCAGGGTAAAATCTGTTGCTCTTATTACACTCTACAACACAGGAAATATCTTCTCACTGCTGTATCCAAGGGCCAATCAAAAGTGCAAAAGTCAGTCAAATAAGACCCACAGTCAACACTGGAAAGTCTTTTCCTCAAGGGATCAAGGAAGGAAGGAAGTTAATGCAGCTTTGCTCTCTGCGTTATAATATGTTTTAAATGACCAATGAGTAGGATAGATGAATAGATTTTCTGAGGAGAGCAGGTGGGTAGCAGTCAGGTCAGTTCTCAAATTATGTATAAAAAGTATAGGTGGAAAAGGAATAGCTACAAGAGGAATCAAAGGATATTAGTGCTCGTGTTTAAATTGTATACATTTTCCACTAAAAAAACCCCAAGAAGGACAGTAATGGAAACAAACAGAATCTACCTATTTTCCTGAGACTGTTCTTGAAGACACACTGTCTATTTGAAGGACTGCTCCTATGCTCCTGGTGTTGAATACACAGTGATATTGGATGTAAACTGGTCATTGAGATTTCCTAGAAATAGACAAGGTTCAGTCCTGTCTGATCAGTGTTAGGAAAATTACTCAGCAAGTCTCTATTGTGGTATATGGTGGATTTTAATAATGCAAAGAAGATGTTACATTGCCAGATACTGAATGTTTTTAATGTCTAAAAGTTCTTCCTTGCATGACCTGAAACAATAGGAAGCATGTATGAGGAGGGAGCCACCTTACAGTGCAGAATTCTGTTTAAGATTTTCAGGCTAGTTCCAGATGAGGTGGTAGATCTACACATCTGTACAATGCTGAACAGAAATTATAATCTGAGTCCTGGAAGCAACACAGACACATCATTACTACATTACATTATGCTTTGGCTAGTGTAGTTATGCTGACGTGGCTATGCTTCTTCCAGTCTTAGCCTTATCCTGAGCTAGCTTAGATCTCTCTGTTCTACAGCATATACTTATCCACCATCTTTGTCTTTACCAGAATCTAGAAATATTCAAATATACCATATGTTCTATCTGCAAAACAGAATGGGAACTCTCAGAGATAGGTCCAGCTGTAATTAGCAAGTTGTATTCTGAGGTGGGCATCCTCTTTATTTTTCCTGGCCTTCCTCATATTAGAGATAGATCACAACTAGGCACAGGACAAGTCGTCACCCAGAACTGTACTTCATGCTAGAAAAGACAAACTGCTTTCTTTGGTTCCTAGTGGCTGTGGTTTGCTTCAAGGTTGAGTATTGGGCTGACTGTCTGATGAGACTCAAATCTGATTTAGATTGACAGAGATCTAGATGCTGGTGTGTGTGTGTGTGTGTGCGCGCGCGCTGGGGAAAAGGTGTTTTCAACCTCCTCTGCAAGATAGGATGTGGTTCAGCTTTGGGAATCATCAGGGCAGCTCTCACTTCGTCAGTTCTCTAACATCAAAGGATCCTTTGGCATTATTAATGCCTTGATCTCCTTTTCTCTGTCTGTAGCACAGAGTTTATTCTGAAACACTTTGGTCTAATTAAAACCTTAGGGTTTGTATGAAACTGAGTGATATATAAAATTTGTGATAAAAAAAAGGGAGAAGACCACATGATCATAAGATTTGGTGATCTTTTCTGGCATTATGTTCTACAGGTATTTGTCTTCTCCCAGTGGAACAAAACAAGGTAAGAATATTATAGATGTCCAAGAGCTTTAAAACTATAAGGAAGCCTGCCTTGAATTTATTTTAAAAACGATAGCTCTAAGGAGTTTTTGACTTTACCTGGGTGCAGGTGGCTTAATCAGTGTACTTTTTCAGCATACTTTCTGCTTGAGTCAGTATGCTTTCTGCTTTTTACCTCTGTATCTCAGTTTGGTAAAGCAACTGGTGAGAAACCTCCTGGTTAATTTGCCAGGTTTCTTCAGTGTGGAAGTGGTTCAGTGAATGGTTGTTGGGATAGATGTGAGGCCTGAATCTTCTCTCATCTAAATCCTATTCACTAACCAAAGGTGTAACAGCTTTAGTTTAGTGTTGTCTTTTAGAGCTGATTACCATTGTTGAACTATGAGAGTGATCACATTACAGCAGTAAAACAGATAGTAGTTTGATGTGTCTGAGTTGCTGAGAGCATGGAAGCACCCCACAAAATTGCTTCACCCATAAGTACAGCTGATGTAGTTACAAAGAGAAGCCTGCAGAGATGAAAAAAAAAGGGAGGCAGGCACTGTCATCAATAGAGTATAAACCAGGAGCTACTAAAGAGAGAAAACTAACCTTAGAAATAGATGGATAATTTCCCATTTTTCAAGGGAAGTTAAGAGACCAGGAAAAAAGTCAGATTAATAGAAATAGTATAAAAAGGGAGCAATTTTTCAATGGAAAGAACAACAAAGGATCAAATGAGTTCCCATAAAGAAGAGATGCCTGAAATCTGGATATTTTCCATTTTTCTGAAATGGAGTACCTTGGGTGACAAAAATCTTGCTTTTTTTTTTTTTAACACTTAGGAACACTGCAGCTTTATCAGATTCCTTCTTACTCAGACCCTGATTTGTTAGGCCCCCCAGAAGTGCAGTAGTGGTTGACACACTTCCTTTGAACAAGTTTAAAGGAAGACTTTTTTCCCTGTCTTCCATATATTGCCCATAACACAATAGCTCATATGGAGCTCATACTGTGATACCTAGAGCAATGTTATAAATATGACTTTATAGATTCTTTGGTGAGAAAGTTGAATTCAGTACTATTCCTGGGCAACCTTATCCATAGCATTGGAAAAAAACCCAATATTTTTTGGGTGAGAGTACAAAGAGGTATATAGGATAACTTACTAGATTCCTAAAGTATGGGTATTTGAAATCTTTTTTTTCCTCAGGTCTAAGGGTGACAATATTTCTCTCTCTTTAAATAAGCTCTGACTGTGGCAGACCATGGTACAGGTAGCACACCTATTAGGTGATTGCGTCTTTGAAGACAAAGACCTATTAATAGGCTGTGGCATATACCCATTGATGAAGAATTTAATATAGTGGAAAGGTGAAAGAAGGAACTGGGAAATGTAATTGAACTGTGATCAGTAAATACTGGCTAATTTTGTGTTGTCTATACACATTTCTGCTGAAACCATCTAGTATATTTCAGAAGAATGTATCAAACTAAGGCCCACTTTTCTACACTAGCACAAACACAGTAGCTGCCCACACTGTGTGTCTCTGTGTCCACTCCGGCTGCAGTGAGTTTCAGAGCAGACTAAGGGGAAATCTGAGCCAATGTATTTCCATGTTTAACTCTATTGCCTACATATGTGGGCCAGAAACAAGACTTGTGTCCTGACATGCCTGATGCTGCAGCCTATCTGGTCACAAAGACACAATGTCACTAAAGTTGGGCTAAAAAGATATCACCTCATTTGATGATAAGTGAGATTTGTAGGCTCAGACTCCACCTGTGCAGTGCAATTGCAGAAACCCAAATCCCAGGTGAAACATGCACAGCACTGGGGTCTTACAGAGCTCTGCTTGGCAGTGTGCAGGGTACTGACTTGTTTTTTGGTCTTCTAAAGGTGGTGTAGATATTCTTCACAAATCCTTTCATTGCCTGGACAGATTTGTTTGCTTGCATAACTGCCATTCATAGCTAAAACGTTAGACATCTACATAGATACCTACATTTGTTCACAAGTACATTGAAAAGGTACATTGTGAATAGGAATGTAGAAACATACTTTAAAGTTGTTGGTGTGGAAGAGTCATAATAAAATAAAAGAGGAAAAATTCCTATGTTATCATAACCAGTTTCTGAAAATTATTAAGAAAACAAAATTAATGCCCATGACTTGAGGTGAACACTGTAAACAGTGAGGAATCATGGAGTATCCTTTTGTCAGACAATATGGAAGTTAAAAAAATCTAACAGACAGTCAAGTTATTTAAGAATGATAGAGAAATCACAGATGTTTTTAACGGTCAAGCTTATACTAGAGGTTTATAGCCAAAATACTGATTTTCTCTCTTAGGGGCCTTACTTTAGGTTACTGGTACTGAAAGCTGATGTATTAATTTGTTTAATGGCTGCTTGAATGTATGCAATGTGATGTGACATCTTTGTTTAGTGTAAATAAAACTCCTTACTACGAAAATAGTTTTTCTTCCTTGATCAGTTTGCAATAGAAGTTATTTTACAGTTCTAGTAGCCTTAATACCTTCAGTTCTCCACCTGAAAAATTTTTTATACTAACATTTTTTTCTTAAAGTTGAGGTGATACAAAACCAGACCTAAACCATGTTAAATAATGAAAGCAAATCATTATCATTTCAAAGACTGAGAACCACTTGTTGTTTAACCTTCTTATCAATAAGCTGCTGTTTAATTACTTGCTGTCTAGAAGATTATTGTCTCCTTTCTCTTTAAAGGCAATGGACAAAAATTCTTCCGAGTTGCTGTTTTTCAAAACTTACAACACAGTGGACAGAGTATCAAAGAAAATTCATTCTGGTAATGGTTTTCTTAGGAACCACTCGACTATATTTTTAAAAAAAATACACAGACATGATTTTACATGTTTCTTGACAGCTGAAAGTAGGTGTTAAGAAGCTCTCCCAAGGTGTTATTATATATTGATAGTTAGCAGGAAGAAAGATTTTGTTGAAAGCTTTATGATACCCAAAGCAGGGAGTGATTCAGGAAAGATATATAGCACTCTTGCTTCAGTCCTCAATTCATTTTTATTATTCACATTATGGAGACTACTGAATGACCATTGAAGTCAATGCCATGTTCTCAGCTGAATGGGAGTTCTCATTTCTGTAGCAAAGGAAATTCCTTTAAATGACTATAGAGTACTTAAAGGGCTAACACTTCGTCCTATTACATCTGGAACTTCAGACTATGTAAATACTGCAGTTTTTAAAACAGTGGCTGCTAGAATTATCACATGTGCTTCTCTTGTCTCTCTTTCTTAACTCCAACAATAACACTGTAAGATCAGAATCGGATCTTGTCTCCATTAAAAGGAAAGAATAATGAGAAGAAGGGAAGAGTAAATTACATTGCTTGGTAGCAACAGGTTGTTCTAGTACAGGGACACAGTCCTCAGAACAGAGAATCGCAAAAACTAGAGCAACTATAGTGTTTTTATTGTATGTGTGAAAATATTTATAGCTGCAGAGTTAATCTTTCCATGGATACCATCATGGAGATACTATGTGGCAGGTTCTTCAACCTTTCAACCTGCTATTGTGCAGCTTTGGTGAACAGCACTGCAGCAACTTGGAGACTACATGTCTGCATCAGAACTACAAGACTTGAAAGGAAAGTAACATTCCCTTTTATCTTGTTTGCAGAGACTATCAGGTTTGGGTAAAAATTGAAAAGCTTGGGATGATGCAAGAAGAAGAAATCATTTAATGTAAAGAGTGACTATTGGAAAGAGAAGGGAAGTAAAAGAGAAAAGAAGAAAAAGAGAAGCAAAAGAAGAAAGAAGAAGAAGAAGAAGAAGAAGAAGAAGAAGAAGAAGAAGAAGAAGAAGCAGAAGAAAAAGTGAGAGATGTTAACCACATGGCAGCTCACCAACATAACTCATAGATATGTAATAACAAAAGACAGCAGACCTTGGTATATCTTCTCTCTGCTAACCTAAATAGTGCCTATCCTATGTAGCAACCAGCTGCCTACTGAAAAACAGCAACAAAAAAACAACAAACAAACCCCTTTTTCCTTTTTAACAAATATTTAACAGTAACCACTTTTTTCAAATCCAGGAACTATGTTTTGAGGGGTGCTACCAGTTCTGTTTTGTTTAAAGAACTCTTTTTTTTATTATTTCCTGATAGTTAACCCAATAATTTCAAAGTCTGTTGGTCATTAAATGCAAAATATTTAAGTTTTTCTGTACAGCTCAGAAGTTAGTGGCACAGAATAATACACAGCCAGAGCCATTCTAACAACAGCATATGAACAAAAAGGTAGGTCAAAAAAAAGACATAATGTTTAGCTTGTGGCCTGAAAAGATCCTTAAAACAGAGCTCAGTAGTAAAAGAGAGCTCCTTTATACAAAACATTACCCCTTGTTGAGGGTAGGCAGAGCTGGTGGACACGCTGTTTCTGCCAGCAATGATGCAAGATCAAGGTTATGCTCAATCCTAGACTCCACAGGGGAGCCTCATATATGAAATATCAGAATTTTTTTTTTTATTTAGTTTTCACCATTTTAAGGCTTCCTTATTCCCCGCTGCAACTTCCTTCAACTGTCCATGTCACCTATGACATTGTTTAATGCCTTGATACCAGGACATTTTATGCCTTGTCTGGTTAACAGTGGAAATAACATGCATCAATTTTTGGTAATATGACTAAGAACTGGGTTTTAATAAAGTATAAAATCACAAAGCTTTACATTAGACAGAGACATATTATCACATTTGTCCACACTACTATTTTTGTGATCTTTTTGCTGTTTTTCCTGTTGTGTGGTAAACATGACTGGATAAGTTGCGTAAATTTTGGAGCTACTCAGGTAATGTCTCTAATGCATTTCCTTCGCAGATTTATATTCACTGGTGCAAAACCAATAAGGATTTTAATATTTTGATAAAATAAAATTGATAAAATGATACTGACTTTTCCAAAATAAACTAGACTGCACACATGCATTCGATTAAAAAGAGAGATAAAAGCTGTTAACTGAAATGTTTTATTGCTTGAAAACTGTTTTAGACTACATAGAGATGATAATGCCCCTGGGTAGAATGACATATTTTGAAGAACAAGCCAAAATGATAGTTTTATTAATGAAAGTAGAGCAAATCTGGTATAGAGCTTTCATATGTATGTTTATTCCTGACATATCTTCTTTTTTTCCAGTCTGTATATTCCTGGTGGGAAGATTTCTGGCAAGCATAGTTATCATGGGGAGACCTAGTGAGAACACAATGCTGTATGCAAGGTTTAGCAGCCAATGGGAAATCAATAGTGAGTATAAGTGGAGTCTTAAGAGGACAGGTAGAGTAATGTTCAAAGAGAGCAGGACTTGAGTAAAAGGTGTCGGCTAGGGTTCTGAACTGTAGAGGTCTGGGCCAAACAACCATAGATTTGGGTGACAGACTTTAGAGCTTATGTGGAAATTCAACCATGCTTTGAAACAGGAGGATTTGTAAGACAGAGCTCTAGAAGAAATACATCTTTGTCCAGGAAAGATGGGGAATGTCGAATTTGGAGGTCCTTGAAAATTAAAGGGATTTTTGGCACGAAATTTTGGAGTGTTACCCATTCTTATCTCTTAATTTCTATTTGTAGGAGTGATGACCTACACGCAGGTTCTTATAAGTGTTGAGTGCTTACTCATGACCTCTGAATCCTTCAATTTGAGGAAATTAGCATAACTTTCCCAGTCATGCAAGGGAAAATGAGTGCCTGTACTACAAGCGTGAGGAAAGTATGTGGCACTTCTGTCTCTCTTTCATACTAGAGGGTGAGGAACATACTAAACATTTGCTTTGTTATTCAAAAGAGGTGAGTTAGAATAATTACGTGCAAACCGTGTGACTAACCTTGTATTCTGGAAAAATACAGTGTAGTGTGTAAACAGTGACAGACCCAAATTATTTTCATATCTAGAAAAAACAGGACTAGAAAGCCCCAGCTTCCTCCTCCGAATGGCAGGATTCTTTCCTATCTGTTCAAAAGCAAATGGCAAAGCCATAGTTATGCCTTGAAGAAATATGCTGTCTACACATCCTTTTATGCACTATTCCTGAACAGTTAAAGACCTTCTCCTACTGAAAATTTCATTCCTTGGTACTAAATACAAACACAACTCCATCACCTTCTCCAACTCAGCATAACATTTATGGCATTGAAAATGATTTAGGGAAATTCTGTGTGGTGACGTGAGCAGCACTTTTTTCATCTAACTAACAAAAGGAGTGAAAAACATTAGATTTTCATGCATTGCACGAAAACACAGCTAGACCCTCTCTCAATAAAATGATGGGGAGGAAGCTGATTACCATCTAGGATGTGACTAGTTTGTGTGTTCTCTTAGGTGTGGTAGGACATGAGAGTGTCATAGAATCACGGTATGTTAAAATGGCTTTGATTGGAAAAGACCTTCAAGATCATTGAGTCCAACCATCAACCCAGGACTGCCAAGTCCACCACTAAACCATGTCCCCAAGGGCCACATCCAAATGTTTTTTTAACACCTCCAGGGATGGTGACTCTACCACTTCCCTGGACAGCCTGTTACAATGTCTGACCACCATTTCCGTAAAAGAACTTTTCCTAATATCGAGCTTGAACATCCTCTGGTGCAACTTGAGGCCATTCTCTCTTGTCCTATTGCTTGTCACCAGACACCCCGTAGGTCCAACCCCCTTTCAGATAGTTGTAGAGAGTGATAAGGTCTACCCTGAGCCACCTTTTCCATAGACTAACCAACCCCAGGTCCCTCAGCTGCTCCTCATAAGACCTGAGCTACAGGCCCTTCACCAGTTTAGTTGCCCTTCTCTGGACCCGCTCCAGTACCTCCATGTCTTTTTTGTAGTGAGATGCCCAGAACTGAACACAATATTCCAGGTGCAGCCTCAATATTGCCTAGTAGAGAGGGATTATTACTTCCCTAGTCCTGTTGGCCACACTATTTTTGATGCATGTCAGGATGACGTTTGCCCTCTTGGCTACTTGTGCACACTGCTGGATCAGCATCAGGTATAGTATTACGATCTTATAAAGTGACTACATAACGCAACCAGTAGAGTGTGCCATAAAGGTTGTACTAAAGGGCAACATGATTTAAAGTCAATCTGGTGCTCTGTAATGAACCCAGGATGTTTCTGGATGAATACATTAATGCAAAATCTGGCTCTAGTATGCATTTAATGCACATGCAGGACTACATGTGTTGCTGTATAAAGATCTAAGAAAGATGTGAAGAGACAACTGGAGACATTCTGGTCTGAAGTGGCAAGGACAGGCATTTTACACCTTCTATGAACAGGAAAGGGCGCAGGTATTATACTAGGAAATACATTCAGGTGATCATAAGAGAGCTTGATGAAACAATTGTCTTTAAGAGAAAGCTTTAAATAAAGGACCCCAAAAACGTAGGCTCACGCTTTGACAATCAAAAGGAATTTTCCTTGGCAACAACAGAAAAGAGTTGACAAGAGAAATTAATATTATTTTGGCTGTGTTTTTTATTTTTATTTCAATAGCAGATCAGAAAATCATTTTCACAGAGAACTTATGCTGGATTGAATAAGAAAAAATGTTCAAATGATACACTCCCATGTGCATATGATGTCACTTACATTGCATGTAGATCAGATCCCTACTTACACTAATTTAGGCTCATACTATATTAAGTTATTACATCTTGTTCCCCTCCCCCCTTCCAAGTTTATGTCAAATGAAAACTATTATAAAGCATACATGAATATAATCCAAGACTGAAACCCTCCCAAACTTAGACTGCAGTTTGGAATTATATGCAAGACAATACCTGACTGTAATTCTTCATTCATATCATTTGCTGAGAGAGGTTTCTGAAGCTGGATGATAAACACTTCCTTACTGACCTTTGACAAGTAAGGGATTGGGATATGAGGGGGAAAATAACAAGACTGTTATTAGAGATACTTGGAGTTCTTAAAGGTTAAGTGGACTGCTACTTATTTAGGAAAACTAGTAGAGTACACTGATCAACAATAATGGTGATAATTGATCTTACAGCATTCAATCTTTAAGAAAGCAGAGCTTTTCTGGCAAAATGTCCAGTGAAAAGTTAGTATTCAGTAGCTCGAGGATGACATCCTCAATCTGTGCAATAGTTAATAAAAAGCCAGGTGTCTTTGGCAAAAGAGAATAAGAAGGAAGGAGGGGGTGGAGGGAAGGGTGACTAATGGAACATAATTGCATATGGATATTGGATATGGATTTTGTTCATTCTACACAGAAACTAGGAATATTTTCATACATGTTTAAAAAATTGTCCTAGGGGACAAATGTCTGCTCCTCAGGATTTAAAAGAAAATACAGCTGTACAAAAATGAATTTGCACAACTGGTGAAACCAATGAAAATCCTATTTCTGTGTAGAAGCGAAATCCTCCATCACCTAGTTTCTTATCTCACCCACTTTGCTGTAAGAGAAAGATACATAATTATGTGGCTGTTTGTCCATATAGTTGTGGCAAATTATATGCCTTTACTTTTAGCCTATATAAAAGAGTGTTACTTGTTAGTTATTATACACAGGATTGTAGCATCACATCATTAGTAATGTTAAAATTAATATTATCAATATTTTTTATTATCAGTCCCCATCATAAGTCCTTATCTTTCAGTTGCTTATAACTTGGCACAACTTCAGTCCTTCGGGTGGAAATTTCTCCATGTTTTATGTCAGCCTTAGGCCAAGATTTTTTATTTTTGCATTTTATTTTAATTTCAAAGTGGTTCAGCAATACATTATTTTTGTCATGTTTCTTTGAACAGCAGCCCCCTCCTTTCCAACAGAGACTTGAAATATGGATCAGGGATGTGTGTTTTGTTGGCCCCTTAAAAATTTGTTGAAATTTGGCCAAATAATAAACTTTTGAAATATATGCTCAGCCAACTTCAACTTCCTTCATATTAAAAAGCTAAAATTTCAAAAGGCTCTTCCTCCCCAAGCATGTGCTACCCTTTCACAGTGTCTACTGCTAGAGAACCGTATGTGGCCTCTTTCACAGAAGGTGAGTCAATATCCTGGATCTTATCACTGGTCAGAGACTCTTCCCTTTTACTTGCTGCCTTGTGCAAGGCAAAGGGAAGGTACTAATCAATGCCAGAGTTAAGGTCAAGCTGTTCTGTGTTTTGTGTGTATTAAGTGGCCTCCAGATACCAGTCAAACAACCTGGAGAAAAGGGGGATTCAAGAGACAGATCTGGGGAAATGCAAGACACAGAATTTGGCCAACAAGTGTTGCGAGAGGGAATCTGGAGAGTGAATTGGAGTCTCTGTCAAGGTGTTATAACAAGGAAAGACTTGTAGTGAGGAAACGTGATGAAGACCCAGTGAGATGAAAAGATTGGGATGAGGGCAAGCAGATTATGACTGGGTGGAAGATGATTGGTTATTAGCAAAACTAAAACAAGGATTAAGAGAGGTTAGGAGAATGGGTTAAAAATATTACTGAAGAGAAACTAGGATGCAAGGACTATCATGGTAAAAAAAGGAGTAAGATGGAAACAGGACAGAAAGAAATGGGTGACAGTTTGGAGCAAGCACATTTGAGTGTACTCTGAAGAAAAGAGAAAATGCATCTCTTTCTCCACACCCATCCCTTCTTTTACCTATTGGCAGATATTTGTAAATTGAATCTAGCATAACTTGGCTGTGGACAAAACTCTTGGTTGTCAATATATCACAATTTTTTCTTACTTTTAAAAATAAAACCCTACAGAGCTGCATATAAAAAAAAATAATAAAACAATGCAATTAAAGATGCAGTGCTGAGTATTCATGTGATAGGAAATAATAGATAACATTTTCAATATGACATTAACCTGCATGATTGAGTTCATGATTTCCAGCATAGTCTTTAATTCATGGGTTTCTTCTTTTTTNTTTTGTTTTTGTTTTTGTTTATTTGTTTGGTGTTTTTGTTTTGTTTGTTTTGGGTTGTTTTTGTTTTTATTTTATGTGTTTGAGATTAGTCTGAATTGAGTATGAGTTATAGATTTTTGTTTGTAGGTAGTTTCAATGCAAGTTTTCTGTTGTAGATAATTTCAGTTAAGGTAGCTTGCTTAGATTGCCCATATTTTAATACTAGGCTTTAGGAAGCATCAAGTGGAAAGTTCTGTGATATTGTGAAGATATCTTTAAGCCACAACTTCCTGTCTTTTTTCTTGTTTTTTGAGGTGTGCTTTTAGTCGGTAACCCGACCATGCATTTATCATATATGTTAGATTCTTGTTTGAAGAATACTGATTATTGGGCTTTCAAACCTATTCTGCACACGTTATCATCCTGCTGCAAGAACAGAGTAAATTCTAAATCCTATGAAGATTATTAGTCTGCAGTCATTTCTGCACTCTCACTCAATCTAGTATTAATTGCTATATTGTATGTTACGTTTTTATACTCAAATTTTTATCAGATTTTTGTAAAACACTATGAAGTCTATGGAAGTCTAAGTATATTACATAATTTACCCTTATTAATTATATTTATAATTCTGTCAACAAATCATATTGAATTAATTTGTACATGAGCTGTTTTAGATGAAAAAATGGAGTGTTTTTATTCTCCCATAATTCCCAGATAACCAGTATAACTAGCTTTTATTTATTCATTCTTTTTGCCCTTTTGAAAGATTGGCATACTAGGTTTTTCCCACTCTTCTGAAATTTCCCTGGTACTTACCTGAGGTCAGCATTAAAGATTCAAAAGAGTCTCTTCATTGCTGTAACTGGAAGACCTTGCTCCTAAATGGTAAAGGCTGGCTTAGAGTCTGTGAGAATATGTATGAAAAAAAGGGTTATCACTTTTCTATATGCATATTTACCTATGTATTTACCTTCAATGAATTTCATCTACTATTTTATTGACCAGTCCCTGAAGGCATGATACAGTTTCAGGTTAAGACTAAGAAGTATTTGCAGTATCTGAATTCCAGTAGCACTATCTGCACTTCTTCACTGTCAGCCCTTTTTATTGCTGCTTAAAATAGCTTAGTATCATAAGGAAATGTTGACACTTTATATTCACCCTCTCTTCCTTCCAGTTATTTAGAAATACATTGAGCAGTACGAGACCCAGAAACATGGCTGAGAGTTCCTCAAGGATCCTCTTTCTACATTGAGAATGGACTCCTAATTTCTGTTTCCAATCTTTTAACCAATTATTTATACACAAAAGAATCTTCTTTTTAATCTTCTGGCTTCTCAGTTTCTATAAGGGATCTTGTCAAATACCTTCTGGATATACAAATAATTTGTATCATCAAGGTGAATCTTATTCATTCTCTTGTGTTTCATTTAAAGAACTTGATTCGTGTGGCATTATTTCTCTTTATAGAAGTAGTTGTAGTTCCTTCCTATTATATGTTATTTATTAATAAGTCCATTCATTCTATTCTTTATAATAGTTCCTGCTGAGTTGCACAATAGAGATGTTGGAATTACTGGTCTGTACTTCCTTCAATGTCCATAAGTAGTCTTTAAAAAAATCTGGTTTCACCATTACTACTTAATAAATTATTTCCAACTAAGCTTGTGCATCACAATTCAGATACTTCATTCTTCCTTAAGCTTAGGATTCTTGGGTAGGTATTACCTCATGCTGGTGACTTGCTTATTTTATGTTTTTGTCTGATAAATTGCTTTGGAAACATTGAGGTTGACTTTCTGATGACCTCTTATTTAGTAGAATTGTGGCTTAGGAATTTTTTCAGTTTTTTTCATGTAAAAAGAATTTTATTTTGGAATCATAGAATAATTCAGGTTGAAAGGGGCCTTTAATTGTCATCTATTCCAACTCCCCTGCCATGGGCAGGGACACCTTCTACTATTATTTTATTTTATTTCATTTATTTTATTTTTATATTATTTTATCTTTTTGTTTTATTTTTTAACTGTTGTATTTTCTTCTCTCAATTATCTTTTCATATCCTGATCACCTACCTTCTCTGATGATACCTTGGCACATTTCTCAACTCTGAAGTGTTTGAAAAAAGCCTTATGAAAGTTTTTTGTACATTTTGAGTTATTCCTCAAACATGACTGTCATGTCAAACTTTATGATCTGCTACCTTTTGCTTGTTTACACTCTATCAAGTGTCTTATGAGAGAGGGAAACTGAACAAATTTTTCCCCTTACCTGCTCTTCTGCCTTGGAGTTTTTTTGCTTGTTTTTCTTGCACCATTGCTTTACTGGGGGAAGCAATGAAACAAACTTTCCTTGACTACAAAGTTTACAGTTAGGTTGGAAATTTCCCTGTTCTGTTAGTTCCTCTAGAAAATATGAAGTTCTCCAAGACCAAAGCTTAAGTTGCAAGAAACAAGCAAACCTGTCACAACAGAGAGTGGCAGTGAAATGAAGTGTTTCAGAACAGCTCTTGCATAAAGAGGATATTCAGATGGTTCAGACTCTTCCAGAATGACATTCATTTGATGACAAGCAACATATGCCTGCCACAGAATATGTAGGGTATTTGTGTGCTGAGCGCCATTTGATGCTCAGAAATGCCTCTAAAGTGATTGATACTTCTATAGTCATTTTCCTGTCATTAGAAAAAAACAAGAGCCAGAGAGAGAAGGAGAGAGACTTAGTAAAAATTTAACATCTCTGTATCAGTATGCATATATCTGTATCTTTGCATATTACTGAAGTAGCAATCTCTCTGTCTAAATCGTACACTTTATGTTTTTCCTTTTCAGTTTTTAGCAAAGTATTCACCAAATTTGGGAAGCTGCTTATATGATAAGTCTGGTAAAATACAGCTATGAACAGTTTTAGGCTAAAGATTGGTACTATTGTCACCAGTTGACAATGTTGCTTTCAAGAAAGTTAACACTAATTGCTCAAGGTGGGAACTTGAGAATTTCTGAACTGAAAAGGATGAGGATCAACAAAGCTTGGGTTCACAAAACTTTGCAGGACTTCTGTGTTAGAAGTAAAGCACAGTAAACTAATGACTCCACAGTCTTATACTTACTGAAGGGTTAAGTGAAAGAGATCTGTATGTATCCAGTCTGGTGAAGGTCTTTCACTAAAAGGTCTTATTTTGCTGGGCAGCTATAAGTACTAGTTCATTTCTACCCACTTTCTACCCATTTAAGTCATCAGTAACATGTCTTTATAGGCTCCTCAGAAGCACTTCTCAATACTTCTAATTATTTTTAAACAAGAATTTATCAATAAATCTTTATTATATATTTCTTAGTTATTTTAGGCAGGCAGACAATGTTCAACACTATGTTGCCTCTTCTTTCAATATCCTATGGTACTGGTTGTTAGTATAAAATATTTTTTATTCTTTGTTATCCATAATTTCCATTTTCTAGATGCTTCCTTTAATTTCTGCTGCTGCCGTTCTATTTATCTCCTCCTAATCTTGCTGCCTCTGTTGCTATTCTTCCACCCTTCCTTTTTCTACACTTGTGGTGCTCTAAATCTGTCAACCAGATGTAAATTTCAGGAGTCCTGATTACAAGCAGATTTGCAAGCTCTTGTATGTTACTTTCTATTTAAAAAAGTTGACTTGGGATTTGGAAAAAGCTCCCCATTTAGTTCTTTAAATAGAAAGAAAATACTGTAACTCAATATTGGCTGCTAGTAAGCACTACTGAAACCAGCTCATGGCTGGAAACAGATTTGTGACATTGTTTGGCTTTATATAGGATGATTTATTTTAATGCTATTAGAAAGTGTGTGTAGAAGAGAGTTTGTTTTCATTTTAAGCATTCTAAAAGTGTGAGGCCTTGTGGTGCCATGGAAGGAGACAAGGGAAGACTGTCTAGACTTTGGAAAAAACCATCCCACTAATTTTTAATGTATAGTAGTATAGACCTGTATAGTAGCTATATTTCAACTGTAGGGCTGTTCTAAGTAGTTGCATTACCCTAGGAAGTACAGTTTGCTCTTCCCTTCCTAACATCCACAGAGCTACCTAAACAAAAGTTGTATGGCAAAAATGCTGCTTCTTCCCAGTCTCTGGACTCAATAACTGTTTCATATTATGTCCTCAGTGGCAATGGGAGCCTGCTCAGCTGAGCAGTATTCTGATATATTCTATCATGCCCATGCAACCTGTTAAGGTAAGCAGAATGCAAAACACCCCTTCCTCCCCTCCTCATATCCATATAAACCTGCCCATGGGTGAGCAGCATGAAGAGGCTGGGTGTACTTCTACTGCAGGGCAAGACACTCTCAACTGGATATCAGTGTCCAAAGACAGAGAAGAAATGGGATCTGGTCCTGAGAAAAGAGACACTGAGGCAAAATGAAGCATGCCTCTGAATAGCAGTCATCACAGCGTGACAGCATTTCTTTAGAGACCATCAAATAATGACAGTATTTGAACTGTAGCTTGTCAACAGAGGTCAACAGTAGTGTATGGTTCAGGAGGCTTTTGAGATATGCCATGTGCATGATGTGTGTGCACTGTGGCTGGTACCACAGAGGTATTCCAGGAACATGTGGTGCTTTCATTCTCCTCGACTTCACAAAAGTGCCATGAGGTACCACTCATTGGATCTGATGTGAAGCTCACTGTAGTCAGTTAGGGGCTAGCCTGGTTACCTACAGCTCTGGAATGAGGTCCAGAGTCTGATGATAGAAATCAGTAAGTTCACTCTAGGAAATAACCATAGCAGTCATCTCTGCATTTCAATGCAATCCAGTTTATTCGATAAAATTGTTCCTAAAAGGGATTATTTCTTTTTCTTCAAAAGATGTTAAGGAAAAAAATTACATCAAAAGAAAAATGAGATTTTTGCATTTATGGTAAAGACAAAGAAAACAGCATTGAAAGGGTTTAAAATTAGCTTTTAATTGACAGCTGAAATCTTAGGTTCCCCATCATCTAGTTTCTGATGGATCATGAAACAGGTGACCCTCGTCTGTGCCATAGGAAACACTGTATATACTTTGAACGTATTTGAAAAAAATATATTCTAAAATTTAAAAAAAACAGTCCTCAATATTTCTGTTGTTGATTATGTATTTTGGGCCAATCTGCACATATGAATTATTTAGGACAATGTATCCATCTGCCTAAAGTGAGGAACATTACCTTAAATGTGTAGTGAAAATGACCTGAGAGTGGTCTTAGCTCTACTCTCTTACTGCTGCCTCAGGAGAAATGAGTAATTTTAGGGAAAAAACAGACCCAGAATCATCTTGAAACCAAGGGCTGCAGTTGTAAGGGGTTCTTCCCTTGATTGTTCAAGTCTGGCAGGACACTTATTGCAATATTCTGCATATCAAGCCAAGGCTATTTGCAATTCATATTACCTTAGTTTATGTTTTACAAAACGTAATCATTGTACAGACTCTTCAGTCTTTCCCACACCTTGAGTGGCACACACTGCTTCTCAGTAGATTATCCTGTCTGAGGAAATGTATGTGACTCTCTAAAATGATAGTATTCCCATTCCTACTTATTTGTATATTATTCCTATTTTTATTTATTCACAGAATGGGCCAATGCTCCATGTATTTGACAAATAGACACATCATATTTGTTAAGGTGTTGTCATGAAGTGGAAACCTGCAATAAAATCATTATAAGAGTCACAAAATGCTTGCAGAACTGAAGTTATAATCAGCTGCAATCTGAAAAAAATATGTATTTGTATATAATCAGTACCAGTTTGGAAACCAAAACCCAGTGAACATATTTCCACTGTCAACCTAGAACAAAATAAACACTTAATTGCCAAGAGGGCTATCTGTACTGCATGTGAGAATGACTATAGACTGTTAACAGCTGCAAATATTAGTCAATTCTAGATGTTAAAGGATATATTTTCTCTTAATGCAATTTTATTTTACTGTTTTTTCTTCATATCATATTATTGTATCTTGCAGTCTTTTGATTAATTGTTCTTGGATATTAATGGATATTAGCTAATATTTGATTATTAACACTCAGGAATTTAAAGGCATTACACAGATTTATATGAAACATTGAAAACATCAGCACCAGGACTTTGAAGTACGTATACCTGAACACAAAACTTTGTGTTAAGCAGTCTTATACTTTTAATCAACATAAACCTCAAGATAAATTGTTTGCACAAATTTAATTTAAAACCTAGTCTAAAGTAGTAGTTTTTATTCTTTTCTTTTGCATTCTCCAAACCAGATAACCTCATTGATATTTTATGCACGAAGCAGTTGATATCTCTTCAGCCTGCAACAGTACTATTTCCTTCTTGAAAATAATTCTAACTGCATTCTAACCAGGTTTAGTCCTATAAGGACTTTGTTTTTCCACATGCAAAAGGATATTCTGAACTGATAAGCATATTTTGAAGCCTTTTCAAGATTGGAGTTTTTACAAACAGTAACTATATATTTATGACTGGCACACTGGTTTAACTCATTGATATCTGGCGCCTAAGTAAAGCTAAGTATGTGATTTTAAAATGTGACTTGATTGGTAGCAGAAAAAATAATCATTTTACAATCCATTTTGGCATATACGAATGGTGCCAAACAGGCCTCACATGACTGGCCCAGATGTGCATATTTTAAAAGATAATGCAACATTGATTCTTTCTATTTGCTTTTCGGTTTCAGAGACTTCGGAGACTCTCAAGACTTATTTTCAAGATTTTCTTTGCCAGAAGGGTTAAAATGTACTTTCAAAAATATTACAACAGAGGTATGTGTCTCCACAAAACATCAGTACTTGCACAATAATCAGTTTCACTTCTTTATGTCATAGAAGCATATGGTCTTCAAACCCATAATTACTGTAAAGTTAATGGGGAACATGCATTATACAAACTGTAAAGTTGGAAAATTACAAACCCAATTAGAAAATCACTTATTTTGAAATTTCCAAACTGTTAAGAATAACATAAACAAGTGGAGATATGAGTCATTCGATTGTTTAATTTTCAAATGTACCCTATTTAATTCCAGATTTTCAATTGTTTTATTTTAGCTGAAATATTTGTATTTTAAAATTATATCTGAAACTGAAAGGTAGAAGCAAGAGTAGATATCATAGTTAAGAAGCTAATGCACAAACTTCAATATCTTATTGCATGTGGGAACTCTAAGTGGTAAGAAAGGAAGTGGAAATGTAGGAAGAGGGGAAAAACACATAGGAAAACAGGGAAGTCTGGAAATGCAACTGATAGCAGAGAAACTAAGGCAGTCTTTTACAGTTTTGGAGACAGTTTGCCTTTAGTATGAGTTTATGTTTACATGTGTGTAATGTGATATTTGCTGCCATTTTATTGAAGCCATGAGAGTTCCCAGCTCTTACTTTCTGCCCCAATTCTCCTCCTCTAGTCTATTCTGAATGCCTTTGCCATTCCCTCTCCTTATCTTCTCCCATCCTTTTCTCTCTTTCTGTATGTATTTCTTGCAAAGGGATGTGCCCCAGTATTTCTAATGAAGCCTCTGCAGCAGAAATTCCTCATGCATTGACCTTTCTCTTCTCCTTGCTCATAGCACCTTGGAAACAGTTGTTTTGATTCTGTGGACTTCTCTGTCATCTACAGTGGACTGATGGCTATCACCTAGTGTCACATGAGGGGAGCAGGTAACATTGGGCAAATTCAAGGGTCTCTCCAGTCAAATGAGAAGAGTAAATGAGTATTTGGGGAGAATATAGTTCTTGCAGATCACTTTTCCATTGGCAAAACAAGATAATTGCTGACATAGTTAGAACTTTTTATGTGTTTATTTAGAAAATGAACTTCCAGTGCATTTGTTTGAGAAGTGATGACAAACAATCAGAAATTTCCCAAAGGAAATGTGATCTCAAAGACCAACAAAATTATCTTAGAATTTTAACATGCCCATAAAAATTTGCCTAGAAATACTGAGTGTAAAAGAAAAAAGACTACATAACAAGCTTCAAGACTTTCATGGCAAAGAACAAGGAAGCAAGGAACTGAGCATTACAAAAAGCTCAAAATAGGGTGAATATGGGGCATTTTTATTTTGCATCAACAATTTGCATAATAAAGGATAAACTGACAAAAGAAAATATTTAAAACAAAAAGAGTTAGTTGAATAATTAAAAAGCACATTATAGCAACCAAACTTACATGTAGCTAGATGAATAGCTCTTACATGCTATGGTGAGGTGGTACATAAAATCCTCAGCTAGAAGCAAAGACTATGAAAATAAACTGCAAAACAGAAATCATGTTTCAAGGTTTTTTTCAGGAAGACAGAATTACATACCTGCATGTATACATTTATATATATATATTTTACAAAGTAACTTCTAATATGTCTGCCCTGAGGGTCTAACAAATACAAGTGGGAAAATATAATTAATATAGAATTATAAAACCAACTGTGAAATTTATTTTATTTCCTTATGATAACTGGGGAGAAAGAAAAGCAAAGGGTACGACTGACATTCCTTGTTTAATGCAGCTTACTCAGTGACTGGCATAATGATAAGTGATGGTAATTTACCTTAAAAACCTTAATGAGTGGATCATTACTATAGAGAAATGGGAAGAAAACTTTAATCCCACAGAGGCAGAGCTCCATGGTTGGCTGTGCAATAACCAGACAGAACTCTGAATGAGATTCCCAAGCTTCTGTTCCCTAGATAAAATTTTCTCTCACTCCACTTTTGCAAAGGTAATGAGGAGGTAATGAGGCTTGACTTGAATTTTTTCAGCACTTGATTCCCTTCATTCCCCAGCAGGTTCCCATAGGATAGAGTAAGATGATGGATTTATATAAAAGCTGTGCTGATAGATAGGTGGAGGAGGTGAGCCATGTTATTTGGTTTTGGATTCTGTCTGTATGAGAAGGGGTTCAGATAAATTTCAAGTTCTTTCAGCACTGTCAATTCACTCTGATAGTTTCCACAGAATAAGACAATTTGACGACATGCAGACCTTGTCAGGGCTGTTGACTGTTTATTTTGTCACTTTACAGATACTAAACGCTGACCTTTCTGTGCCACCTTTTCTTCCTCTTTTCCCCCCATTTTTCACTAGCTTAATACATACATCTGAGTAAATAATAAAACCCAAAAAGGTAGGCAGAAATGTTGTATTAGATCATTAGCTTAATTTGAGCTGAAAGGTCTTTGTTGTAAGTTGGGGGTGGGAAGGGACCTGGGGACCTTTGCAAAGTATTTTGCTGGCAAGCTTGTTGAGATTTGATTGCCTTTGTTGTGATAATCTGAAATTAATTTGCACTTGAACCCATCTTTCTTCTGGGCTCAATTTAAACACGGTTATAATTATGCGCCCTGCATGAAATTGAGAACAGACACTGATATGACAAGTCTGAATTTTTTAATTCCCCAGGTACTAAAGGCTTTTTTCCCCACTTATCTCACAAGGTAATAAAACAAAATGTTCCAGTGAAGCACATGCTTAAGAGAGAGGTATTTGCCTGAGGGGAAACAGTAATAATCAGTGTATTGCTACACATTTACTCATGTACTTTCTCAGTAGGTCAATCTCTTTCTTTTAAAGTGATGTTAAACTTCTGCTAATATTGGTTGATTTGTACCTGGTATGATATAAAAAAGTAGAAATTATATGTTTTATTCTATTTTAGCAGCTCCTCATCTAAAAGGTTTTTTCTCAAACATCCATTTTGGTAGATATTAAAAAAAAAAAAAAAACAACAAAAAATCCTAAAACCCCACTATTGAAGACTACCTCCTAACATACACAATTGATCTTAGCAGTGCACCTTTCTTGTTCTCAGTATGAGGTGTAATATCCTTATCAGCATTCTTTTAGTTTTAACCCAGATTAGTGTTTCTGGTGAGGAATCTCATTAACTACAGTAAGCCCATCTTCTTTTGTGACTTCCTTTGGAATTGTAATGTACGAAAAGGCCACCAAGGTCAATGCCCTGGGCACAAATTCCTCTTTAAATCATCATTCAGCTCAGAGTAACAACATTCTCCTTAGAAACAGACATTTTTAAAGATCTGGAACAAACTGCTGAGTTTCTTGGAAGTAAAAATCATCTGGAAGAGAAATAGAAATTAAGAGCATAGGAAATTAAGTATAGGGGTCCACAGAGTAACTATTTGTCAGATCCATCCATTTTCTTTTACCAAGTTTAACTCTTCTTCTTTCTGCCTACTAAACTTTTATACTATGTCTTTTTGTATAAAAAAAGAGGGCATTCTTAGTTAAATTGCCCTACATTTTAACACAGGTTTTGAAAGTATTAATGATGCTGCTGAGGTAACATCTTTTAAGCTTTAGCAAAAACAGTTGTGTTCCATCCAAAGTTGTAGACTGCATTCATCTGATTTTCTTGAGCAAATGAAATAGCTAAAACACAAATAATCCTGTGTTTTTGCCAAGTAGAGCAAGGGTGCTATTTCTGCCATACTACTTTATTAGTAGCAATGTAAAAAACAAGAGCAGAACACGTGCTGAATATTTTACCATTCTCATTCAAATCTTTACTGTTACCACACAAAAACAAATTAAATGAAATAACTGAATAGCACCTCATTGTGGCTAAAAAAAAGCTTGGCCTTTACTAATGTGTTTTCATGCTGTCTATAATGGAAATAAAAATAGGTGGTGCAAAAGTGAAAATTTATCCTACTCTGCCTAATGATAAGAAATGTTGTGACAAGGTTGGCACAGCTTTAAGGTAAGAGAGCAAAGTTATAAAAAGTAATATAGAGAGTCATTCTTTTTCTAGATTGACATTAATGTTTTTATTTTAAAACTTGTGTATTCTTAGGTTTTTCGGATACCAATTTGCTGAGATGAAGGGCGAGTGGAAGTGGCATTAGGTAATTTCAGTGAGGGTGTACCCTAATTACAAAATGTGATATGAAGGTAGACACTAACACTTTATAATTTTTTTGTACTGAAATATCAGCATCGCAAATCCAGGGAGTAGTTTCCCTAGAGTGAGCCCCTATACATAAAATTTCATTAAAAAATTTGAAATGTACCTTCTAGTGTGTTCCCTGCCTTTCTACCAGTTTGTTCAGAAATAAGTTTAGAAACAATGGAACCAACAAACCAACTATACAACAAACCTACTATTCCACAACATACTTATTAAATAATATAGTAGCTTAAAGCAACAAAAAGTCATTAGTAAGGAAAAATACATAGTTCTTTATATCTTGAAACATAGGAATCCCATGGTATCTTCAAATTCTAAGGTTAAAAATGTGCTTTGTGTATGACCAGCTACAAGACATCTAAAATGCAGTAATAATAATATGGGATAATATACTAGGAGAATACCATATGATAAGAACTGTGTGACCACACATGGTGTGGTACATTTTCACCCCTTAGTTTATGTGTTTTACTTTCCACTGCCACATTTTCTGGTGACTTTATCTAGTCTCATTCAATCATGCTGTGCACATCACAGTCACTTACTGACAAGCAGCCCTAGCTGAAGCATTCAGAGAAACAACCTTCCACAAACAAAGCAGGCAAGTCCTGTTTCTCTTAAGATAAAATCTGCTGATCTCATTATTGATTGTCTGCTTTCAGGGGTTTTGTTTCCTGAAAGTTTGATATGGGGCAGCAGAGGTGACAAAAGATTGGCACTGCGACCTGGAAATTAAATGGTCGACTATTAGATCAACGTCAAATAGGGTGAGGCTGAAGTGTTTGGCAAAAGCATTAGATGCTGTCTTGACTTAATCTCTTTCTCTCCTTCTTTCTCTCTCTCTTCTTTATCTTGAATCTGTTTTGAGCCCTCCCAGGCAATTTACTATCCTTGTCATTGATTTTTACCACCTAATGTGCCCCTATGAAGAATTACTTTTTGAATGATAAATCAGCTTCCTCATTTAAACAATTGTATGTCTCACCTTAATGTGAAAATAGCCACTGAAAGAAAAAAAAATATAGTAAGTGTTAACATTAATCACTGACCAGTGGAACTCTTGTGATTTTGAAAGAAGCACCAGATTTTCTTTTATTATGGTGAGGATAACTGTTCTAGAAATAAATTATGAACCTTCTCTTTTATTAAACTGCAACTGTTAAGAAATAAATTACAGTGGCAAGTTGCAGTCAGTGAGCTGGAGTAAGATTAAAAAAAAAGAAAAGAAAAGACAGAAAAGAGCTGCTCAGTAAAGCAAACTTGTACTTGTTGTCCAGAGTTTTCTGCCTGTAATATGCTCAGACAGACTCCCTGTTTCACAGGTGTTATGGTCTGGGTATAAGAGGTGTTTTGAAGAAGACCACAGTGATAATGAGTAATAGACTAACCTTTTCTAATAATCCTTCTTCATCCTTCACCTTTCTGTATCCCTTTTTCCCCACATGGCTCTCTAGACTTATCTGAAAATCCATCTTTTTTTCCTGTTGTAGGCCCTGAAGAGAAGTATGCACTATCAGGTATTGAATGAAAGCATGTGCTGTACTATTTGCCACTTTTTAAAAAATATATTTTATTATAAAATTTTTTAATTATGATGTCCAAAGAAAGATACATGTTTTCACAGAAGAAGAGTTAGCACTACTATTTAGTATTGATTTTTTCCTTGCTTATGTGGCTAAGTATATTAGAGAAAGTTTTCTGGTTTGCATAGTACACACATCAGCCTTGTCATTCTTGTGGTAAAAATGTTCAGCGAAAGCCCAAATGAAACCTCTGAATCCAAACAACCACTTATTGTTTTAGATGAAATGGGTCTGTGAAAAGACTTACCATAAGTGCTCACACAGCATGGTTCCCACTTGGAGAACATTTTAGAACCAAAACTTGAGAGTAAAAAACTTTTATTTCTTGCTTCAGAAGAAAAATGTAACCTGGGAAAAAAACTTCATTCATTGCTCTTCGACTTGTTTTAACCTGTGTTTTACAGATTTTGGAAAAAAAGGCTTCTTGACTATTCAAATACATGCATCACAATCTCCTGTGGAAAAAAAAATGGTAGGGGGAAGGAATCCATAAGCTGAAACGTACACTATTTTAGCTGAGCTCTGGCAAACACAGGCTAAAGCTACCACTGCTAATTCTTATCATTTTATCATGCATCTTATAATGCTTGATATTTTTCTGAAGACTTCCTTTCCTGGAGTCTAACGAACACAAGGCAATATGAGATTGACTAATTTATTTCCCTCCGTATTTTCCTCGTCATTCAACTGGCCTTTGCCTCACATATATATTATAAAATAATAGATCTATCACATTGGTATTATAAAAATTGATAGGTATTCCATACAGCATTCAAAAATTGCTGGTTTATGATGGTTTTACACTTTTGATTGCCTAAATGTATGATCTCTGATCCACAGGGAGTTTGTCACACACCAAGGGTTTATATTTAGTCAATTCCATGGACAATGTATTTGTAGGAGTCCACTTCCGCAAGAGACAGCTGAAGAGTAGAAGAGGGAAGGAAATGGATGAAGGCCTTACAAAACCTTGACACAGGAATCAAAAGTTAATGTAGTAAAGAGTTTGGAAGTTAAATTTTGCAGTCTGTAACAATTGAATAAAGGTAGATGACTTTATTATGTCACTAGAAAGGAAAACATTTCTCAAGTTTTCCATACCGACTTATCTCTAGAACATACATTGGTTCTTCAAACACATTGTCACCTTTTTTTTTTAAGTATTACTCAAAATTTACTTTAGAAGTTTATTTCAGTAACTCTTTCAGACAACCTGGTTGTATTAGATGGTAGAATATCTATGTATATTGGTTCTAAGATGTCAGCACTACCAGTAAAAATAGTTGTTTGGCGTGTTAAAGAGGTTATACCATAACAGTGACAACTTCAGAGCTCTCTAATGTGAAACTAAGACTTTCAACTGCTAATCTCTTGAATCAATATGTGATGCATTGATTCACTCTATTCTAGAGTAACTCAAGAATGAAGTGTGTACATGCACATCAATCCCTTCTAGTCACCTCTGGTCTCACGCTCCATATGTTATATAGGGAATGGAGCACATTTAAAATGTTTCCTTTATAGTCCATAGTACATTTTGTCACTGTGTTCTCTGAACAGCTCTGGTGTTCTTGTTCCAGGACACTGCATTCTTCATTTTCCTTGTTTCCTTAACAATAAAAGTAATAAAATGCTTTTCCAGAATGAACAATTAGAACTGCACTTCAGTCCTTTGTACTAGCACTTAAAGGTTTGTGGTTGAATTGCCTATATACTTCTCTTGTCTGCAAGTACTTACAGGGTCTTCTTGGCATTCTGTAGCTTGAAGATTTGTATTATATTGTGTGTATCATCTGGCAGAAGACATTTTAAGTGATGTATGGATTTTTATGTATCCGAATCTAAGGGAATCCAGAATTTCTATGCTTTCTCTTCTAATATAGTGCAAATCCATATAAAAAAACTGCAGGAAAAATGTATCATAATCTTATTTAAAATTATCCCATAAACAATTGAAAGCCACTTATTTGCAACTAAATATTAAAAACTAAACTAACTCCCTGAATCTTTACTTATGGTTATATGGTCTAACTAAACTGTGCTTTTCACCTGCATTCTTTTGTATCGGGCAAAAAGTAAAAGACACTTGTTAAGTAAAAGAATATATGTCATCTACTCTAAGAGTAAGTCAGCCAGAGTAGCTCAGTTTCTCAGTCAAATACACTGCCTTTTCTTTACACTATATTCAACTGAGAGAACTCAGATTTTGAGTTTAAAAATCTGTAGAAAGGTTATGCCTGTCCTGCTCTTAACAGATCAAAAAATTGTGGGACAACTTGAGTGGTCCATAGCACCAAATAAACTGAGTGACTAGTGATAATACATGTGATAATACACTTTCAGAGTCTGGCCCTTCTGAGTACAAGCAAAGCTGCAAAATCTTTCATGTCTGAATCCCACACCTGACTTTTAGCTAAACCTGCTTACAATTCCACTGTTTTTTTCCTGTGTTTTCTAATAAAGTATTCTGTTGACCCATGCAATGCCACAGGACATCTAAACCACGGAATATTTGGGCTATGATTGAGCAGGCTAAATATTTTTGTCTGGGTAGCAAATTAGGGAGTAACTACAAGTGATCTTATGCCTGTAAATCTGAGAGGGCAATACCCCTAAGTAGGGGAGCAATGACAAGTAGCTGGGGACAGGCTGAGGACAGAAACTTCTTGACTCCACTTAGCTGAAATGAGAACAGCATGTCTGATTATAGCTATTTCACTTCAACTGCTCTGACATGTTTTTTTCTGTTGGGGCCTCCAGCTGACAATTTTGCAGGGCTGCTGTGATGGTTGTCCTGCCCCCAGAAATGGCTTCTAGGACCACAAAATTTCCCTGCAGGAGGGCAGCTTGTTGAACCTTTAAATTGACACACTCGTAAATTCCCTACATTTTTTATCTATATTGTTTATGGAACTTAATGAATCAATAAATAAGTGTAATTTCCTTATGTGCAGCTATTACTTATGAGATTTAAATTCTGTGTTTTAACCACAGTCCATGCCAAGGCTAATAGGAGTCCTCAGAGCACCCAAATGAGGGTAATTTGAAAAACAGTAACATAGCTGTAAATAGGCAGGAAATATTTCCTTCTTTTTAATCTGTATCTATGCTGGCACAGTTAGTTATGTGCTTTAGAGCAATCTTGAAGCTTCTGTATTTTTATTTCTGGCTGGGAGGAGAACTCAAGAGATTGCCAGATCTCATCTCAAATTGAGATGCAATTGAGATTGCATCTCAAACTGCCTACCAATTGAGTTTGCGGTGGATTAGGAATTATCTATGCCAGCTGAATGCTCCTTCAGTCTGAGAAAGTTGTGGGCTGATTTTCTCATTCTTGCGAACCTGTTTTCCAGTGAACTCAGTAATAGTAACTGAGTGTGCTTGCTAAGCCATTCTGATGCTGAGAAACTTAAAAATTATATAGCAAGCTGTCTTCAGGATCTTGCTTTCAAGCATGTGGGCTTTATTAGAATATAAATTGCTAAAGGCTGTAGTTCACCTGTATAAGACATGTTTGTGTTGAGAAAGTAAAGTTGCATGTTTTGCTTGGCATTAATAAAGGTTTGTCTAGGCAGATCCAGCTGCTCTGCTCACTACAATTATCCTCTTCAGAAAAAATTTTTGGCTGTGCTATCCTCGTACCCATGGAGGTGCCTGACCCCCAGGGCTGGGGCTGCCCTGGCTGCCCTCTGACTCCTGGCTTATGCTGTGTCCTGACACGGGGAACAAGGAACTGACTGTTGTGCAAAAAGAGCTGAATTAAGTAGTAATTTGTAATTTATGGGGTATAAATTACTTTGCACAGCAAGTCATACCTATTTCACACAAACTCACCTGTTGGAGCAATACATACTCTTATTAAATCTATTGTGCCTCATTGAGAATGGCAATACCATAATGGCAAAGGAACTGCATTTAGGAAATTTTCTTCTGAGGATGACATGATGTGACATAAGGATGACATATAGTGACATGCACAGGAAGACAAAAAAACAGGTTTGGAATGAGTAGTACATTCCCGTGTTTTTTCTGCAGATAAAGAAAAAAATATACTATCTTTGCCCAACAGTTGAGAGATCAATGGATGACAAACATATCTGTATTTAAAAAATGTTGTCATAGAAAATATATGTTGAAACTGAACACTCTGTACATTTTTAATGGTGTTTACTTACATTTTATCTATCCTGGATCTCACTAGAAGAAAGAAATGAATAAAGTTATTTATAAAGTTAAGAAAAATCTGATTTTTGGCAGTAAACATGTGTTTAAATGACTAATCACTTCCTACCAAGGACATTTTCATTTGAATGGGACTTTATAGCTTAGCTTAAGACTCTTGTGTTTTTATAAACAGTGATTTAATATACTGTCATGTTGTTTGCAAGAGTGTACAAGAATTTATTCTTGTTTCTGATCTTATTTTGTTCTTGAACTAACTACTTTCTGATCAGATTTGATACATGTTGGAGAAGCGGACGAAAGTATTGGGGCAGCAAGACAGTGTTGAACCAGCTTCTGCTTCTACAGGAATAAAAGTCAAGAGCTTTTGACCCTTCAGCCAAAGGTAAGCATAACATTAACTTGATACCTACTGAAATCTGTCAACTGATTTTGGTGGATGTGGAGCATCCTGCCATCAGATCTCCAGTGTTCTCAAGACCTAGCAAAATAAGAAGGTAAAAGAATGGTTGTCTGAAGAAGAAAGTCATCAAACAACAACAAAAGAGTGTGATTTGATCCATTCAGGAAAGAACGGCAAATATAGACAAACTTTGGCTTTGAAGGTTGTGACTGACCTCAACAGAACTGAGCTAGAATAAACCATGCACACAATGAGCAGATGAGTAAAAAGCACTAACAGTGTGGAAATTCCACAGTATCAGGCATAGCAATTGTTTAGACGGTGCTCACTGACATCTGCCACTATGCATATTTGTCTTGCACTGGCTCTTGTTGTGCTGCTTCATGCATACATTTTATGAGGCCAGAAGGGAACAATGTAGACAAACCACTCCTGATGTCTGTTGTCCTTCTCTTGGCAATTTCTTGGAATTACTGAAGGGTGCAATGATTCTTCATCTTACATTCCACTCCCCAACTGCCTTGTGTATATTTCTACAATGCTTTCCCCAGTGACAAAATGCTGAGTAGCTCCAAACACACATTTCCTTGTATTTTCTGACTCTGGATTTTTGGCTTCCAACAGTACATGGTAATTTCAGCCAAGAAGGAAAATAATATCCTTTCAATATGGTGTTCCACTAGTAAAGAGTCATTTTTTTTTATCCAGCTGCAAATTGTTTTGGACTGTGAATTATGCAGATTGTGCAATAAAGGCATATAACACTCATGTCACATGTCCCTAGAAAATAGATCTGTTTTATAGGGATATAACTCAGTTTGAATATGGTCTTTGGTATTCTTCACTGGTCTCTACCAATTCATTAGTATTTAAATTTATGTTAATTTCATCAAGGTGTGAAAAGATCTTTTTTTGCATATACATGAACTAACGATATTACTATTCAACCAGCTATTTTCCTTCTTTTACCCAGGAGAAGCTTGTTGTATGTTAACAGAGAGAGAAAAGGGGAGATTATAAAAGCCCATTTTTGAAAACTCAGGAAATGTAGCCATTGAACCTGTTTCTAAAGGAACTATCCAATGTTCTCTTTCCTGGTCTGAGTGAAAATTTTGAATGGTACGTCCATGGCATGTTACACTTCCAGAATATATATATATGACAGAGAACTAGCAGTTAGCACGTGTATATTACTCTAGAAGGTTACCATCCTAGGACGTTTCGGTGTTATACTGTAACAATGAAGATTCTATAGAAAGAAAATTGTGCTGGTGGATTGTATAAATGTTTATTACACTTCAGAGTTTAATAAATAGTGGATCTCAAAATTGTAAAGGTCTATATTTTCTTCAAAAGTAACAATGTAAATTAAATTTCTTGGAGAAAGCAGCTTATACCTTTAATCAGGAAAAAAACATAATTTTTTGTTAAAACTACCGTAAATTCAAAACACTTAGAAAAAAAAAATTAAGAGACCAGATGTAACTTTTGTTACCCCCTTTGAATGTTGTCTTCTATTTAATTCAATTTCTGGAATAAGGTACTATTTCTGCTGGGCCAAAATAATTAATCGTCCTAATATATGGAATCAGTATTTATGAACTATATCCTATTACTGACTGAACGAAAACAAAAGGTATATTCAGTGCATTTCCAAAGACCTTTTAAGTGGCTCAACAAAGCACATAATACAGGCCTTGTCTTACATGTCTGTGATGATACAGTTTAATAGTGTTATAAGGCTATGGTGGTGTGTAGTTGTCATGATGGTAGATTGTGCTGGTCTGTATAGATTTACTGTCATTCTTTAGGCTTTTCATACATGACAGAGGTTGTCTGAAGCACAGCAGGAACATGAAGCTTGCAGGGGTTAAGTGTTACTTGCCTCCTGGCTCGCTACATAGTCCTTTCTGCACACATACAGAGATGAGGTGCAGGGTACATCCGTCACTGGGCCGATGACATGATGGATTACCCATGTCATTGTCAGTACAGTCAAAATCACTCTGCTGCCGATAAGGTGGTCCCTTTTCTTTACTCTAGTTGAGTGGAGCTATTTTTCCCTCTGGTTTTAAAACTGTAGCTCCCACAAATATCCCTTAAATCAAAGATGCAACAGACTATTTTTAATTTTACTTAGTAGCTTTGGGCCATAGGAAATAAATTCCTCTGACAATTACTTACAAAATTGACAGATACATATTAAATATTTTACATGACTTGATTTCTTCTGATCATGAAAATAAAATACTTTAAGAGGGACACTGAATGTTTTCCTGAAGTCATTCTTCCTCATAATTTATCAGAGAGGCAAGCTTGGGTTTGAATTGTTAGCATTGCTTCATGATTATTCTTCTCTTTAGGGTACACAAGAAAAGAGACAGCTATCTTTGTAGTAGCACTGGAAAAGAATAAAGCACTGGAAAATGGCAGGGCTTTAGAAATATTTGGGGGGGGGAGGAGCTTTGCAAGAGCTGGATAATAGGAATGTTCAAAAAGAACATTCAACAGGGGCCCTAATGCTGCTTGGCTCTGACCTAGTCACAAACCCTTCTGCGTGGAAGGCTTGATGCCACAGCCTTTCCCCCATTCCAGCTGGTTCTGTAAAACTTAAAGGGGATGAGCTGGGAAAGAGAGTAAATACAGCTTGGTCAGGGGTACTGAAATCTCAGCTGCAGAAGAGGAGTGCTGCGCACAGCATCTATTTTCCTGGAAAACTGCTGTCACTGAGAATTCAATGACAGTTATCCCCCACAGCCTTCCCTGACACAAAGTTTTGCTCCATAATGCCTTTCCCACCCTATTCCCATAAACCTAGAGGTGGATTAAGACTTGAGCTCATGCTTTACTAAAGTTGTGTAAGAGATACAGGCGATCCACAAACAGGCAAACATGTTTGGCAGACAGGTGTGACAGAGCCTTGCAGAGCCTCTGATACTGCCTGAGCATAATAGATATAAGACTTCCATGGCGCACAGGCGTACTGCTCTGTGCACAATGGGATGGTGACAACTCAGCCTATTTGTTTCTTATATTCTGATCCTGAAGTCAAAATTTTCACTGGAGAAATTGTGCTTGGAGAAGAAAATCGTAGTCACTGTCTGGTAATGGGGTACAAAAGAAAGTTGGGGTGAGACGTATGCAGGCACATATGTAACTGCAATAATCTTTTTTAATATTCAAGCCTTTTTGCAGCCTGTGCTCTTAGCCTAAAATATATAGAGTAATTTCAGTCCCACTTCCATTTTATTTATACTTTTATTCTAGTATGTGTGCATCTACATGCACACACAGAGTGTAAACATAATGTGTTGTCTGTATGTATCATCTTTGCAAATAATCACAGAGAGTACAAAAATTTACAAAATTATTTCTATCTTAAAACCAGAAATTCTTTCAAAAATACATGCTCACATTCATCTAGGAATAGAAAAATCTTTCTACAGAAGCTACGTGGCAGCTGACTGACTTACAGGAAAACAGAGCAACCAAAATCTTGTGTATGCATATCAAGAGCACAAAAGATACATACTCTCCCATACTTACACACCCACGTATGCTGATACATCTAAATAGCTTTGTTTTGAAGTTTTAATCAGATTTAAATGGAAAGTTATTGAAGAGAACTGTGTGGTCTGAATTTTAATCCCTGAACCCACCGGCTTCTTTTTTATTGCATGTGGTGTGGCCTTGAATTGCAGAATGTTTTAAACATACATAATGAGCTCAATGTCAAACTGTTGAGCCTTTTGTCTTTAACAATAAGCACTTAGCTCAACTAAGTGAATAGAAATTGCTTTAGTGAATTACAAAAGCCAAGGTTTTACAGTGCACTAATACTGACACTAATTAATGTAGACATTGTCATATTTTACGAATATATGGGATTGAAATAAAATGTTAAAAAAATATAATATACATGAATAAACAGCCATCAGTTCAACAATCATAGATAATGGCTAAAAGTACTTCTTCCACCATTTTTTTTTTCTGATTCGTTTTCATTTACATAGGCCACATTTAGAGCATATTCAGTACTGGTTTGAATGGTAAGAATCAGAAAGAAATAATGTAAACAGTATGTGTAGTTTCTCTAATTTGGAAAGAGTATAAATCTCCAATTCACAACAGACACTTTCTCCTATCATATTTCCTAAGGGGTGTTTGTAACAGGATAACTTTTCTAAAGTTAGACAATAAGAGAATTTATTTCCTTCCCTTGAAACTAGGAGCAGTATTCAGAAACTTACAGTAAATGGCAATTCATCCTTTAGAAAACCCTTCAACCTAGTACTAGAGTTGCTGCCAGAGATCTGAATGCTTTTGCCTAAATCTCTGTAATCCAATAATCTTTTGTGTTTAGCAGCTTGTTTTGAAACTTGTATAGCACCCCAGCCTGTGTCTCCGTATGTTCGTTTGCAGGCAGGTGAGTGCCCGAGGGCCTGATTATTATTCAAGCCAGGAGGCCTTCACAGCCCCAACCAGAATGTAATTTGTAATTAACTGTCATTTACTTCTGTCTGCACTGACTTGTTGTTCAAAAGACAATGCATCTGAGCTGGTCACTAGCTTCTCTTTGTTGTGGATATGTTGTCTCTCAGATCTAGTTGTATTCATAATGTTTAGAAAATC
The DNA here is from genome assembly GCA_013398125.1 of Aegotheles bennettii. Lineage (NCBI taxonomy): Eukaryota > Metazoa > Chordata > Aves > Caprimulgiformes > Aegothelidae > Aegotheles > Aegotheles bennettii. The sequence continues at coordinate 276,968 of VZRW01003775.1, read as the reverse complement.
AAGTACTTGCAGTCTTAAAACCATGGTGGGTAGGGGATTTCACTGATTTTTCCTAAATAAGTTAGGTATATGCAATTATGAACACTTAGGTATGTAAAATAAAGTATTTGATGCTCTGGGATGAGTTTCTGAGCAGAATAGTTAAGTTCACATGAGACATATTTATCTGAACTCCATTAGGGATAGAGACTTCATGATTTGAACTTCTTATAGTTGAAATCTGTAAAATGAAAGTGCATATTTAAGTTGTGGGAATTTTTCTTAACCCCTTTTAAACATTGCAACTGTATTTTCTCACTGAAGCGGGGCCACTAATGTATTCTGTGAATGTACCCATATCATGAATTTGTAATTGTCCCCATGGTAATCTTTTGTTAGCAGAAATAAACAAAAGAATAACATAATATTCACATTTATTTCTGTAAGAATTGCTCTTTGAGTTATTATTTACATAATTTTAATTCACAAACTAAAAAAAAAAAATTTCTATTTAAACTCTGTTTCACACACTTGCCCATGAGAAAGCAGGCATGAGATCATGCAACAATAAGTATCTGCACACAAAGCTGCTTTAAAAATAGGTTAAACTTATCCAATTCTGACCTTTAGCTCAGCCTCAAAACACCATACTGCTATTTTTCCAGACACAACTTTTGGCCTGTTTCATCTCTTTTGCTGCTGCTGCTGTTCTTGCTGTTTTCTTCTTCCACCTTCACAGGTGTCCTTGAAGCACCCCACCTGCAGCCGGCCAGGTGAGGGACTCCCTGGACAGTGATACCAGAATCCCACTGCAGCCGATGTGAAGCCCCTGCTCATGTGCACCTATGCGGAAAGGAGAGGAGCACCTCCCTCTGCTTCAGCACAGCTCTTGGCCTGCTCTGCATTTCCCAGCATTATCATGTCAGATTGTGTATGCTGGGCAGTATATACTGGTCAAGGGGATGCATAAAAAGGCTCAATGGCATTCTTTTGTCATACTTAAAAGAGGGGGTGGCAGAGAGAAAAGAAAGAGAAGAAAGAGCAATGTCTATAGGAACAGATTTCCCCCCACAGTGATTTGCATAAAGTTGGATTAACAGTGCTTCAAGCCCCAAAAGGCTGATTACTTACACTGGGCCTTATTAATTATTTCCTTCTTTATTTGAAACAATTAAGAGGAGAAAACAAACCCTGTGTCGCTATCTCTTTAAGACCGGGAGCAATAAAAGCATAAGACCCCAAAGAAAGCCTGCTTTTTGTGGAGTGTTTTCTGTTCTCGCCAGCCACGCCGGGGCTAGCAATTCCCATGTGTTATCAAAAGAGACAAGAAGCAGCAGGCTTTAGCACCTAGCTGAGCGGGATTGCTACATGCCACTCTAAGTGCGATTAAGCTTCCTTTAGTGCACCAGTGACATCACTGATGGCTCAAAGCTGCAGCTACTCAAGAGTATTAGAATGCATTTCATGCTTGGCTTACTCAAAACTGCAGAGCTAAAATTTACACCTTATTTGATGTTCTTCTCCCTGCTGTTAATTGGTAAAGGGATCTCTGACCCTTTTGATCTCTGCTACAATCCTCTAAATGCTCAGGTCTGCTAAACTGTTCAGCAGGAGATGCTCAGCAGTTGCCCAATAATGTGAAGTCTTTTTTTTTGGCTTTCTTGCCTTTGGTTTACATCCAAGTTGCACAGAAATAAGAGATGACAGTTGTTATAGATATGCTGGTTTAATTACTTGTCAGCTTATAGCTGATATCTCAGCTAGCCAACGTGGAAGCTTAACTTTCTTCTAGTAGCTTAAAGCATGACCAACTGCTAGTGCTTTAGTATTTAGCCATAAAACTCTGGATACATTTAAGATAAAAAATAAAATAGAGGAGCAGCCTTTTTGATTTACTTGCAAAAGTGATCAGCTTTTGGAGCTCTTGATTTCATGTAGATCTTAGGTAACATAAAATTATTTGGTCACATTGACATCCAAGTGGATATTTGGTTTGTTTTATTTCCAAATTTTAATTGCATGGGGAATATAGAAAATGCTTTTCCTTAGCTACCTCTGAAATGAGAGACTTAAAATTTTTATGAGAATAAAGGGGAGGTGTAGTGTGTTCATTCGACTACAAATATTACTATATTAAGTTTTACCAGCTTCGAAAGGAGCCTAGTGAATATAATCTGAATGTATATGTGATTAAAAGCAATTAGCATGCACACACCTCTGCATATGGCTGTATTAATTGCACAGAATACTGTGAATTTTAATGGCAGTGTCGGTATCCATTAAGCACCTTTGAAGAATTTGCTTAGTGAAGAACAAATGAGGAATTCCGTAATAATTGTTGCCTATAGGTGAAGGCTGGCTAAAACGTGACCCCACGGTTGAGACACCATCCTCTCCCCCTACAAACCCTGTCAGAGGTTTTTAGTGTTTATCCCAGGCTTTGTTATCCACCAAGATACATAGTTTCCATTGAAGTGAAACAGATTATTGGTTACTATAGTTTCCCTATTGCTCAATTCAGTGCTGTGAAAAGCCAGGCACAATAGGTTTAAAAGTCCAGTTAGGACAAATAAATCCATGTTGTGAAGAATGGGAGAGAAGATACCTGTTCTTCTGTCTTTGATGTATTCTTTATTTTGTAGGATAGAGGGGGAATTAGTGGAGGGTTAATTGTTCGGTGCTTAGAGCTCTGTCTTTCCAGTTTACTGTGGAGTGAAATATAGTGCTATAAAGACAAAGTGAATATTGTTTGACTTCTTCCCCTCCCCCTTCCTTCCCAGTTTTTGAGATGTGCAAGATACTGTAGCTGTGTGGTAGGGACAGGAATGCAGATTTGTGAGTTTAATCTCAGGCATTCTATTTTCCCCGCATCAAGTCGCATCCGTAAAGTGTTTGCCTCCTTTCCATGCCAAAATGGCAAATGGCATTTTCTTATATCCTGAGAAAATTACTCCACCCAGAATTCTGAGGTTAAGTTACAGAAAATTTACATTAAGGAAAGTGAAAATGTCAGCTTTCACCAGGATACATCAAGAACCAACCATCTCAGCACGCTGGCAAAATTAATGTATTCCAGAAGGCCAAAACACAAATGTTAAGAGGGACTTGATGATACAGCGCAGATTAAAGCAGTGGCTTTTGTGCCTCTGGAAGCTGTGTTTGCATTCAGCCCAGTATGACTAGAAAAAAAGTTAATTTGATTTGATAGCTGAAAAGGTCACACATTTTGTTCAGTGCCTTGCATGCTTTTTTTCTTAGCTAGATTTCTGCATTTCAGTCAGAGCTCACTTCTAAGGATTCCTGCTTTGCTATAACCCTTGTTGAATCCTGCCAAGAAACAAGTTGTGGACAGCATTCTACATGCGTAATACAATAGCAAAATGGAAAACCACTGAAGTCAAACTGTGTTCCAAGCTTATTTGGCTTCATTTATCCTATATTTCTTACTCTTCTGTGCAAGTTCATGGGGAATAGGAAAAAGGATGGAGGAGAACAGAGTTAATCAAGCACAGCCTGCAAAATACAGCACAGGTAAATGACAAAAGCTTAAATATTGGCAATCTCCACCAAAAGTGCAACCTTCTTCCCTGAAGGTGTTATTTGACATTGCTGAAGGTTTCATCTTGATTACTTTCAATAAAATCCAAAGTAAGGATGACTGTCTTGGCTCACTAAGCAACAAGGTTTTATCACTAATTACAATCCTTTATTACCAGTAGTTTAATAGGTTTATGATAGGTCATAAAACAATTCAGCATGGGAGTACATAAAAGGAATAGGTTATACAGCTGTGACATCTTAATATCTATTCATTGTAATCATTTTATGATCTTTAATGATAGTATTTTTTAAATAAGTTTGTATGCTTTTACGTGGAATAGATGGCCACCAAAAATGGGAGGTGGAGGAAAACCACATAAATACAGAGTAAAATACTTAATGAGGCATTTTGAAAACTTCTAATGTCAAAAGCATGTAGACTGTATCACGCATGTGGAGTCTCATTATGGGTAATTATAATAAAATTATAAGTGCTATAATAATTCTAACCTTGAAGGCACAATAAAGGAAAGTTATATTTGCCTTCCTAGCCCACACATCTGAGACATTTTCCTCATTAATTATATTTCATGTAAGTATAATTATGTAGTATAAGACTAAAATTTGAAAGCATTTGCTAAATCACTGTTAATGGCAGCCTTAGTCTTCAGAGCTTTAATATAACTAATCATATCTGAAGTTGTAGGCTGAAACAAGAAATGGAAACAAAGTAAAATTTACACTGTATGGGATTTTTTTCCCACTGATTGTTTTAATCTGTAATGTTATTAATGAATGGAAAGTAAGTTAGTAGAGAAAACGGATTATTGTTTGAAATATTGTAAGAGTCATACCTCCTTCCTCCAGTATAAGTTATTTTGATTTTGGCTTCACTGGAATCATGTTGGTCTGAAACTCTACATTTTCTGTTACATGGAACATTATATTATGTGCTTATAGATGTTTTTGGAGTACGTATACCTACACAAAGTATCCTGGTGGTTTCTGTAATGCTTAAAATATTTGTCTGTGAATAAAATATCAAGTCACATTATTATTATACATTATATCAAGAAGGCAGTGTTTTGAAATATCGCAATACTTAATTTACTAAGATTTGGCTTGTCAGATTTGTTCACAAGTCTGTACCTTTATCTATCCACTAACGGCTACATTAGTAACTTTGTTGGTAATATAATTATTTCAGCTTCACCTTGCAGGTAAATATATACACAATACCTCAGTATGGAATAATGGAATACACGGGTATAGATATTTTTTCTTCATTATGAGTATTATTTAAATTACTATGAACAACACCATGTATTTCCACATAAAGAAGCAAATATCTTTTCACAGAGATAAAGGAGAAAAATTACTCTGAATGCAATGGAAGTTTTTAAACAACTTAGGGTGGCTATTGACTTATAAAATAATGCTTAATATTCAGGGATATATTTTTTTTAAAGTTCAGCCACAGAATAGCTGGGGGGGGCAATCTGAAGTTCTTTACAGTTATGAAAAGAAGATGTACAAGTTTTTGTGAGCTAGTTTTGAAGAGGGAAAATCTACAAGAATTCAACAGGCCTCCCAAAAATTAAAGTTATACATATTTTTCCTTTCCTTACCATAGCTGATTATGTATTACTACAAAACTGTATACATCTACAGACTGTATGTGAGAATTTAGCACACCTAATGTAACATAAGCATGTTTATTTTGTGATTTCCTTCTCTGGAGATGTTCAAAACCCAGCTGGATGACTTCCTGTGCAACCTGCTCTAGATGAACCTACTGTTGTCGTGGGCAACAGGAGAGGTGCCTGAGGACTGGAGGAAAGCAAATGTCACTTCAGTCTACAAAAAG